>OX246754.1:304545157-305145157 GCA_945910035.1 Brachypalpus laphriformis | reverse complement strand
TAGCAATGGAATGTAAATTTGCTCCAATAATATCGACAAAGTTTCCACTTTACTATGCAGGGGCAAGTCACCAAATAAAATCTCATTATGGAAATTGCGAAAAGTTACAACCAGTGGTTCCCTCTTTAAAAAGTATGTTGCTTTTCCACGTGGCACCCCATCCAGAGTCGAGAAACTGCTGCCGGATAGGGGGAGTATGATGTTACTAATTGCGCTGATGGTGGGGGCAATCGTTACTGAAGTTGCTGCAACGGCCATGCTTGTAGTCGTTTCTCTGAACATTGTGGAACTTGAATTTTGCGAAAAACTCGTCCTTCCGATATCGCTTAACGAATTTATTGGAACCAAAAATCCCGCCGGATTAAGAGTAAACAACAGAACTCTTCTTCGTGCATTATTAAGCCAGTCTAAGACAATGACCTGGAAAATTACGTTTGAAAATGGTAAAAATAAAGTTTCAAGTTGGAAGAACCGTGTACGTGTTCCGGTAATTAATCGTAAAGTTAACAGAAATATTGCCTTGGGAACGAACGTGCGCTCCTTTTGGTTTGCAATTATACGAGTTAGTTGGCAAAGCCAACGCTTAAGTCCGTATTTGCATTTGACAAGAAGTCATAGAATAAGAAACTTTGGCAAATATCATTAAGTGCATGATATTATTACTCTGAGTAATCGGAAGTGAGACTGTGACTAAATTTGAAGTTTTATGTATCCAATTACTCGAAAGTTTGTTTCTCAAACCTATTGAAAAACGTCGAATAAGTTTAAGACATTGGCGCAAAATTATAGTCACCGTATTTTAAGTAGGTTTACTGTATACTAAGTAGTATCATTTTAACTTTAAAACCAGGTCCTAAATTTGTATCTAATTATAAAAGCTTTTTAATCTGCGTACAACTAGTATCAGTTTTCGAACGAATCCGCAACGAATTTTAATCTAACAAACCCAAAAATGACAGAAGTTTCAAAGTCGATACTAAAAGATAATATGGGCTCTCGTTTGTTTTAAGTTTAGTACGGGGTTATAAAGATAAAGTGGGTATTATATCGACTATAATTAAAATAACACAAATTTTAGCTTTGGTACGTACTAAAATAATTTTAAAGGGCAATTTATCCGACTATAATTTTGCGCCAGTATTACTTAATTTTAAGCGATTTGTGACGGATTGCGTATTTGGTTTTAGAGAAATGGTGCTTCACTATATGGTTTACCCCTAAATATAGTACGTACTACTTTACTTGTAGGAAGAAGTGGCTGTAGCAGCAAACTATGCTGAAACCTAATTAGCGTTTTGGCGCCATTTTAATACCATAACTCGCGTGACCTAAACGGATGTTAAAACTCGAAGATAAGTGAAACTGGAGTAACAGTTTTTAGATTTACTTTGTGGCAATAATAAAGCTGATTATTTTGCCTGTACTCATCTCCGATATCACTAATAAGTTGTCGGAGAAAGGTCTACCAAGTGTGTGTTGCCTAGCCCTACCTAGAGTCGGACACTTGCACAGGAAATGGTGAATCCTTTCCTACTCTCTAACGTCATTACAGCTGCGACAATGTGTATTGAATCGGATACCTAGTTTGGTCACGTGGATCCCAATAGGCCAATGGCCCATATTAATAGCCACAATTCTAACACTGTCTGCACGGTTTCGGTTTAGTAGATCTTGTGTTCGGTGCCGGTTGTATTTGCGTTACATCTGTCTTGAAATAGTGCAATTCCACAACCCATGACATCTATTATTGGCCTTTGATAGAAAGTGCTTAAAGATGCCTTTCTTGATAGCCCCCAACGGTACGCCTCCGCGAGGGATCTGTCAAGGGAAGACTCCCGCCTTGCCACTTCATCAGCCCACTCATTCCTCTTTATGATGCTATGTCCTGGCACCCAGAGGAGAACGATCCTGAACCGAAGACCTAGCAGGGCGAGTTCTTCTTTACACCGTTACATCAGTTTGGAAGACGACGTAGGGGAAATTTTTGCTTGACCGCTATAGTTTGGCTGTCAATGAAGATGGCGAAGGGTTGAATTTTAAACGACGGCAATCGGTATTTTGATAATTTGAGTGAATCACGGCAGATCTCTTATCTTATCTGGCCTAATTGAACTAGAGATTCCTGAATCGATTCAATACAGACTTTATTAAAGACACGTTCAACGTAAGCAGGTGGCTACGGTGCATTGTTTGTAGTGCAGGGTTTTTTCTATGGTTCGCTTGACCTCGTGGAGTGCCGCCTCTGTCGACCTTCCCTTAGTGTACACGTGTTGAGATTTTGATAGACAGGATGCTACGAGAGACTTTCGTATGTGAGTGCCCAGTATGCGTTCCAACGCCTTTAATAGGAAAGAGGATAGACTGATAAGTCTGAAATCCTTAGCGGGTTCGTGTCCACGTTAACCCACCTTCGGAATAAACACAACGCGAACACGTTTTCAGCTTGTGCTTAAGTAGAACTCAGCATCGATAAATCGGTACAAGTCATGGTACCACCTGAACCAACGTTTTTTGAAGCATAATACGAATTATGCCATCAAGGCCGGCCGATTTAAAAGGAGCGAAGCTGGTAATGGCACAAGAGGTGCTAGCCTCTGAAATTGTTGTTTCAATGTCATTCCATGATTAGAGTTGCTTATGCATAGGAACGGGTGGATTTGTGATTCCATCTTTACATCTTGGAAAGTCAGAATTCCCCTGAGGAGTCAGTCCAAGTCCCATCCAGCCGCTAAATGAAGTATGAACTAGAAGGTTCCTTGGACAAGATACTGTTTATCCTAACGGAGTCCTTGATGGTTTCAATGGAGTGATAGTAATCCAACCAGGTCTGTGACTGGGACTTGTTGGTGGATTTCTTGTATAATCCAAGGATTTAAGGTCAAAAATAAGCCAGTTTTCTGCCCTAAGTCATCACTGTTGATTTTTAAAGTGATGTCCAAGACTTCCTCCCACTCTCTAAAACTAACCGAACTAGGAAAAACAAATGTTGGGTTGTTACCCATGTTACACAGACAGATCGGACATCACCAAAAAATCAAATAAAGACTCACCGATCATTCATTTCCGCCCTGCCCCATAATGTGTGCCTAGCATTCGCGTCATAGCTCATGAGCAAGTTTTCCTTATTTGCGGATATTTTTGATGTCAGCTAATGTACTTCCTCAGGAGGTGCTGGTCTGTTCCGATCCATGTAAACTGTAAAGTTCAAGACATATAAAGACAATAATATGTTTCTTAGCTAGGATGCAAGTTCCAGGTTACCTTGATTTGTATTGTTGTAGAAAAGGTTGAAATGGTTGTCCTTGAGTCTCGTAATGGATGAGCCCTTCACCTATGGTTCCTGCACAATGCCGAGATCGATATCTTCCTCCCTGAGGAAAATAGTCAGTTGTCTGACGAACACTTCGAGTGGTGCAGATTAATCTGTATTATCTTCAACATTGGTTGATAGTTGTGAATATATGTTGATCCGCATGTCCTCAAATAGCTTGTTGGTGCCTTCGATTTCAACTAAATCGTCTTCAGGACTTGAAGGTCGGACACCCTTACTTTGGCAAGCCTGTGACGTAGATCATAAAATGATCTGCTTTCTTAAATGCCGCCAGCATTCCTCATTGATAAGAAGCAGGAAGGAAAAGCTGTTCTTCTGGGATTCCTCTGTCTTGATGACAGCTCAGTTATCCATCGGAACCACCGGATTGTTCAGTTTAAGACCTTGGAGAAGCCTTTCTTCATTTATCTGCGTGTTGGGCAACCAAATATGGGCCCTAGGTCTTCTGGATATATCCCTAGCAAAGATAAGCTTGAGCTTCAAGCCTTCCTATGCGTCACTAACCTTAGTGACACACTCGCTGAGGAAATCCTTGGATAACTGGTCACCAAAAATGATCACCTTATATCCCCTGACCACCACAGCGGAGTCGAAACCTGGCAGAGGTCCCCATGGATTTGCCAAACTATCGGATAGCTTGGCCTTAATGCTACTCCCCACTTCATTCACTCGCTCGTCCACCAGGCAATTTGAAAATGGTCCATTTTCATCTCGAGAAGTGTTGCGTCGTCTGGGAGGTGCAGGTCGAGGAAGTACTGGGCTACTCCTGCTGTGCTGGAGCCGGGATCTTGACAGACCTACTTCTTTTCGGCACCTCGGCGGTCGATTGATCTCATCCGAGGACCTGTTTCTTTAGTTAGACAACACCTTTTCAGCGGAGTTTTGTTTTTCAAGGTGTTTGATGTACTTATCGACCACTGCTTAATACTTGGCCTTGTCCTCTGCATCTTTTTTATGAGCTGTACCAGCCGCTTCATTTTTGGCAACCTTCTCTAAAATGAACCGAGCCATCTTATACCGATTCTTCATGAAGGCATTCGCAGATTTCTTTTTCGCCGGCAGAACTTCGCCACCAACCTTAATGTGTACGGTCACCGTTTTTGTTACTGTCGTTGTAGGCATTGTCTAAATCACAGCACACGATTGAGTACAGGCGTGTAAGTTCTGGCTGACCCTGCAGGGTGAATAGTCATTTCCGGTGGGCCCCCACTAGGAGGACCAAAGACAAGGATGTTTCTCCACCACTACTTTACTCATAACAAAAAAAAAAAAAAGAAACGCCATTGCTCTCAAAGATTTTTTTTTCGATTTTCTAGTTTTAAACCTAAACACATTATTTTACGTTTTCGAAACGAAAACATAAAATCAGTTGTCAAACTCGACACCCCGTATATGCTGAGAAATACATTTCTTAAAGTCAAGGAAATGTATGAAGACCTTAAAACTGGAGAAGACAGATCCTCCTAAGAGCATGGAGCATCTCATCAGCCCATCAGGATCCTCTGGATCATCTGTAGACAAAGATCAAAGTAGGAGATTGAAGAAACTTCAATTAAAAATAGAAGCAATAGTTGGAAGCATGGAGGAGTTTGAAGACACGTTTGAAGACTATTCGAAGGAGATACATGAGTATCAACATAAAGTGTTGTCGGAGCAACTATGTGCGTTGACGGAACTAGACGAAGAATTCATAGTTAATGCAACAGAGGAAGACCTGAAAACAACGTATGTGACCAACAACCAGTATAAAGGTGTTAAACAAGCTGTAAACCATTGTCTCCATCAAATGGCGTCTAGACTTAGTGAAACCAATAAGTCAGGGGTAGATCAATCTAACTACTGCAAAACGAGATTATCTTAACTTAAAATACCAACCTTTCGAGGAAATTTTCTGGAATGGTAATCCTTTTACGACTTATTTTCTACCATAAAAATTGCCGAACTATACGGCCTGTATACGGCCTGTACAAGGACATCGACTTAGCCAGAAGAGTTCACATACAGCGACTAAGATGGCTGGGTCATTTAGAGCGGATGGAGCCCAACCTTCCCGCTAAGAAAGTCTTCGAATCCAACCCGGACGGACGGCGCAGTAGAGGACGACCTCGTGGTAGGTGGCGCAAACAAGTGGAGGGGGACCTCAACCAACTTGGCGTGCGCAACTGGAGGCAGCTGGCTCGTAACCGTGCTGGCTGGAGAGGTTTGTTGGTTGAGGCCCAGGTCCACCCCGGACTGTAGCGCCATCTAAGTAAGTAAGTTCTACCATAATACACAACAGAGGTAGCATAAGTACTACGGAAAAGATGGAGTACTTGAAGACTCATTTGGAGGGCGAACCCCTACAGCTCATTCAACACTTAACAATTTCAAGTCAAAGCTACAACAACGCATGGCAAACACTTAAATCCAGATAAGATGAGATAAGAAGTTCGGAGATCCGTTGAAGCTTTCACATAAAGGAAACCATCGTACAAAAAATAGAGCGCGACCGGTTTAGCTGGTATTGTCACGTTCAAAGAAGAGATCATTTGAACCCTGTTAAAAAGGCAATATCAATGCACGTTCCAAAGACATCGCGATGTAAGAAAGGCAGGCCTATAAACGCCTGGATCAACAAATGCGACGACGTCGGCATTTCATTGACCTCAGTAACCGAGTGATCCAAAATTGGCAGCCCTGCCGATATTTTCTGAGGTCAAATAGGCGAACCCCACAGGCGGATCAGTAGAAATGCGGTGAAGTGGATGAGTGGGCGCCGTGGCGTAAGTGGTTAGTGTGTCGGATCACTACGCATGAAGTTCCAAGTTCGAATCCCAGAAAACACCAAAAAGTTTTTTCACGGTCCCACCTCTCGCGAGCGTCTGACAAACACCCGAGAGTATTGCTGTCACGAAAAAGCTTATCAAATCGCTGTTCGGAATCGGCATTAACATGAAGGGTTGCGAGAAGCTAGGCCCTGGCACTTTAAAGAGCTGTTGCGCCAGATAATTGTATTTGTATTTGGGAGGGTTGTGATCCCTTGTTTTCGGATCATAACCTCGCTGATAAAAAAAAGGAAGAAGAAGAAGACAATAACGAGAGAAAAATTGCATCTATGCACATTGACAAATTGTTAGAAGCCGGACAGCAAGGAAATCCACCCTCAGCGACATCAATAAAGAACATATTTGATGCCACAAAGGAAGGGTTAGCGGCTTTGAACACCATGGGCTTTGATACATCATCATGGGACCCAATAATAGTGCATTTGACAACAAAGGCGCTTGATACAGAATCAAGAAATCTATTTGAGCAAGGGCTGAAGGAACCAAATAAGATGCCATCCTTATCCGTTCTTTTGGAATTCTTGCAAAGAAGATACCAAGAACTGGAAGTGCTAACAACGCCAAGACAAAAACAATACAAGTATGTAGATGATTCGAAGCACACGTTACGCAATTTTCACATAGCGTCTAAAGCAATTCAGTGCGTTATTTGTTTGTTGCGTTTGGATTCAAAAATGTCCATCAACCTGGAAGACATTTGTTGCGAACAGAGTATCGGAGATACAGGAAGCAACGAAGCCAAGTTCCTGGAGGCACATACGCTCATCAGATAATCCCGCTGACTGCTTCCAGGGGTTGCTTACCAGGACAAATAAAAAAGAACTCATTACGTTTGGATGGTCCCGAGTGGCTACAACATGATTCAACATATTGGCCGTCGCAAGAAGTACATTCAACAATGGTTCCCGGAGCCGAAAGATGCTCTTGTAATAACAGATTAATAAGAGTAGCTGCTTGCTGCAGAAGATTTATAGTAAATTGCAGAGCTCAAAATTCGAGAAAACTAAGAGAATTAACAGTGAGCGAAATCGAAGACACGCGCAAGGCTATTATACGCACCTTTCAAGAAAAAGTGTACTCCGAAGAGTTGGCATGCCATAGAGCTGGAAAAAACCTTAACAAAATAAGCAAACTGCTGTCATTAAACCCATACCTAGATAACATGACAATCTTCTGGTAGTGGGAGGACGTCTGGAACATTAACCCCTATCAGATACCGAAAAACACCAGTGTATTTTACCTCACAACGACAAGTTTACCAAATTGTTAATCGAAAACACACACAAACGCACGTTACACGGTGGACTTGGACTAACATTGTCAACATTGCAACAATCTTACTGGATCATTCAAGGAAAACGTGTGGTACGTCAGGCCATACATAACTGCGTAAGATGTCATCGGTTCAATATGCAAGCAAAGACTCAAATAATGGGAATACTGCCATTCGCAAGAGTAACTCCATCAAGGCCATTTACACATACTGGGATAGATTATGCTGGCCCCATTCAGGTGTTGATAGCCAGAGGACGAGGAAACCGAACAACAAAAGGGTACACCGCAATATTTGTCTGTTTAGCGACTCAGGCAGTTCACATCGAACTGGTAAGCGATCTCAGCTCCGCAACCTTCATAGCAGCTGTAAGGCGTTTTACATCTAGAAGAGGAAGGTGTGCACACTTCTTTAGCGATAATGGCACCAATTTCATTGGAGCAAACAAGGAAATCGTTAGCCAGATGAAGCATGCAATCAAACAGTCGGAAGCAGATACATCCAAAAAACTTGTGATGGATGGTATCCAATGGCACTTTATTCCACCAGCGCCACCACATTTTGGAGGACTTTGGGAAGGCGGCGTAAAATATACAAAGTATCATTTAAAGAGAATAATCGGTGATACTACTCTTACATTTGAGGAGCTAACAACACTACTTACTCAACTAGAAGCGTATTTGAAGTCGCGTCCACTCGTCTCGGTAACAAACGACATCGATGATAATCCAATATTAACACCAGGTCATTTCCTTATTGGATCCGCAGTCAATTCCATGCCGGAACCGATGATAGATCAAGAATAAAACCTCCGTTCCCGATGGCTATTGATTCAAAGAATGACTCAACACTTTTGAAAGATCTGGTCAACAAAATACCTCTCCCATCTTCAACAGCGCGCTAAATGGAAGCAAAAGGAGTCAAATATTAAAAAGGGGGATATCGTACTGTTCAAGGATGATCGTCAGCCACCAACCAAATGGATGTTGGGGAAAATTGAAGAATTACAATACATCCCGGAAAGGACAAGCAAGTTCACACTGTAACTGTATTTAGCAATAATAAATTCATAAAGAGGCCAACAACCAAACTTTGTGCTCTACCTGTCGAAGATAATGTGAATAGCCCTCGAGATATTGAACCAAATCAAGCCAACATAAATAAGACAAGAAAGGTTAACCGTTCAGGTTTAAACATTCTGAACATATTATTACTTATGGCACTAACAATAACATTCATACCGTCAAGAAACTTCAATTAAAAATAGAAGCAATAGTTGGAAGCATGGAGGAGTTTGAAGACACGTTTGAAGACTATTCGAAGGAGATACATGAGTATCAACATAAAGTGTTGTCGGAGCAACTATGTGCGTTGACGGAACTAGACGAAGAATTCATAGTTAATGCAACAGAGGAAGACCTGAAAACAACGTATGTGACCAACAACCAGTATAAAGGTGTTAAACAAGCTGTAAACCATTGTCTCCATCAAATGGCGTCTAGACTTAGTGAAACCAATAAGTCAGGGGTAGATCAATCTAACTACTGCAAAACGAGATTATCTTAACTTAAAATACCAACCTTTCGAGGAAATTTTCTGGAATGGTAATCCTTTTACGACTTATTTTCTACCATAAAAATTGCCGAACTATACGGCCTGTATACGGCCTGTACAAGGACATCGACTTAGCCAGAAGAGTTCACATACAGCGACTAAGATGGCTGGGTCATTTAGAGCGGATGGAGCCCAACCTTCCCGCTAAGAAAGTCTTCGAATCCAACCCGGACGGACGGCGCAGTAGAGGACGACCTCGTGGTAGGTGGCGCAAACAAGTGGAGGGGGACCTCAACCAACTTGGCGTGCGCAACTGGAGGCAGCTGGCTCGTAACCGTGCTGGCTGGAGAGGTTTGTTGGTTGAGGCCCAGGTCCACCCCGGACTGTAGCGCCATCTAAGTAAGTAAGTTCTACCATAATACACAACAGAGGTAGCATAAGTACTACGGAAAAGATGGAGTACTTGAAGACTCATTTGGAGGGCGAACCCCTACAGCTCATTCAACACTTAACAATTTCAAGTCAAAGCTACAACAACGCATGGCAAACACTTAAATCCAGATAAGATGAGATAAGAAGTTCGGAGATCCGTTGAAGCTTTCACATAAAGGAAACCATCGTACAAAAAATAGAGCGCGACCGGTTTAGCTGGTATTGTCACGTTCAAAGAAGAGATCATTTGAACCCTGTTAAAAAGGCAATATCAATGCACGTTCCAAAGACATCGCGATGTAAGAAAGGCAGGCCTATAAACGCCTGGATCAACAAATGCGACGACGTCGGCATTTCATTGACCTCAGTAACCGAGTGATCCAAAATTGGCAGCCCTGCCGATATTTTCTGAGGTCAAATAGGCGAACCCCACAGGCGGATCAGTAGAAATGCGGTGAAGTGGATGAGTGGGCGCCGTGGCGTAAGTGGTTAGTGTGTCGGATCACTACGCATGAAGTTCCAAGTTCGAATCCCAGAAAACACCAAAAAGTTTTTTCACGGTCCCATACCTAGATAACATGACAATCTTCTGGTAGTGGGAGGACGTCTGGGACATTAACCCCTATCAGATACCGAAAAACACCAGTGTATTTTACCTCACAACGACAAGTTTACCAAATTGTTAATCGAAAACACACACAAACGCACGTTACACGGTGGACTTGGACTAACATTGTCAACATTGCAACAATCTTACTGGATCATTCAAGGAAAACGTGTGGTACGTCAGGCCATACATAACTGCGTAAGATGTCATCGGTTCAATATGCAAGCAAAGACTCAAATAATGGGAATACTGCCATTCGCAAGAGTAACTCCATCAAGGCCATTTACACATACTGGGATAGATTATGCTGGCCCCATTCAGGTGTTGATAGCCAGAGGACGAGGAAACCGAACAACAAAAGGGTACACCGCAATATTTGTCTGTTTAGCGACTCAGGCAGTTCACATCGAACTGGTAAGCGATCTCAGCTCCGCAACCTTCATAGCAGCTGTAAGGCGTTTTACATCTAGAAGAGGAAGGTGTGCACACTTCTTTAGCGATAATGGCACCAATTTCATTGGAGCAAACAAGGAAATCGTTAGCCAGATGAAGCATGCAATCAAACAGTCGGAAGCAGATACATCCAAAAAACTTGTGATGGATGGTATCCAATGGCACTTTATTCCACCAGCGCCACCACATTTTGGAGGACTTTGGGAAGGCGGCGTAAAATATACAAAGTATCATTTAAAGAGAATAATCGGTGATACTACTCTTACATTTGAGGAGCTAACAACACTACTTACTCAACTAGAAGCGTATTTGAAGTCGCGTCCACTCGTCTCGGTAACAAACGACATCGATGATAATCCAATATTAACACCAGGTCATTTCCTTATTGGATCCGCAGTCAATTCCATGCCGGAACCGATGATAGATCAAGAATAAAACCTCCGTTCCCGATGGCTATTGATTCAAAGAATGACTCAACACTTTTGAAAGATCTGGTCAACAAAATACCTCTCCCATCTTCAACAGCGCGCTAAATGGAAGCAAAAGGAGTCAAATATTAAAAAGGGGGATATCGTACTGTTCAAGGATGATCGTCAGCCACCAACCAAATGGATGTTGGGGAAAATTGAAGAATTACAATACATCCCGGAAAGGACAAGCAAGTTCACACTGTAACTGTATTTAGCAATAATAAATTCATAAAGAGGCCAACAACCAAACTTTGTGCTCTACCTGTCGAAGATAATGTGAATAGCCCTCGAGATATTGAACCAAATCAAGCCAACATAAATAAGACAAGAAAGGTTAACCGTTCAGGTTTAAACATTCTGAACATATTATTACTTATGGCACTAACAATAACATTCATACCGTCAATTAAATCACAACCCCACAGGAGGCGAACCCCACAGGCGGATCAGTAGAAATGCGGTGAAGTGGGAAGGTTGTGATCCTTTGTTTTCGGATCATAGCCTCGCTGATAAAAGGAAAGGAAGAAGAAGAATTAAATCACAACTAGCCGAGAAGGAAGTAGAGATAACTCCATTTAAACACCGCCCAGGGATTTACTTCGAGAAGATTGGTAGCGAAAAATATCTATGTCAGCAACAGCATCCGATGTTTAATCGCCGCGCCGATCCAATGTCAGCAGATGTGAATTGGATCTGCTGACGCATGCTAAGGAGTTGTCATCCTATTGTAAACTACGCAGCATCAAACCATCCCCTGTATGGATTCAGTTAAATAATGGCAATAGCTGGATTTACGTCCTGGACAGGATGTATACTTTCAACGTGATTTGTAGTAGACAAGTCCGGGAGATATCACTACAGGATGACTGGATATTGACACTACAGCAAAATTGTGTACTTCGACGAAATTCGATGACCATCAGTTCTTATAGCAGTAGTTCTAGCAGCATCATCACAGCTTTCATTCCAGCTACAAATATAACAAAAGTATTGTCTGAAAGCCCTAGGAACACATCCAAGCCGCTTGTCATTCCACACACCATACTCAAATCGGTAAATGAAGACATCAAGGATCTAACCAAATGGACAACGGACATAAAAAATAATGAACATTTACTAGCTAAGCTATCAGTACCTAATCGCTGCATTATGTCATCTGGCGACATTGCAAGAGGAGCAAGAGAAATATGCAAATAGAGGTCCAGGCTCAGGAACTACCACCAATGCCTGCAGATAGTCGTTTTACGGCGACTAATTTCCAAGTGGCTTGAAAGATGGCCCCAGCATGTTGTGACCACAAAACAATGTACTCATGTTCGATGTTGTTGTCAAAATTTATTTTATAATTTCTCAGCCAGTCAGCACAAATATTTTTCGTGTATATTGATTCATAATGTGTAACAAAAAACTTTAATTCTCTACAGTTAGCATAATTTAGTATTTAAGGCAGGTAATTTTAATAAACGTTGAACCCGCAGCAAAGTCAGTGTTTTTATTATAGACTTCCCCCCACCAGCGGTAAGGGGTCTTTATTAACCTTACTTGCTGGTCAAATCAACCATAAAAACATGCGGAACTAGAAGTCCGGCGACATCGATAGTGTCGGCGCACGATCGACGGACTTCAGCGAAAATTCAAAGCCTTACGGACGAAAATATGGAACTTCGGACCAGGCTAAGTAAAATGGAATTTCTCTGCGAAGAACTAAGAAAAGAATTAAATGTATTTAAAGCAGAAAATAAAGCCTTTGAGGATATACCGAACCCTCGGAATGAGTCTGCTGCGAGCTCAAACGTCATCGATAACAATGATTATCACACGGATGAAGAAGAACTAAGTCGGGAAATCAACTGGATTCTAAAAAAAACGATCAGTTAAGAAACGAAAAGCTGGTTCTTCGCCCGAAATGGTAACGAGGCAAGAAAATACGCAAAATAAGCGAGAAAATAAACAACAGCGTGACAAAACAAACACATGTGCCGAAGAATATCCACGAACTAAGGTACGACCACCGCCACCAATAAACGTAATCGGAATTGCAGACTATAATAAACTGCATTCTATTCTCAAACCTCTCCGATTTTGAAGTAACATCGCTCAACTACAACAAATGGAAAGTAAACGTAAAGGACTCAGACAGTTACCGCTTAGTATCTAATAAACTGAATACTGAAAAAATTCAGTGGTATACTTACAAAAATAAATCTGAAAGACCGATACGAGTCGTAGCTAGAGGACTTCATGCCTCATGCTTAAAGGAAGATGTTGCTCATGATTTAAAGAACAAAAACTTTAAAATCGTCGACGCGGTAAATTTAATTAAACGGGAAAAACAAAAATTGGAAGGCGAGGAAACGACGAAAAAGCGCGGGCTTCCTCTTTTTATGTTAACTTTTGATAAAGCTGAGAGTTTAGATAAGATCTACGAAATAGGAACAATTCCGAATGTCGTAGTCAAAATCGAACCCATGCGCAAGAATACAAGGTTGATACCTCAGTGCAAACGATGCCAAAGATTCAATCATACGCAAACGTATTGCCGAAAAGAACCGCGATGTGTGAAATGCGCCGGAAATCACCCCTCCCAAGTTTGCGGAGCAAACAAACAAACTTCTGCAACATGTGCTAATTGTAAGGGAAAGCACCCGGCAAATTATAGCGGCTTTTTAAGTAGCTAAAATGTTGCAAAAACGGAGAGATGCGCTCCTTAAGCCCCTAAATACAAAATTAAAACTGCAAACTAAGCCAAAGCGTAAGATCGCGCAGGAAAACGTAGGCAAACTAAAACTACCGGGCTCAGAGCACAAAATGGTGGGGAAAAAAGTAACAACAGAGAAGTCCTCGACCTTGGTTCTTAAAAGAAACGGTACTGAAAAGTTAACGTTGGAAAAGCCACCGGGTAATGACCCTCGGACAGCTGGAGTGCAGACTTACGCTCAGGCCGCTGCATCCGAAAAACAAAAAACCTTGAAATCTCGACGGACCCTGTCTCTCATGTTTTCTCAGTTATTCTCGAGAAATTCGAAGAATAAAGCAAAATAAAAATATAATTTTGAAAATAATTCACGGAAAACGCGTACTTCAACTAGAGTATGTATGACAAATCAATGTTAAAAATATGTACTTGGCATGCAAACGGACTTTTGCAAAAACTTGACGAACTGGAAATATTCATGCGAAAAAACGATATTGATATTTACTTGATATCTGAAACCCACGTAAAAAAAGGAATCGCATTTAAAAATAAAAGGCTATAACGATTACCACGCTTGCCACCCTTCAGGAAAAGCGAGAGGCAGTTCATCATTGTTTATTAAAGACTGCATTAAACAATCTGAAGACCTAAAGATAGAGCTTGAAACTTTTAAACTGTGCAAGATTCGAGTTAAAAGTATTCAGCGTACTCTTAAAATCTCATCCATCTACTGGCCACCGCGTTCCGCGCTTGAAAGGTCTGATTTTACTAATTTGTTTGAATCGCTGAAAACTAATTTCATTATTGGCGGCGATTTTAATGCGAAACACACGTTCTGGGGCTCAAGATACAGCTCGAAAAAAGGTAGAATGCTCTATGGGGCAGGTATGGAGTACAGCTGTGACTTCTTTTCGACGGGTAAACCGACTTACTGGCCTACTGATACTTCTAAAATACCTGACCTGATCGATTTTTTCGTTGTGAAAGGAATATCTACCAACCACATAAAAGTGAATGAGAGCTTTGATCTGTCGTCTGATCATTCCCCAGTTATTTTAACAATCAGCGAAAAACTAGTCTATAACCTAGAACCAGCGAGATTAACTGGTCGAACAACTAACTGGGAAGGTTTTAGGAACGAAATTGAAGATAACACTTACGACACGCTATGAACTTGAGGTTGAAGTTGATCGCTTCGTTGAGATCGTACAGCTCGCCTCTTGGAATAATACGCCCTATCCAATGAAAACGCCGGACACATACGGTTTACGATATCCTCCGGAAATAAAAGAATTGGTCAAGAAAAAAAGAAAAGCGCGTAAAAAATGGCAACAGAGTCGTGCTCCGCAGCATAAAGCACACTTGAATTGTCTGTGCAATTTGTTGAAGAAGACTATTAAGGATTTAAAGAATCGTGCAATAGGCTCTTACCTTGAAAGTTTAACAGCGAAAAAAGATTCCAATTATTCACTTTGGAAAGCTGTAAAAGGCACCAAAAGGCCCAAGGTCCCCGCGCCGCCAATCGAATTAAATCAAAATGAATGGGCGAGTGAAGATAAAGAAAAAGCGGACGTCTTTGCGGCCCACCTGGAAGAAACCTTTCAACCGTACGATGGTCAAGTGGCTTACGACAGCCGCAATAAGCTGAATTTACCATCTGACGATTTAACGCTGACAAGTGCAACGCTAAGGGAACTCACACATGAGATCGAGAATCTGAAACCTAAGAAATCTCCTGGTTATGATTTGATTACCGGAGAAATTCTCAAAGTTTTACCTAGAAAAGCATTGATTAAACTTCTCCTCTGCACTCAGATTAAAACACGTGCCGAGCCAATGGAAAGTTACGGAAGTCATAATGGTTTTAAAACCAGGAAAACCGCCAAATGAGGTAAAATCGTATAGACCAATTTCGCTTCTTCCAATCATATCGAAAATTTTCGACAGGATATTATAAAGGCGTCTCCAACCGGTAATAGAAGACAATAATCTTATCCCTGACCACCAGTTTGGGTTCAGAAGCAAGCATTCGACGATTGACCAGGTGCATAGAATTACTGACGTAATCGAGAAAGCACTTGAAGAAAAAAAGATTTGCTCAAGCGTATTTCTTGACATCTCGCAAGCCTTTGATAGGGTGTGGCATGATGGCTTGAAATGCAAACGACGACAAGTACTCCCTGTATGCTTATACGATATTCTAGAATCATATCTCGGGAATAGACTCTTTCGTGTTAGACACGGAATCGAATACTTCGAGCTCAAAGAAATTGCGGCCGGCGTACCGCAAGGAAGAGTCCTTGGGCCGCTCCTCTATTTATTATATATTCGTGATATACCAAAAGAAGATGGCACTATCCTTGCTGCATTTGCCGATGACACCGCTATCTTAGTAGTAGGTAAAACAATCGAAGAAACGACTGCAAAACTGCAAAACGCACTGAATAATGTAAATGAATGGACGAGGGACTGGCGGATCGCCCTCAATGAATCTAAATCTGTTCACGTAAATTTCACTTACAAGAAAACTAATGACCTGCCAATTTTCCTTAACTCGGCCCGAGTACCTTTTGCAAACGAGGCCAAATACCTGGGAATGACACTCGACGCAAGACTGAAATGGAATTCGTACGTGAAAATGAAACGTAAAGAATTCGAAATCAAATATAGAGAAATGTACTGGTTACTCGGAAAACATTCCCAGCTCAGTACTGAGAACAAACTGCTTTTATACAAGCAAGTGCTAAAGCCGGTGTGGACCTACGCTATACAACTTTGAAGTTGTACCAAGAAAACAAATATAATATTTTACAAAATATAAATATTTTACAAGCTTTTCAAAATAAAGTGCTAAGAGAAATTGTCCAAGTACCGTGGTATATTAGAAACGACGATATCCACGGGGATCTCGGAATTCCGACAACCGAAGCTAAAACTAGAAGCTTCGCGAGAAAGCACAAAAACCGACTAATCGAACATGTCAACAATACGGTCCTACAAATTTTGGATAAGAGCAATGTATTGCGCCGACTGCAATGGACGAAACCTTTCGACTTGGCGAGATAAGGATTAACCGCGTCTAAATTGCGGAATATGCAGGATCTTTCAGTGGAAAGTAACCTGCCAAACGTTTTAATTTCATGATAGAAAAATTGGTTGATAAGTTATTACTTAGTTGCGATATCTAACAAATTTATATAAAGATTTTTCACCTACCCTCGGGGAAAAAAAAAAGAAAAACTATTTAAATTTTCAAAATTTTTTTTTTATTTTTGTTGTATGAATAAATTCGCTCATAAAATTTGTATTAATAAAGATGCAATATCTATCTTTTATCAATCTTGTCTCATTGAGTTTGACTAGGAGCCACATATGTATGTTCAAATATGTTAGTACAAATTCGCACGAAATAGTTACATCCTTCACTTAAAGCAAGATCAGAGCTATGTATTGTACATATGTATCTATTAAAAAAAAATTTAAAACTTTGGGCCGATTTTTTTTTAAAGAAAAGGTCTCTAATAAGTCATGCTTTACTTTTGGGTGGCATACTAGAACTTAGCTAAACAGGGTATCATACTTATAATGGTACTTTACCTTCGACCTTTTGGGAAAATATCTACTGGCGTCTGCCCCTCGGTAGCATCTGGCGTGTAATTGGATAATTGCAAAAACAAATGCTATTTGCTTTTGCCAAAACTTTTTCAAAAACTTGGCCGATTAGCAACTGAAAGCGCATCTAGCAGATTCGATTACGTGCTGCCTAATTGTCGACTTTATTGTTTGTATTGGAATACATCGGTGCAGTCTAAGGTGGTCATATCCCTCCTTAATATTGAGGAAAGTGCATTTCTGAGAATGCGGCTTATTTCTGGACGAACTGAAAGGATTTAATTATGATATTTATGCCAATTATGAAACTTAACTTCCACGGATCTTAAAACTTCTTATTCGATCAAGCTTTGTCACTCCTGCTGTCATAAGAAGCATCATCGTCTCAGCTGCCGTTAATTTACTTTCATACGTTTTGTGTACATCGTCCAACATTGTGAACCGTATGTGAGCGCTGGACGCACAACTATGGTGTAGAGCCTTTCTTTCAACTTAGGGGACATTTTTCTGTCACAAAAGATAGCGGAATTTTCTCGCCACTTCATCCACCCTACGCTTGCGCGATGATTGATGTCGTCATCACAGGTTGCTTTGCTTTTGATCATAGATCCCAGGTTTTTGAAATTTTCGCACTTGGAAGCACTGTTCCATTCAGATAAATGTCTGAAATAGGCGTGAGTGGATCAGAGAACGGGCACCACAAGTACTCTACCTTTTTGAACTAATGCGATACCCATTTCCCTCCAGAACATCCACCCACACCTCAAGTGCTCGTTGCAGGGATGTAGGATCCTCACTTATGATGGCTCCATCGTCAGCAAAGAGAAACTGATGTATCTTGGGGTTCATCACTTTACCAGATAATCAACGACTGTAATAAAGAGCAAAGGACTTAAAACGCTTCCATAGTGCACCCCGACTTTGATTGGGAACTCTTCGGTTATTCCAGCGGGGCATCTTACTCTTGTCTTTGCTCCTTCGTACATATCCATGATCATCTGTACATAGGTTTCTGGAACCCCTCGATGTCTTAGCGCCACCCATATCAGATCTTGTGGTTGTCTGTCGAATGCCTTTTCAAAGTCAACCAATAGAACCACCTTCTTTGGGCGGCTATTTTGAAGATGGTTGCGCTCTTGTTCATATTGTGTCGTCGCAGCTCCTGGATAGCCTGGTTTGCATCAGCAACCGGGGAAGATATTTTCTCCAGCTCCCGATACAGGCCCTCCGTACTCTCTGCTTGAAGCTGGGCACAGTTCTTCTTCGCTTTTTTCTTGCAACATCTGTATTCCATTTCGAGGCGAGCTTTTTCGTCACTATTATTACAGGGGCACTTTGACCAAGCTTTGAAAGCCGTTTTCTTCTCATTTATCACTTTCTTAGCTTCATTAGTCTACCACCATGTTTCTTTGGCGTGCTGATGGAGGTCTTTTGAAGCTCCTAGCAGTGATTTGGCCTACTTTAAACAAGTTCGCTGTAGGGAATCCCACATATTTTGTGCTCTGCACTCTTCATCCTCAGCTCCGTTGATGGTGTAAGAGATGTAATTTTTCATTACGAAAACAAAAGTCTCGCCTTTTTCTTTGTTCAGATTGTACCACTTGATTTTCTCAGAGACCCTTGTTTGTTTTCTTTGGTGTCTTCATAAGAATTTCTGTTAGCAGGAGACGGTGTTGCCGAGCGATCGCCTCTCCCAGGATCACTTTGCAATTTCTTACCCGAGGCTTCATGAAACTGCCTACCAAATGGTAGTCAATCAGAGTTTCATCTCCACCACTGCTGATTGTGATCAGGTCGGTATCGGCTTTGTTTGATGAACATGGTATTTAACACGATAAGGCCGTGTGATTTGCACATGCTTGGGATATCTTCACCTGGAAGGTTCCTAGTGCCGTATCCTAGTCCTACATGGTAGTCTTCATAGTCTTCGTTTGACTTCCCGATATGTCCATTCAAATATCCTCCTCCAAACACAAACTCTTCCTTTGGGATCTTCTTAAGGAGATTGTGGAAATCTACCCAAAATGCATCTTTATCTCTCTGATCGCACCCATTTTGGGGAGCATATGCACTGACAATATTCCACACCTCTCCTTGTATTACTAGTTTGAGAGACATCAAACGGCCGCTGGACTTCGAAATGCTCAAGACGTTACCAAGTAGCTCTGCCGCAAGGATGATACCGATTCCGTTCTTAGACTTTTCCGTTCCGTAGTAGAACATCTTGTAATCTTTTGTCCTAACGTCCAAGAAACGCCCCCGATTTCCGGTGTTTTTCCATTTCGTCTCTTGAACACACAAGATATCTATCCGCCTTCTTTTCATTATCTCTTCCAGCTCGTAACTTCGACCGGTCATGCTTCCAACGTTCCAACTCGCGACCCTCAAATTTCGTCCAAACTCTTTCATTATTTTGCTTGCCCCGGAATCCGTATAGGTGTGACCCGGACATTTCTGCTCGGTCCAGGATCAGTACCATGCACAGCAGTGGTAGTGCCTGGCGGGGTAGTGCCTTTCCTATCGGAAGAAGTTATAATATTTGCAAATGGCGTCGTACGTTAATCAATTTGACATTTGTGAACTAGACAGCTGTACTATAAAGTATACTTGATAGAAAAAATTGTAAAGGTCTAAGTAAAGATTTTCATCATTCAAAATCATTTTTTTTATTCAGTAAAAAAGTAATTCAAAAACAAAATTGGATGATTAATTTTGCACCACCTTGTATTACCATAATGATACAGTTTTGCTATATTACCGTATTGCGATGGTGTTTGTCGTTTGACACGTGCATGCTCCTGTTTTCTACACGATAGGTATAGGATTAATTAGATCTATTGGACTGAAAATGGCAAACTTTTTTCAAGGAAATGTCCCAAGAAGATAAGTGATTAAAATTAATATGCAGTAGCATTTTTGTCTTTTCCTAATTTATTTACGAAGTTATTAAACTACATATTTATTGGTTAATTTTATTTATTAAATATTATTATATTTGGCGCAACTCTTCAAGTGCCTGTGCCTAGCTTCCCGCAACCACTCGTGTTGTGTGTTATATTTCTTCACACAAATGGAATTTGAGAAAAAACGTTTTGGCATTTTCATGGAACCTCACGCGCAGTGATCCGACACATAAACCACTTGCGCCACGGCGTCCGTTTAGTTAATTAATTTAAATGTTGATTCATTTACTTGTTCATTTATTTAAATAATTGTTTATTTATTTATTTACTCATTTGTTTAATTATTTATGTATATATTTGTTTATTTATTCATTTATTTATTATGTATTTACATACATAACTACATTCATTTTTTGTGAGTTCGTTTAATTTGTGATTAATTTATTTTGTTTTTGTTAATTATTATAATAAACTATAAATAGTGCTTTAATTTATGTGTTGCATATTTATTGCTTATTGCGCAAACTGATATAGCTAATCCATTTCATTTTATTGTAACTTTTTTTGTTAAATGCGGGGTTTTATCGTTAGTTCCTTTTTAAAAATTCAATTATTAAAAACTGGATACAGAATTTATTTAAAAAAAATTTCAGTTGAAAAGTATACACAAATTCCCATATATCATATTTCTGTATTGTAAATTGTGTGGTGGCATACATCATACATACATGTGGGATCACCCTGTGACTACCACGGTTATTCACCACGGTTGGTCGACACGTTTACCTACCACATGAGATGAAGGAACCAGAAGGCAGTAAGAGAGAATCCGCCAATCGAGCCAGTCGCGCCCAGAATTGCTTTTTTTCTTGTTTAAGCTTTTAAATTTACTTAATAAACCTTTTTTGATTTAACCCTCTTTGTATTGGAACTCATTTACACTCGTTTAATTATCCCATAAATATTTTTTGGGGGCTCAACCGGGATAATTAGAAATTCACGCCAAAAAACGGAGAATCGATCTCCTTTCATCATTCCATCTATCATTGCTCAGCAAAAAAGGAGCTTGTGGTGTGCTGAAGTGGCTGCGCGATCGTGCGCTGTTTGGTTTGGTGGTTGCTGATATCGTCGAGGGTACAGTTGGTTGAAACTGGCGTGGTCGTGTGCCGTGTGGTTGTTGTTGCTGACGTCACCGAAGGAGTTCGACAAGGTGGTGGTGGTGGTGGTGAACGCTCATCTGGACATCTATCGGCAAGTAGTGAATTATACGATTGGTTGTTGATCATACTATACACTTTGGTGTGTACAATCCTATCAATAATACCATAATTTAGTCCAAGTCGGAACCATTCTAGTAGTGGTGGCGATAACCCTAGGGTAGAATATTTTCCCACTATTTTGATTTAGATAATTTAAATTGCAAATAATGCCAAGGAAGAATAGTACAGGTATTCAGGATTCATTCAGGGATTTTTCAGTGATGCTGCGCGACTTGGAGCGGAAGCAGGAGCAAATTTCAAATGCGGAGAATCAAAATAAGGATAGACAACACCAGAAGGAGCTGGAGTTACTACGAAGAGAGAGTGAGGTCAGGGAAAAGGAGAAAGAAGCGCAACTGAGGCTAGAGATGTCAATCTTAAAAACATCTATGGAAGAACAAATGCTAGGTCGCCGCGGTGAGGGTAATACCAACATAACCTTTCAAGATGTTGCAGCGGTAGTCCCGGAGTTCAACGGCAAAGACGAATACGACGTAAACAACTGGATCCAGGACGTTGAGGAAGCAGCGAAAAGTATGAGGTGGTCCGAGCTCGAGAAAACCATTTTTGGAAAGAGGTTGTTGACCGGTACGGCTAAGCTAGCGATTAGATCGAAACCCAACATAACCAAATGGTCCGAGCTGAAACAATTCTTAATCGATGAGTTTTCAGAAAGTGTTAGTATGGCGGAAGTATACAAAAAGCTAGGACAAAGACGACAGCTAAGAGGCGAATCAATTCAAGATTACTTGTTGTCAATGAGAGAGTTGGGTGCGAAAGGTCGCGTCGACGACAGCTGCATTATTCAATATACCATCGACGGATTAAATGATTCCCCTCATAATAAGGTGATTTTGTACGGGGCTGCGAACATGAAACAATTTAAAGAAAAAATACTAGTATATCAAAAGTACAAAGAAAGCCTCCCAAGCGGCAGTAAATCAAGAGTCAGCTCGCCAGTATCGGACAGTAAAGCGAGTAGATGTTACAATTGTGGTCGAAGGGGACACAAAAGCGGCTTGTGTACCGAGAAACAACCCAAATGCTTCCATTGTAACGAGTTTGGCCACAAATCCATGACCTGCCCCAAAAGGAAAACAGAAAAAGGGTCAAACGTCCTACAAATTTCTGGCCCTAATACGATGAAAGAAGTATCAATCAATAACAATAAGCTGTTTGGTCTGGTGGATACCGGAAGCGATGTCTCGCTAGTAAGAAGCGACGTTTACGTACGAATAGGGGCTCCCCCTATTACACCAGAAACATTACTAGTCAGAGGACTTTCGGCAGACTCGGTAGAAGCATTGGGATATTTTAACGCGGATATCCAGATAGATAATTGCGTATCTAATACCAATGTCTTTGTCATGTCAAAGTCCGTAATGCAGACACCCTTCATAATCGGGAAAGACGTCCTCGTAGGTAAAAACATACAACTCCTCCCAGATGGTGTGATGGTCTCCAACATAGAAGAAGCCCTATGCCAGATTTGCCAACTACCGGAGATGAGTTGTCCTGAGTCCAAGCTGAACGTGGGAAACCCCAAATTTAAAGAAGACATCGAACAATTAGTAGAAAATTATAGCCCACGGGAAGAAAAAACCACAGCCGTTGAATTAAAGATTGTTTTGAAGACCGACGTTCCCATATTCCAACCCCCAAGAAGGCTAGCTCCCTTGGAGAAGAAAGTAGTAGAGGAGAAAATAGGGGAGTGGGTGTCCAAAGGCATAATTAGGCCTAGTTCCTCCGAATATGCCAGCCCAGTCGTCCTGGCGAATAAGAAAGACGGTACAAAGCGGCTATGCATCGACTACCGCCGCCTTAACAGGGAAATCGTAAGAGACCATTACCCGTTGCCGCTAATAGAGGATCAAGTAGATGCACTTAGCAAGGCCAAAGTTTTCTGCACGCTAGATTTAGAGAACGGATTTTTTCACGTTCGCGTGACGGAAGAAAGCGTTAAGTATACTTCGTTCGTGACCCCCTCTGGTCAGTGGGAGTTTCTACGTGCTCCTTTCGGATTATGCACCTCACCAACCGTCTTCCAAAAGTACATCAATAGCGTTTTCAAGCCGCTAGTGGAGAAAGGCCATCTCCTTTTATACATGGACGATGTGGTTATTGTGGCAGACGAAGATTACCAGTGCTTCACTCGACTCAAAGAGACCCTAGCCTTGTCCGAGATCTACGGGTTGAAGATAAAATGGTCGAAATGCCAATTTCTCTGTCGTTCAATCGAGTATTTAGGTTTCAATATCTCAGACGGCTCAGTGCAACCATCGTCCCTTAAGACTCGCGCTATTACCGAATTCCCAGAACCCAACTCCGTGAAGAAGATCCAAAGTTTCCTTGGTCTTACCGGGTATTTCCGGAAATTCGTAAGAAATTATTCTCTGATTGCCCGCCCACTCACTCAACTCCTAAGGAAAGACCAACCCTTCAAGTTTGGCCTCCCAGAAAAGATGGCTTTCGTGGAGCTCAAGAAGTCTCTATCATCGAAACCAGTCCTGAAACTCTATGTCCAGGAGGCAGAGACAGAATTGCACACTGACGCGTCCAAATGGGGTTATGGGGCAGTCCTCTTGCAAAAATCCGACGACGGTAAATTCCACCCGGTGTACTTCTATAGTAAGAAGACTTCTCCGGCTGAAGAACGCTACAACAGTTATGAGCTTGAGGTACTTGCCATCGTCAACGCCTTGAAAAAATTAAGAGTATATCTGTTGGGGCTGTCCTTCAAGATAGTCACAGATTGTGCGGCTTTTAGGGCCACGATGGAGAAGAAGGAAATTCTGCCGAGAATTGCGGGGTGGGCACTTAATCTTCAAGACTATGACTACAAGTTGGAACACCGATCCGGAACGCGTATGAAACACGTGGACGCTCTCAGTCGGAACCCTGCCTGTATGGTGGTGTCAAGCGAATTTTTGATGCGTGTAAGGGCTGCACAAGACGCGGATGAATATTTTAAAGTTTTAAAAAAAGTTCTACAGAATGCACCACATGAGGACTACTTTAAAGAACATGACTTGCTCTACAAAGATGATAAAAAGGGGAACAAGTTGCTGTGTATCCCTAACAGCCTAGCACAAGAACTTATCAGGGCTACCCACGAAGAAGGACATTTTGGAACGAGAAAGATGGAAGAAGTTCTCTCGAGAGAATATTTCATCCCAAATTTACGAACTAAAATAGATCACGTAAGGAAGAACTGTGTACGCTGCATCCTGGGCGACAGGAAAGCCGGGAAACAGGAGGGGTATTTACACCCGATCCCAAAGAACGAGTTGCCGTTAGACACGTACCACGTCTGATAGCGAAGATGACCACAATCAGCCAAGACAAACAACCAGCCAAGACGAAAACACCACCAGCCAAGACGAAGCCACCAGCCAAGACAAAGCCACCAGCCAAGACGAAACCACCAGCCAAGATAAATAATCAGCCAAGACGAAACCACCAGCCAAGACGAAACTACCAACCAAGACGTATAACCAACCAAGACGAATATCTAAAAGGATGATGACTAATCAAGAAGATGAACAAACCAGCAAAGACGTAATCAAGAAGATGAAGGAACCAGCCAAGACGAAGTACCCAGCAAAGACGTAATCAAGAAGATCAACAAACCAGCCAAGACGAAGTAACCAGCAAAGACCAAAGACGTATAACCAAGCATGACGTATGATGATCACTAATCAAGAAGATGAACAAACCAGCTAAGACGTAATCAAGAAGATGAACAAACCAGCCAAGACGAAGTACCCAGCAAAGACGTATAATCAAATAGAGCAACTAACCAAGAAGACGACAAATGGTAAGATGACGATAAACTGAGACGATGCTTCGGCCTTTCCCAGAGTCGGAAAAGGGTTCAGGAGGGCCGAGTTTGTGGGATCACCCTGTGACTACCACGGTTATTCACCACGGTTGGTCGACACGTTTACCTACCACATGAGATGAAGGAACCAGAAGGCAGTAAGAGAGAATCCGCCAATCGAGCCAGTCGCGCCCAGAATTGCTTTTTTTCTTGTTTAAGCTTTTAAATTTACTTAATAAACCTTTTTTGATTTAACCCTCTTTGTATTGGAACTCATTTACACTCGTTTAATTATCCCATATACATTCGTTATTTTATGCACCAAATAAAGAATATATGGTATGCATATTATAAAACTTTCATACTCGTAGATACTTTTCTTGTTAATTGTAGGATTGCCGAAATTTGCGGCAGGCATAGTATAAGGGAAACTTAATAGGCTTATGGCGGAATATGTAAACTTGCTTAGGGAACATGTACTCGCATATTTTTCTATGTTCGTTGAGTTTCAAATGCACATGGAATTTCCTTTTATAAGTTTAAACGAAACAATGTTAAAAAAGAAATAATGTATTGCTTAAAAATCAATTACTATTGTTTTAAGCAATTAAAAGCTTGCACTTAGAATAACATATACTTTTGCCACTTTTCAAAAATAATTTCAAAATTGAAATGCATTTTATTGAAAATAAAGAGAAAATAATAAATTAGTTAAAAGAGAATACCTTCAGATCTTCATTTAGCATCATTATTTGCCATTTTTCTAGACTCAAACCCTTTGTTTTAATGGTATACGAACAAACTCTTTCCAACCGAGCATCTTCTGGGACGTTTTCAGAGGTTGTTACTTCTGCAACTGCACTCAATGACTCATTTTCAGTCATAACGAGACAAAAATTAAAACTTGTTTTTTATTTAATATTCACTTGAAATTTGCACTAATGTCTTAAACCTAGCTGTGTAACCTTTCATCAAATACTGGTAAATTTTATCTATGCATGAGCGGCGAACACTGAATGGAATTGGAAGTGACCATGGATGTACATAGGTCCCGGCATGACTGCACCTCTCAATATCGATCAAACGAAATAAACTATTGCAATAACGAACACCTCAATGTAATTATCCAGATCTCTAATCACGGGTTACCTACTCGTATATAGAGGGTGGTAAAGTAGGTATGGGAATTTGCAATGCATATTTATCTACTGATGTATACATTATACAAAGTTGTAGTGACTTCAATTTTAACACGAAGTTCGATTTTCTGAGTATGTATGTATATACGGGTATATTAGACTTTCGGGCATAATTAATGCTTCAGCTAAGAATAGAGTTAAAGTTTACTAAAACTTCCCTTCAGTACTCAGTTTGGTATAGTTTAGTTTATTGACTTTTTAAAGGTTATATATGTAAAGAATAGAAGAAAAAAAAATAAACAAAAATAGATAAACATCCGTGGTGTCATCCCTTCAATGCTGGACAACACCTTGAAAGGGCAGAAGAGTATCCACGTGAATCGTTAGCGAGGCTCACAAATGTATTTAAATTTAATTTAGCTACTTTCAGTAACTTGCAGTTTTGGCCCTACTATATATAATTATAACATTTCAAATATACTTTTTTCCTGGGAAACCAAAGAGGATTGCCGAAGGTGTGTGCGAAAATATACAGGCTGCGTTTTATGTTATAGGTCCATTTTGTTTGGCCGTCATCTATCAGTTCATATTTGACAGTCGTGGAGAATGGTCATTAACAATTTATTATGGAGCATCTAACGCTGCAACTATCACAGCATCAAAGCGTTTTATTTAAATAATTGTTCAATTGTGAGTACGCGAAGTAAATTGCGTAATTTTGTTGGTACTAGATATGTACCTAGCAAGTCAGTCAACCATTCGGCGTGCAATGAATAATTTTGAAAATTTTGCATTTTGAATATAAAGCAAAGTCTACGCGACAACGCAACTTAAGCAACGTACGCCAGAAGATATTGATGCAGTGAGGCAGTGTTTGTGAACGTCCATGCACGGGGATATTACGATATCCGTGCCGACACGATTTTTATGTTTTGATCTCGACGCACTGAACAAAAAATAAGTAAAATTTGTTGATATCTCGCTTAGTTTTCGAGATATCAAACTTTGAAAATTGACTTTTGACAACCGATATTTCCAAAACCTCGATGCATTTCGAGTATGAAGTAAAATACATAAAAAAAACTAATTTCAGTGTTGTATCTATTCACGATATTTTCTTATAGACCTCTGTTAAAAAAATGGGATAAAACATGCTTAGACTTAGCTCCAGGCGCCTGCCTGACAGTTGTTGATATACGCTTAGCGGAGCGACGAAGTCGCGTGAGCGGCTAAACCTCTCCGGAAAACGGAGTTTAGATAAATGAATCGCGCGAAGCCCCCCACTTACCCACTGTTGGTAACACTGAATGTAGTTTCTACTGAAATATCGGTTGTCAAAAGTCAATTTTCAATGTTCGATATCTTGAAAACTAAGCGAGATATGAAAAAATTGTGCTTATTATTTTTTTGTTCAGTGCGTTGAGATGCACGGATATCGTCATCGTGCCTCACGCACCTCTCATCAACCCCGTACACAGGAATTGGGAATGTCTTCATCATGTACCCACATAAAATTCAATTGTCACAACAGCTACAGGAAAATGATCATACGGCGGGGATATTGGAGTGCTCAAGTTTAATCGCTCGATATAGACGAGCACAATTTCGACTTAGCTGGGTTTATTAATAAACAGAATAGCCGCTATTGAGGCACTGCAAATCGCAATTGATACGTACAACAGTAACCATTACACCCTCGTTGACCGTTGGATCAGTTGGACCTACCTTACATGTGGTAGTAATGGGACGGTGTCACATCACACAAAGACAAAAAAAAACATGGTCATTATCGGTATAATATTGATTTATACTAGTATGGCGTGTGGTCAAAATTCGACCGAGGGGAAATAAACAAACAGCGAGACAAATAACGCTATGTATTTATTTACGTAACGTTTTTTTTTTTGTAATATACTCCCATGCAGGGAAGGCAAAAGGGTTTAAGCTTATACAGCCATTAACGTGATCAAAATGCTTTCATTTAACTGGTTAAAGCGTTTGTATGGTGAAATCACTTTATGTTGATTTACCTTTTACCTGACTTAGCGGTAACATACGCACATGATTTTTTTTTTGTACATCTATAGCACAGTACCTTTCGAGTTGTATAAGTTTCATCCCTCTCCTTTTATAATAAATACTAAAAAAAGAGTACGATAAATTTCATGTTCACGTATTAATATATGACTAGTTTCGCTTGTCGATAGTAACGGAATTCAACTTATTTTTCACGTAAATAATTGGTCACCCTTTGTATGAAAATTCTTAATTCTTCATTCTTACATTGACGGTATGAGAAAAAGAGGGGAAAACGCAAAGAGAAAGCACGAGGGAATTAATGACAAAAATTTAGTAAACGTAATAAATTCCCTAAAGGTAAATAATTAAATTATTATACGGTAGAATAATATATAACAAAAAAATAAAGATACATGATAATTCCATTTGAAAGAAATTGTGGTAAATCACTTACAGACAAAAACACAAAAACTGTAATGGATAACTATTGATTGCATAATCATTATCACAAATTATTTTATCATAGCTGTAATAAATTTTCGCTGCACCTGGTATACGATTGAGTATATCGGTATTTATTATTAAGCAGTCTCCTGGACGTCCGAAACAGACGAGGGGCAGATGTGGGGATAGTACGTGATCACCATCTTATGATAGCTACTCTCCAACTACGCACTGCTGCAGTTCGAAGATCCCACGACAACACAAGAATGCCCAGGTTCAACATCGATAGACTTAGTGATCCCTCAGTGCGCCAACAATTAAGGGTGCACTTTTCGCAAGGTGTGGAAGCAATCAGCAGCTCAATGCCCGCAACCATCCAAGACCATTGGTGTGCTGTGAAAAATGTTTTTACATCTGGTGCTGAAAGAATTGTCGGTCGATCGCAGGGAAGACATAGGGCGTGGCTTTCCGAGGATACCTGGAGACGGATTGACGAACGAAAACAGCTAAAAGCTCGCGTTGCAGCTACCCCAGCAGCAGGGAGAAGCGAGCTAGAGTCCCTATATCGCATGAAGATGAGAGAAGTTCAGCGTAGCGTGCGACGTGACAAGCGCAACTACATCAACGCGCTGGCTACAGAAGCAGAAGAAGCTGCACGGAGGTGCGACAGCAGGACTGTCTACAGAATCACGAAAGAGCTGACAGGTGGTCGCAGCTCCAGCCAATACCTAGTGAAAAGCCTAGACGGCTCCTTGCTCATTTCGGATGAGGACCAGCTCAAGAGATGGAAAGAGCATTTTGCTACGGTTTTGAACCGTGTATTCGCTAGCGATATGCTCCCAAATCAGACTGAGATGCCCGAGGTGAGAAGTTCCCGAATACGCACCACAACTCCCAGTAAAGATGAGATCATTACCGCGATCAATTCACTCAAAACCAACAAGGCGGTAGGACTTGACGGTATTCCAGCAGAGCTCTTACGAGCAACGCCAACAACATCGGCTGAGCTTCTGCTTCCACTTATAGATAGAGCTTGGGAAGCTGAGAGCTTTCCTAACGAGTGGAAAAAGGGAATGATCGTCAAGCTTCCTAAGAAAGGAAATTTAATGGAGTGCGGAAATTGGAGGGGTATCTGCGTGCTGCCTGCTGTAGCTAAGATAATAGCTAAAATCATCCTTGAGCGAATCAAACAACATCTCGAAGACACACTCGATGCCGAACAAGCAGGTTTCCGCTCTGGATCCTCCTGTGCCGACCACATCAACACCCTGCGGATTATCATCGAACAGTGTGTCGAATATCGATCGCCACTGCACCTGCTGTTCATCGATTTTGAGAAGGCGTTCGATAGTGTCAACAGGGAGTTTATTTGGCGTGCCTTACGCAGGAGAGGCATTCCCGATAAACTAATTGCTATTATCAAAGCTACATATAAAGGCTGCAAATGTCACGTTCTGCACAGGGGAAGGTTGTCTGAGGAATTTGAGATCCAAAGTGGGGTAAGACAAGGCTGTATCCTTTCACCAATATTATTCCTATTGGTGATTAGCGATGTGCTTCATGCAGCTTTGTCGACGGGAAACGGAGGAATTCGATGGACTCTTACATCTCAACTGAAACATCTTGACTACGCAGACGATGTATGCTTACTCTCCCACAGAATTATGGACCTCCACCAAATGACAGCAGATGTGGAGAGGGAGGCAGGTGTCGTCGGGCTGAAAATTAATACGGCAAAAACTAAAATTATCAGCCTTGGAACAAACTCATCGGCTCAAATATGCATTGCTGGACAACCGGTAGAGAGAGTAGAGGATTTCCAGTATCTTGGGAGTATTGTCTCGACCGATGGTGGAACCGAACTGGATATAGCCAACAGGATCGCCAAAGCAAAGTCCGCGTTCGGGATGTTGTCCAAAATATGGCGAAGCAATGCAATCAGTTTGAGCACCAAAATAAGACTGTTCCGCTCCAACGTTGAATCCGTGCTGCTATATGGTTGCAGCACGTGGAGAGTGACCACTACTATCACCAGAAAGCTGCAAACGTTCGTTAATAGGTGTCTGCGCAATATCTTAAGGATTTTCTGGCCCAATCGTATCTCTAACGAACACCTTTACGAGAGAACGGGTCAGGAACCAATAGGCACAACTATCCAACGGCGGAAGTGGCAGTGGATTGGTCACACGTTCCGAAAGGGTGACAGCTCCATAGCGAACCATGCTATGCAATGGAACCCTCTAACTCAGGATGGCAGAAGACCTGGCGGTCCGCGGAAAACATGGCGCAGAACAGTCGAGAAGGAGGCACGGCAGTTAGGGAAAAGTTGGGGAGAACTCAGACACATTGCCAGAAACCGTACACGATGGCGCGTAGGCGTAGTAGAGGCCCTAGGACCCACAAGGGGATACAGGACATAAGTAAGTAAGTAAGTATTTATTAAAACGCAATCTTGATTTTTTGGTGCTAAAACAACTTTATTTAAAATGCGTTGTGATAAAATATTTTCTGCAATATTGTCATAAATATTGTAGCATTGACTGCAGGATGGTTTGTGTACCAAAAAACTGAAACACTGTATCTCAAACTGTAGCAACTATTGCAAAACATTCTAGCAGTAAATATTCCAACCTGATGTGCTTACGTTCCACAATTGTTCCACACAATATCCCAATATTCCATGATCCTCAATTCACCCGGAGAAACATCAAGTATGTTCTAGAACCCCTAGCGATTTCCTATAAATACCCATACCACAACCATCGTCGATACAGTTGTTCATAAGTGAATACAGCGATTACAAGAGATATTCGACCAGTGGTGAAAGCAAGCGACATTGTGAAAATAAGTCTGTAGCGACCGTTTGATTTGAAATAATAAAGTGATTGAATATTGTGTTAAAGTGAAGTTGGTATTTGATAATAAATAAACGATTAAAATACACAAAAGACGGTTTTATTTAAAACGAACCCCAGAAAGAATACTACATTGGTGTCAGAAAAGTGGAATAAAACAAATTTTGTGTATTGCGTTTTGTGAAAGTGAAAAATAAAAATGGTTCGGAAATTGCTAGAAGATTTGTCATTGCCGCAATTAAAGGAAGTACTGAGCCAGCGGGAGCAACCTACGACTGGTACAAAAAGAGAATTGATTATTAAGTTGCGGAAAATAGTGACGGACGAGGGTGCAGATCCTGAAACAGCTTTGTTTGACGTCGAAGAAGAACAAGTAAGTACGACGAGTGACATGTCGGCTTTAATGAAATTGCTATCTGAGAAATTCGACGATCAGAATAGAAAATTCGAGAAGCTAGACAATTCTCTAGACGCCAAGCTCAATGAACAAAAGAATTGTCTAGACGCCAAGTTCGATGAGCAGAAGAATTCTCTAGATGCTAAGCTTGACGAACAAAAGAACTCTCTGGAACATCAGCTATTCGATCAAAGGAGTGTTCTCGAAAGCAAATTCGTTGAACAAAATAAAAGTTTAGAAACCAGATTCGGGACAATCGACGAGAAAATTGGAAATGTAGAGACCAAAATTGAGACATTTGAAACAAAATTCGAGAACGTTCAAACAAAATTCGAGGCTGTTGAAGGAAGATTCGAGAATTTGGCAAAGGAACTCGAATGCGTGAAGAAACAGAAAGTTCGGGAGTATTCAACCGACTGCCCGAGAAGGAAAGAGATGCAGCCTCCCGTCTTCGATGGACAGACATCATGGCCAATATATAAGAGGCAGTTCGAAGCTGCGGCAATGACGAACAACTGGGACGATGAAGAGAGGTCCATTGCCCTCACGCTTGCGCTTAGAGGATCAGCTGCAGAGCTACTACAAACTATTCCCGAGGACAAACAACGCAACTACGACAGTCTGGTGAAAGCCATTGAGATGCGATTTGGGGACGACCACATGCAGCAAGTATATAGGGTCCAGTTGCGCAGAAGGTCCCAGATGAAGGGTGAGACGCTCCAGCAGTTGCAAGCAGACATCGAGCGACTGGCACATTTGTCCTATCCAAACACCGGCGAGGAGATCATTAACGAGATGGCAACCGAAGCGTTCACCCATGCCATAGCTGATTCGAAACTACAAATGGCGGTAAGAATGGCTTCAAAGAAAACGCTCGCCGAAGCTTTGGCGTTTGCTCTGACAATGGAGGCCGCAGACCAGGCCTGTCAGGGAATACACCGTGTGAGGGAAGTAGCCGCTATCGAATGCTCTTGCCAGAGGATGGACGTCGAAGACCGAAACAACGCTCGCGGAGGACAAATTCGTTGCTGGAACTGCAACAAAATGGGACACCTACAACGGCAATGTAGAAATCCACCCAGACGTGGAAACTGTCCACATTGCGCGAACAGGCGACGCAACGAAGAACCATCCAACAGGGACAACATCCATCCTGTTGGCCAGGCTCCTCGAAACCAGGAGTCGGGAAACGCCTAAGAGCCAGCTTTGCGGGGCAAAAGTTGGCTAATGGAATCGACGCCCCCAAGACCACCATCCAGGTCTCCCAAACCAAACGATGCAACAGGAGTCTAACAGTGGAAGCATTCATCGGCAAAAACAACTGCGTGGCTACTATCGATACCGGCGCCACGGCTTCCATTGTAAGAAGAGATCTCGTCCGGAAGTCTTGGCTGCACAACACCAGCTGCTACTGTCTTAGAACTGCGACAGGGGAAGCGGCGAAAGTATACGGAGAAGTTCGCCTCACGTTACAACTAGCAGGGTTGGCCTTTTCTCATGCGTTCCTGGTAGCCGACGTATGTGATGAATGCATCATCGGAGTGGACTTTATGAAAGAACATGACGTAATCATCGACATCGGGATGCAAGTTCTGCGGTACAGGAACGTAGAGATTCCAATGGTGTACGGGAACGAGAATGCAGCACATTTAAGGACAATACTCAGCAAGGACGAAGTCTTACCACCATCTTCCGAGACTATCATTTGGACAAAACTAGAGGGTGATCCTGGGAGCCACCGATTCTACCTATTGGAGCCGGATTTAGGAAGGAATTCCCCAAACTACATCCTGGGGAAAGTTTTAGTGGAGCCAAAGAACAGCCTGGTCCCAGTAAGGCTCATGAACTTAAAGAGCCATAGCGTCAAACTAAAACAAGGGGAGGTTATTGGTAAATGTGCGCCGATATGTTCAATTTCAACAATAACCGAAAAGGAATCTGCGAAGCCCGTTTCATCAGCCAGGTTGGCCGAAGTAAGGGACATGATCCTCAAGCATTGCGAACTGGATCAGGATCAGCAAGCCAAGGCAGAAAATCTAATCGGTGAGTACGCTGATATATTTGCCTCACAGGATGGAGAGTATGGCCGAACACATCTGGTGCAACATCGCATAGACACTGGGGACGCCAGACCAATTCGCCAGCCTGCCAGACGACTACCATTGGCAAAACAGACAGAGGTTGCAGATATGGTGTCAACGATGGAGAAGGAAGGGCTCATCGAAAGTTCTAAGAGTCCGTGGGCCTCACCTGTTGTACTGGTTAAGAAGAAAGACGGCAGCATTCGATTCTGCGTGGACTATCGCAGACTTAATGGCGTCACCAAAAAGGACAGCTACCCTCTGCCACGGATCGATGACACATTGGACACACTCTCAGGAGCTCGATGGTTTTCCACCCTTGATTTAAAGAGCGGTTATTGGCAGGTACAGATCGATCCAAAGGACCGAGAGAAAACTACGTTCACTGCAGGAAATGGGCTGTGGCAGTTTACAGTAATGCCATTTGGATTGTGCAACGCTCCGGCAACTTTTGAGCGCCTAATGGAACACGTCCTGCGTGGATTGACCTGGAAAACTTGCTTGGTGTATCTGGACGATGTGATCGTGATAGGAAAAACATTCGAGGAACATCACGACAACCTGAAGAATGTGCTAGAACGGCTTCGAAGCGCTCACCTGAAGCTAAACCCAAAGAAATGTGACCTCTTCAGATCCGAAGTCAAGTACCTGGGCCACGTTATCTCATCAGAAGGAGTGCGAACAGATCCAGACAAGGTGGAAGCTGTGAAAAACTGGCCAGTTCCGAAAGACAAACACCAACTCAGGAGCTTTTTGGGTCTCGCCACGTACTACCGACGATTCGTAAAGGACTTTGCCGGAGTCGCGAAGAGCCTGCACCAACTGACAGAAAAAGGAAGGCAATTCAAGTGGTCAGGTGAGTGCGACAAAAGCTTCAAGAACCTTAAGCACCAACTATGCGAAGCACCAACACTAGCATATCCCATTCCCGGAGAAATGTTCATCGTGGATGCAGATGCAAGTAACGTCGGCGTCGGAGCGGTTCTTTCGCAAGTACACAATGGCCAAGAGAAGGTAGTAGCATACTTCAGCAAAGTGCTCTCCAAGCCGGAAAGGAACTACTGCGTGACCAGGCGAGAACTTCTGGCGTTGCTTCTGGCGACAAGACACTTCCATAAATACCTCTACGGCCAAAAGTTCCTTTTGCGCACAGACCACGCGGCTCTAAAATGGCTGCTGCAGTTCAAGAATCCAGAGGGCCAGGTCGCAAGATGGATTGAACGGCTGCAGATGTACGATTATGAAATACAGCATCGTAAGGGGAAACTTCATTCTAATGCGGATGCCTTATCCCGGCGACCATGTAAAAGCGACTGCAAGCATTGTGTGCGGCAGGAAGAGAAGAACCTTCTTTCCGTCCAAAGGGTAAGAGCTGAGCCTATCGCTGGTTGGAGTGCAGAAGAAATCCGCAACGCTCAAAAAGAAGACCCGGACATCGAGCCGTTATTAGCGTGGAAGGAGTTTATGGAAAAGCCAACCGGACAAGATATCTCGGACAGGAGCCCCATTCTCAAGGCATACTGGGCTCAGTGGGACTCCCTTCATGTGCAAGATGGTGTACTGAAAAGGAAATGGGAAAGGCCGGACGGGAAAGATTTCATAATGCAGCTTGTCTTGCCGCGATCAAAAGTACACGAGGTGCTACGGGAGATGCATGATGGAGCATCCGGAGGTCATTTGGGTGCAAACAAGACCCTGGAGAAGGTGCGAGAACGTTTCTATTGGCTCAGCGCAAGGGTAGACGTAGAGAGTTGGTGCCGAAAATGCGTCGTGTGTGCCGCCAGCAAGGGACCCAGAACGAAAACGCGAGGCAAGATGCACCAGTACAACGTGGGCGCACCCTTTGAACGGATTGCCGCTGACATCGCTGGTCCATTTCCCGAAACCGACAATGGTAACCGTTACATCCTAGTCGTCATGGACTACTTCAGCAAATGGCCGGAAGCGTTCGCCATCCCTAACCAGGAAGCGAAGACCATCGTGGAACAGATCGTCAACAACTGGGTGAGCAGATTCGGCGTGCCTATGGAACTGCATTCTGACCAGGGACGAAACTTCGAATCAAAGATATTCCAAGAGGTATGCCAACAACTAGGAATTAAAAATACGAGGACGACTTCGCTTCATCCGCAATCCGACGGGATGGTAGAGCGCTTCAACAGAACCTTAAACGAACATCTCTCCAAGGTCGTAGAAGACCACCAGCGCGATTGGGATCGACAAATTCCTCTTTTCTTGATGGCCTACCGAAATGCAGTGCACAGTACTACTGGACATACTCCATCCGAAGTCTTGTTTGGTCGAGCAGTTCGGCTACCTAGTGAGTTGAAGTTTGGATCCCCTAACGATGAGCCCAAGAGTGAAGAGGATTACGTGGCAGACCTCAGGGAAAGGATCCGAGACATACATCAGAGGACCAGGACGAGGATAAGGGTAGCGAGTGACCGCATGAAAACCAGGTACGACACAAAGGCAACAACGTCCAGCTTCCACGAGGGAGACCTGGTATGGCTGTACAACCCACACCGGCAAAAGGGGAGGTCACCCAAGCTGCAGCAAGACTGGGAGGGCCCTTATAAAGTGGTCACACGCATCAATGACGTCGTCTTCCGGATCCAGCGTGGAGTAAGAGGCAAGATGAAAATTGTCCACCTGGATCGTCTTCATCGTTACCATGGCAGTAATCCAGATGATCTTGTTCGGGACGAACAAGTTTAAGAGGGGGGCAGTGTAGCATTGACTGGAGGATGGTTTGTGTACCAAAAAACTGAAACACTGTATCTCAAACTGTAGCAACTATTGCAAAACATTCTAGCAGTAAATATTCCAACCTGATGTGCTTACGTTCCACAATTGTTCCACACAATATCCCAATATTCCATGATCCTCAATTCACCCGGAGAAACATCAAGTATGTTCTAGAACCCCTAGCGATTTCCTATAAATACCCATACCACAACCATCGTCGATACAGTTGTTCATAAGTGAATACAGCGATTACAAGAGATATTCGACCAGTGGTGAAAGCAAGCGACATTGTGAAAATAAGTCTGTAGCGACCGTTTGATTTGAAATAATAAAGTGATTGAATATTGTGTTAAAGTGAAGTTGGTATTTGATAATAAATAAACGATTAAAATACACAAAAGACGGTTTTATTTAAAACGAACCCCAGAAAGAATACTACAATATCATTAATTATATTATTGTGATCGCCAACTAATAGCTGTGGTATTTCAATAATTTTTCACCAAACTGAGGAAATTGCCTTGCTTCCATTACCAAAGTTTTTAAAAAATTCAACAAACTCTAATTCATGTTTAACTCACTTTCTTTTGAGTCAAAGTGACATGATAAAATGTAGCAAACTCATTCCAACTTGTAACGCAGTTTTCAAGTAATATTGCACGTGACCGGTAAAAACTGTCGAAAATTTAAAAAAAAATTCTAAATAATCTGCCTATAACTCTCAATCCTTGAAGTTAACACATGGAAACTCCATCAATAAGAATAAACGAAGATGAATTAGGTATTGACCATAGTTACTATTTGTTATAATATTTACTACTGAAGTTTCCAAAATTGGAATGGGTAATTTAATCCTCTACTGCATGAATTATTGCGCATGTTTGAAAAACAAATAAAAAAACGCTTAAAATATTTCTTTTTGTACGCCAAAGTATGCTACTAAAGGCAGTTGCAATGCAACTACGATTAAGTGAATTTTATTTATGAACAACTGCAGTTTGCGTGAATGTTTTACCACAACCTGCATGAGCAGTTAAGCAAAAAACATTTGAGCCAATGTCATGACACTGAACTTCACGAACAACGCGATCAATTATACTAGATGACCAGATAAGAACGATAAGAACAAAAATTGAAATAAAACAACAACGGTGTGAGATAATTGATTCTGGCTTTATTTTGAAGTTACATTCATTTCATGCCATTATGTGTGGAATAGCATATCATTTAAATGGCCGCCTTGACGTCGCTGGCAGTGCTTCAAGTGGCCGGCTCATTTTTGATGACTTGGTCCAATATGTACGGCGTTATTCTGGCAATAGCGCCTCGAATGTTGGCCTCGAGCTCGTCCAAAGTGGTTGGCTTGTTAGAGCAGACTAAGGACTTGACGTAGCCCCAGAGAAAATAATCGAGTAGTTTCAACTTGACACTGTCAAGTCGCATGATCGCGGCGGCCAATTGATGAACGCTCGCTGTGAGATGACCCAGTAGGCAAATTTCTCCTTCACAACTTTCAGCGTTTCGTTTGAGCCGGGTTGACTCTCTGGCGATGCCCAATTCGGCTGATCGTCGCCGAATCGATATTTCGGGGCCTTCTTCGATACTGGCCGCTACGGCGCGTATGTTTTCTTCATTTCGTACCAATCTCTGTCTGGTTGGTGGCTTAAGGTCGAAGAGAGTGTACTCACGCTCAAACTTTTCCACGGTGCGAGCAATTGCCTGCAAACTGAAGCCATGATGACGACCGACCTCACGAAATTCACGTTGCGTATTTACAACTGAGCCTGAGAATTTCGATAATATTTTTTAATAATTTCCGCACGTTCGGCAAGCGTGAAACGATGCGTAATGAAATGGCAAACCTTACTGAACATTTGGACAGCTGGATGTCATTGGTATTGGTAAATTCTGGGATTAACGTTGGAACAGGTAATCCAAGTAATTGACATGCCAATTTGTGACAATTCAAAATATCTTCAATTTCAAATGAAAAAGCTTTACGTCCTTAGGAGACATTACATAGATGCGTGTAATGATTTTATCACCACAACGTACCTACCCTCTTCTTCCACTTTTTTCACCATCTATCGAAACATAGTGCAAAGGAATTTTAGTACAGTGATAGGTATATGTACAACTAGTTGTATATACAATGGTGCAATACATTCGCCGATGGATTGTTTTCATTTAATGCAAAGAATGATAACAATTTGGTTTGTTTAGCATTTTCAACTGCATCCCATTCTTGCCCCACTCTAAAGTATACGTGGTAAATGAATATCAAGCCTAATGATAGTGTGCGATTGAAAATGCATTGGAAATTCATAAATATGACATACCGCTTCAGTTGATCCGACAAAACGGCCGTTCAAAAAAATTCTCACTTCAAAGCTCACACAGCTTTCATTTGCTATGCTATTGAACGATGAGAAGGGAGATAAACAAACAGCGAGTGAAACAACGCATGCATAACTTTTTTTTGTTTTTGTAATATTTTCCCGTGTAGAAAAGGCAAAGGGATGGTGTCTGTATGTTCACTTTATTTGACCTGACTTAACCGTAACATACACACATAATTATAATTTTTTGTGCACATCTATGGCACAGTATCTTTTGAAAGATATACTTTTCATTTCCCTCTTTTTATAATAAATACTGAAAAAACCTACGATCATTTTCGTGTTCACGTATTAATAGGTATATAAGATATAAAGCTCTGCCTTCATTTATCGCGAGCTGAATGCATTCTATATAACATTCGGCGGATCATTAGAAATGCAATGAAGTGGGAGGGTTATGATCGCTTGTTTTCAGATCATTACCTCGCCGAAGTAGGAAGAGGAAGATATACTCGTATGTACTTTATCATTCTATTATATTCCATAGATGACGAAGAAATTGATTGAATATCATAGATATGTATTACGAACGAAAGGTGATGTTGTCCGTAAGAGTTGTGGATTCTTTGCGTTATTGTGCCATTTGCCTGGTATATACCTACTCCATGATCAATGAGTTGCTTGAAGCGTTGATCGAAATACATTTCGTTAATTACGTTCAAAATAAAAAGTTTATTAACAGTTAGCAAACCCAGATTTAAGCCCTATCTCGAACAACTAAGGAGACTCTATATAAGACCTTGATCATCCCAGTCCTGCTTTGCGGCGCTGAAACATGGGCTTTATTAAAAGAGGATGAAGATATCCTTGGTCGCTTCGAGAGAAAAATTCTTCGTAAGATTTTCGGTCCCATTTGCGTTGACGGGTTTTGGAGGAGAAGATTCAATCACGAACTATACGAGCTGTACAGCGACATCGACCTAGTCAAAAAACTGCGTATTGGACGTCTGAGATGGCTAGGACATGTAAAGCGAATGGACACCAACGCTCCGGCCCGCAGAGTCTTTGAATCTAACCCCGAGGGACGACGCAGTAGAGGGAATCATCGCCGTAGGTGGCGCGCACAAGTTCAAGGGGACCTCGACCAACTTGGAGTGCGCAACTGGAGGCAACTAGCTAAAGACCGAGCTAAATGGAGAGGCTTGTTGGTTGAGGCCCAGGTTCACCCCGAACTGTAGCGCCACCTAAGTAAGTAAGTAAACGCAGATTTATGATGCAGTTTTAAGACAAAAAAAATCTTCAAGATACGACTCTGAATCCTCTGAGGTTAAGGTATCATATTCTGGTGTATTCTGATGTAGCGACTATTCCATATTGCAAGACTGATTCGAATAATTAGAAGTATACTTGTTTGAGAACTGAGAATGATTGTAGTTGCTCAGGTGATATAGAGCATAAGTGGTCTGCCGCAACCTTTTGCACACGTATTTGATGTGTGAGTTGTAGTCCACTTCTATACCCAAGTATCGATAGACAACACATTCACAGTGTCAATGCCTTTCAGCAGTTAATTATAAGTCCATTGTCATGACACCACCGATCCATTCCAACGAGCTCTGTATCACTTGCAGAATTTATATCGTTATGGTTCACAAATACTACAGTATCATCAGCATATTGAAACTCTATGCTATTTTTTAATACTGATTGCATATCTTTCACATATATAATAAAGAGCGAATGTCCTTGAATGGAACTTTGGGGTACTCCATACGAGGCCGATTGGAATTGACTTAATCTGTTCGATATTTCTACTTTAAAACTTCTATCAAAAAGATAAATGAGGAACCATTTAAAAATGTTGTCTCAAATTTCCAGCATTTGGATTATTTTTTTCGTGGCTTAGTGTGTCAAAAGCCTTCTTAAAATGGATGAAGATTACGAATGAGTTACGATTTTTATTCAAGTTAATGTTTATATTTCAAAATTCCTGTAAAAGTTGATTGACATTTCTATTTTGTATAAATCCATATTGATTTTTACTAGACAATCGATTGGTCATTAGTTCTTCTATTATTTTATATATCCCAGTTAGAATTGATATGTCGGTAGTTGAGAACATTGGTTTTCTTTCCTGATTTATAGATTAGGCGAACCATGGCTACTTTTAGATTGCTTGAAAATCAACTTTGTTCAAACTTTGCTAGTACACAAGAGTTATTCTTTAAATCCTTTGCTCTTTTCTGACGATATATTAAGACAGCAGCGTATTTTTAATTTCGGTTTTGGATGCAATTTCTAAATTATTGATAGCTCTGAGCTAACGTCTGTACCCTGATATGTTTTGCGATTGCATTATTGCATAAATAATGGATTGTACTTCCTCATGAACTGGATGGCAAATCTATAAGCAATGTTTTGTGCATTTGAAACCAGTGAGAAATTCCGCACAATTATTTCATCTATGTACGTTGTTTTGCAAACTTGTTTTTATAGTATTCCGATTTAGCTTTTTGAATTCCTTTATTGACATAATTTAGGAAAGCTTTATATTAATTTTTGTATCATGAACATCTTCTATTTTTATTCCATTTGTGCATAATCTATCTCTTTCCTTGCATACTCTTACCTTGACAATTTCAGCTGTTATCCGTAGATAGCACTTCTCTCATTTTTTTTTTTTTTTTTGCTTTTATTTTCACAGAAAATTTTGAGGAGACTCATCGAACAATTACAGAACTCGTTAACGTTGGTTGTATTGCAGAAAACACTCCTATTTATATTTGAAAGATATTCGGATGTTTTGTTTTCTTTTATAACATTCTTCTCAATTCATTCAGATATGAATTGCGAATACTGTTTAATACCACGTACCCCACAAAATAAATCGAAATGGTCAGATATATTCGATTTTATTACATCCGCATTTATGTATTTCTTTATTTTAAATTCACGTCAGACCATGGCCAACTAATGTACTCGATCCAATATATAAATCGACTCTCATTTCTGACTGAGCAATATTGTGCAGGCTTTTAGACGGAACCATCCTTGAATATCCGCTGGCTGGAATATATTCAGCATTTTTAATATCAAAGTTCATGTCTCCAACGATGAAGTTATATATGTACAATACCTTCGTTTTTGTAGGATGTTAGACAGAAATGATTGGCATTCCCCTTTCACCTAGTGTAGATCTTATCTGTCTTCTTCTTCTTTCTTTTATCAGGTTATGATCCGAAAACAAGGGATCATAACCCTCCCACTTCACCGCATTTCTACTGATCCGCCTGTGGGGTTCGCCTATTTGACCTAAGAAAATATCGGCAGGCCTGCCAATTTCGGATCACTCGGTTACTGAGGCCAATGAAATGCCGATGTCGTCGTTTTTGTCTGACCCAGGCGTTTATAGGCCTGCCTTTCCTACATCGCGATGTCTTTGGAACGTGCATTGATATTGCCTTTTTAACCGGGTTCAAACTATCTCTTCTTTAAACGTGGCAATACCAGCTGAGCCAGTCGCGCTCTATTTTTTGTACGATGGTTTCCTTGATGTGAAAGCTTCCACGGATCTTCGAACTTCTTATTCGATCAAGCTTCATCACTCCTGCTGTCATGCGAAACACCTTCATCTCAACTGCCGTTAATTTACTCTCATACGTTTTGTACATCGTCCAACATTGTGAACCGTATGTGAGCGCTGGGCGCACAACTGTGGTGTAGAGCCTTCCCTTCAACTTAGGTGGCAATTTTCTGTCACAGAAGATAGCCGAATTTTCTCGCCACTTCATCCACCCTACGCTTACGCGATGATTGATGTCGTCATCACAAGTTGCTTTCCTATTGATCATAGATCCCAGATATTTGAACTTTTCGCACTTGGGAAGCACTGTTCCACTCCTGCTGTCATGCGAAGCACCTCATCTCAGCTGCTTTAATTTACTCTAATACTTTTTGTACATCGTCCAACATTGTGAACCGTATTTGAGCGCTGGACGCACAACTGTGGTGTAGAGCCTTCTCTTCAACTTAGGTGGCAATATTATGCCACAGAAGATAGCGGAATTATATCGCCACTTCATCCACCCTACGCTTACGCGATGATTGATGTCGTCATCACAAGTTGCTTTGCTATTGATCATAGATCCCAGATATTTGAACTTTTCGCACTTGGGAAGCACTGTTCCATTCAAGTAAATGTCTGAAATAGGTCTGAGTGGATCAGAGAACGGGCAGCATCAGTACTCTGGCTTTTTTGAACTAATGCGATACCCATTTCCCTCCAGAACGTCCACCCACACATCAAGTGCTCGTTGCAGGGATGTAGGATCCTCACTTATGATGGCTCCATCGTCAGCAAAGAGAAACTGATGTACCTTGGGGTTCATCACTTTGCCAGATAATCAAGGACTGTAATAAAGAGCAAATGACTAAAGACGCTTCCCTGGTGCACCCCGACTTTGATTGGGAACTCTTCGGTTACTCCAGCGGGGCATCTTACTCTTGTCTTTGCTCCCTCGTACATGTCCATGATCATCTGTACATAGGTTTCTGGAACCCCTCGATGTCTTAGCGCCACCCATATCAGATCTTGTGGTTGTCTGTCGAATGACTTTTCAAAGTCAACCAATACAATATGCAAATCCCTTAAGGAATCACGATGTTTTTCCATTATGATCCTTATACTTTGGATTGCATCTGTGGTTGATTTAGAGACAAACCCACACTGATCATCAGATAGCCGTATTATTTTCGCAGTCGGCCACCTAATACCCGCTCAACGTATATATTTCGTATAAATGTATATTTGTATTTGTATATTTTCATATGAGACAGTTTTATGCTCGATGATAATGCTCATAGGATAATTTTTTCTTATGTATGAGGTTACTCTACCGGCTGTTCAATTTGTCATCGTAGATCCTTGAAATAAATTCAACACTCCTTGTACATTCTTTTAGCGGTACTTTGATGTATATTATGTGTTAGTGTGTCAGTCAATTCGTTGGACTCAGGAGCAATCGTCATTTTCGCATCTGTGGTGACCTGATTACCTATAGTCGTAGGTCGAGATCGACAGTACTGGCATTTCATCTTCAAGACTTTTTCTGCTCAACATTCATTCCTCCGAATGTCCTGTCTGTGGTAGTGCAATAAAAAGTACAATTTTCTACTGCAGGCAGAACATCTGCCTGTTGATTAGAATATTTTCCTTGCAATTGCCGCACCCTACCATTTTGTATTTTTCTTATTTGGACACAATTATTTAATACAATAAAGATTAAAAAAAAACAAAATATTGTTCTAAATAAAAACAAAACTTTGAATTTTATTCTTTAATGACATTCGTACGTTAAGTATCAAAAGACTTATAGACCAGGTAAGTAAATATCCGTGACTTCCAAGAGTTACTTAGATTATAAGTAAGTAAAGTCTGACTAAAGTCAGACTGGTACAATAAATCTCTCTGGTCGCAGTGCCTACACGCCATATGGGAGTGGCCACCAACTTGTTTAAAAAAAAAGTTAAGTCTGAAAAAAGGAGCACAGGACATTTTTATTCACATTTATTTGTCAGTATGGATTACATTTTTTTTTTCTGTTTATTTATTTATCCACTTATCACTATTACATATTTTATCTTAATCTTATCTTAAATACTATAAAAGCAAAGTCGATTTTCCTTGTGAACTCTCGAAAACTACTAGTCGTAGGTAGTTGAAATTTTGCACAGTTATTCCTTAGTTTGCCTAGATGGGAAATAAGAAGGGATTTTCCGAAATTCAAGGTCTAAGTGGCATAAAGGGGGTTGAGATCGAATTTTTCATCTGCAAATCTTGATTCCACAGCCGTAGCTCAGTACTGGCTCTCCGGATTAAAAAAATAAAAAATAGGTGAATTTAGCAAATTGATTCATTTAAGGTACAGGGTGTCCGCCGGGAACGTATACTACTTTGTTTTGCCGCCATTTTGGTAAACATTAGTCTTGACAGTTCATTTTTGGCAGTCGTGAAGTAGACACGTGGCAAATTTATTATGGAAAAATATTCGATAAACCAACGTGTTTTAATCGTTAAAACATTTTATCAAAATCAATCATCGATTACTGTGACGGTGAGAAAGTTACGTGAAATTTTTGGGAGAAACAACGTGCCAACAAAACGCACTATTTATCGTGTAGTGAATGATTTCGAAGAAAGAGGGTCTGTAGGTGATAGGCCCAAGCATGGGCCACAACGTACTGCAAGATCGGCTGAAAACATTACTGCTGTTCAAGGAAGTGTTCAAAACAATCCATCAACCTCAATTCGACGCCGTGCTCAGGAGCTTGGCCTTCAAAGAACAACTTTGGCCACAATTTTGCACAAGGATTTGCATTTGTTTCCATTTAAGATTCAGTTGACACAAGAGCTTCTTCAAGAAGACCATTTACGCCGCCGTACATATGCCAATACGATGTTACAGCTAGCCCATGACAACCCCGATTTTCATGAAAAAATCATAATGAGTGACGAGGCACATTTTCATTTGAATGGATATGTGAATTGGATTGGTTTTGGATTGGATTCTTTTTGTGGGGATATCTGAAAAGCAGGGTTTATGCAAACAAACCAGAAACGCTTCAGCAACTCAAACAAAATATTCGTGATGAAATTAATGAAATACCGCGTGAAATGTGTGAGAATGTAATGAAAAATGTGCTCAAAAGGGCTCGTATTTGTGAGACTAGCAGAGGCGGACATTTACCTGATATTGTATTCCATACATAATTGCCGACATTAAATAAAACATTTATCAATATAAGATCCATTCTCTTTCATTTAATCAAAAATTATAAACAAACAAAGTAGTATACCTTCCCGGCGGACACCCTGTATAAAATATCCTTCTGCGTTGTCCTGAAGCTGAGCAATGCTAAAAACAATTAATCAAATCATCGCCCACAATTTTCTTTCAGTGGAGACCACTGCCAGGAGTCATGGAGCAGTGGCTATCGCTGCAATAGTGTGTGTGTGAGTATATGGGTGAGCTGTCTTGAACTTTAGTGTGATCTCTTCTAGAGTAAAAATTAAAAAAAATCATTATCAGTGCCGCAAAGTTATTGTAAAAGAGATTTTGCTTGCGTTAAATGCGAAGGAAAACATCCCACAAATAATTGTCCTCTTAAGAAGGACGAGAAAGCAAAATGCACCAACTGTCATGGTGATCACCCAGCAAATTATAGGGGTTGTCCGATGGCAAAAGAATACCAAGAAAGGAAAAGTAAAGCTACTAAAATCAACCAATGAAATGCATCCAATTATAAAAGCAAGCAACAAGTAAACGCTAAAAACAAGAAACTAGACAAAGTGCCAATTGCTGCTAAAACGAACATACCAACTGTAGAAAGTAAATCGTATTCCCAAATTGTGAAAAATACACGAAAGGAAGATGAAATATCGGTAAAGGAAATGTTTATTACTATTATCCAAAGATTGGATAATCAGGATAAAATTATTAAACTGCTAAGCAAAGTAGCAGGAAAAAAAACAACAAAATATTAATGATTAAAAATAATCTATCATAATCACATCCCTGAATTTCAGGTTTTTCTATGTAACGAAGATATTGATGTTTGCCTGATTTCTGAAACTCATTTCAAACAGGGAACTAAGATTAGAATTTCTGGGTATCTTTGTTTTCACTCTCCTCAGTGCTGTGATTGTGAAAAGTACCTTGGATCATTACGAATTGCCAAAAATAGCAAAACAAACAATGCAAGTAGCGACAATAAACATAGAAACTAAAGGCAAGGAGTTTAAAATAGCTGCGATATACTGCCCACCCAAGCACTCGCCTACAGAGGAAGACCTAATTGATCTCTTCCAAATGTTAGGTAACAACTTCATCATCGGTGGTGATTTTAATGCAAAACATACATATTGGGGGTCAAGACTAATAACAAACGAAAGGCAGGAAGCTCTACAAATCAGGGCGAAATTTTAACTGTGAATTTATTTCGGCTGGATCACCAACTTATTGGCCATCTGACCCAACGAAAATACCAGACGTTATCGACTTCTTCATAACGAAAGGTATTAATAGAAAAGAAGTTAAAGTTAAAAACAGTGATGATCTGTCATCGGATCATACACCTGTAATTCTAACAGTCAATGGTTTATCGATAGAACAGATAAAAAACCCACGACTAACAAACAAAAGAACGAACTGGTGTAAATTCAGAGAACTTCTCGAAGGTTTCATTAACCTTAGGTCCCCACTAGTCACAACCAAACATATTGACATTTAAACAGAACAATTCATTGCCGATGTGCAACAGGCAGCAGAAGATAGTACATTGACTTATCAACAAAAAAAAACAGGCTTGGGTGAAATCCAGCAACTTACCACCTTGATCAAAAAGTTCCCGGAATAAAAACCGTGTGGCGCTCCCATCGTTCCGATTTGATTTCTGTTTCCTTTGTTAAGTTGGTACATCTGTTGTTGATATTCCCTCTAAATGTAGCTTGTATAGCTTGACATTTGCAAAAGTTACGTAGCCAAGAGTACATCTATCTCTGTGTGTGTTGGCGATTTTTTAGAAAGGGATTTAAATTTGCAACAACGAACTTGTATTAAATTTTGCGTAAAAAACGGATTTAATGGTGCGCGAACGTTGGAAATGTTGGAAAAGTGTTTCGGCAACGATTCTCGAAAGAAAACGGTCGTTTACCAGTGGCACGAACGGTTCAAAAGTGGTCGTGAGTCAATCGAAGATGATCAACGCAGTGGCAGACGTTTTCAGTCAAAAAAGAAGGCAATGCTCACGGTTTCTCGAAAGAAAACGGTCGTTTACCAGTGGCACGAGCGGTTCAAAAGTGGTCGTGAGTCAATCGAAGATGATGAACGCAGTGGCAGACGTTTTCAGTCAAAAAAGAAGGCAATGCTCACGGTTTTCATGGATTACAACTGTGTAGTGCATCATGAATTTTTGCCAGAAGGCCAGACAGTAAACAAAGAGTATTATTTCGGCGTTATGAGACGTTTGCGTGAAGCAATTCGCCGAAAGAGACCAGAATTGTGGGCAGAAAACTCGTGGATTTTGCACCATGATAACGCACCGTCGCACAGTGCCATCATTATTCGTAATTTTTTGACGAGAAATGCAACAAATACCATCCAACAGCCACCGAATTCACCTGATTTGGCTCCCTGTGACTTCTTTCTGTTCAATCGAGTTAAAAAACCATTACGGGGAACGCGTTTCAGCAGCCGAGAGGAAGTAATGGAAAAATCGCAGGAAGCACTGATGGGCATACTGAAAACCTTATATAAAAAATGTTTCGAAGATTGGATCAAGCACTGGCATAAGTGTGTTGCAGTCGATGGGGATTACTTTGAAGGGGACAGTATAGATTTAGATGAATAAACTTGTATTTTGAATTTTCTGAATAAATTCCGGGAACTTTTTGATCAAGGTGGTATACTTGAAAAGAGAAGAGCTCGTAGAAAATGGCAAGCGACAAGATATTCTGGCGATAAAACCATTTTTAATAGACTGAACAATAGGCTTAAAAAAAACTATTACTGAATTCAAAAATTATTCTCTAGCTAAATGCCTTTGTAATCTCACGGCTGATAAAGTCACAGACTAATCCCTTTGGAAGGCTGCTAAACGTTTAAAGAGACCTCAAGCGCAAGATCCCCCGTTGAAAACATCTAATGGGAAATGGATCGGCAATTCAAAGGAAAAGGTTAAACTCTTTTCTCAGCACCTTTCAAATGTTTTCAAACCGTTTCCACCTAGGGTAGCAAATAAAGATCTTGATTTCTATAACAAAGTAGACGAAAAGGAAATTCCTTATGTTTCGTTAAGAGAGATCGAGACATGTATTCATAAACTAAGTAATAGAAAATCGCCAGGTTATGATCTTATAACTGCTCAAATCTTGAAGGAACTTCCTTCAACTGCATTGTTGAAACTCAAGCTTATAATTAATGCTTGCTTTAAACAAAGGTATGTCCCACATCACTGGAAGATAGCAGAAATTATTGTTATTCCTAAATAAGGTAAGCCTTTATCAGAGGTTACCTCATATAGGCCAATCTCACTTTTACCGTTGTTTTCAAAACTTTTCGAGAAACTCCTTCTTAAAAGGTTAGACCCAGTTATAGAGCAAAGAAAGCTTATCCCTACCCATCAATTCGGGTTTAGGAATAAACACTCGACGATAGACCAGGTGCATCGTATAACTAATGTTATAGAAAAGGCACTGGAAGAAAAACCAATTTGTTCTGCAATATTCTTATACGTTGCACAGGCTTTTGATAAAGTTTGGCATAAGGGTTTAGAGTACAAACTTCATAGGGATCTACCTAGACAGTACTATGAGATCCTTAAATCTTATATAGGTAATAGATTCTTTAGAGTTCGTTATGGCTCAGCGTATTCTGAACTTAAAGAAATACAAGCAGGTGTTCCACAGGGAAGTGTTCTAGGGCCCACCCTGTATTTATTATATACGAGTGATATACTGCATGCGAGTGATACCATTATAGCCACATTTGCAGACGACACTGCTCTTCTATCAACAGATGGATGTGTGGCTAAAGCTACAAAATTCAATTAACGAGATATGTGATTGGACGCAGCGATGGCGAATTAAACTTAATGAATCAAAGTCCATCCATATCAATTTTACAAATAAAAAAGTAACGAATCTTCCCGTGATTATTAATAATCAAGTAGTTCCTTACTCTAACACAGCTAAGTATCTCGGTATGAATCTGGATGCTAAACTGAAGTGGAAGGAACATGTGAAAAAGAAAGTAGAAAATCTAAATATTAGATATAGAAAACTTTATTGGTTGTTAGGATATAACTCAGAACTGTCCATTGAGAATAATTTCCTATTATACAATCAGATATTAAAACCCGTTTGGACATATGGTATACAATTATGGGGTTGCACAAAGAAAACAAATGTTCAAATGTTGCAAACATTTCAAAATAAGGTCCTTCGGGGAATAGTGAATGCCTCATGGTACATTAGAAATAGTGACTTGCATCGAGATTTGCAGATCGACCTCGTAGCAGATACAATTAAAAAGTACGCAATTCGCCACAACGGGCGTTTACAGATGCATATCAATCCTGAGATAGACGATGTCTTATATGTACGAAATAATATTCGTAGGTTAAGAAGAACCAAGTCCCATGAACTTTTTTGACAATTACAAGAGCCGGTATTTAAATTATAATACCTTCTCAAACCCGACTTAACGTTGAAAATGAAATCTTTGTCGATCACTAGTTGATTGGTCATGATCAAGGAGGTGTTTTTAGTGCGGTTAGAGTCCCACACTACTTGGGTTTCTAACTCCACTGTGTCTTTCGAGATTTTCGCCTTCATAAAAAAAAAAAAAAAAATAAATAAATTATCAGTGCCAAATCTAAGACATTTTAAATTTTATTAATTAGGATATGTCTGTGCTATCAAACCTTAATGCAATTAACAGATTTGGCAATATACGCGTACATATGTACTGTACATACATATGCGTGTACAGACATAGAAACATTGCAATATTTTTCCATTTTGTTAGATGAGATGTTGTCGACCGTCCACATTTTAGAATGTTTTAATGGCTTTAAAATAAATTGTTGTGAGCGGGTGATTCCCACGGGGGAAGTTATAATTGAGTCTATACATTTTTGGTATTGTATTTAGTTGGCAATTATGTTTCAATAATTAAAAAACCGTCAAATAAAATGCGGGCGAAGCAAGGCGAGCACTAGTCAGCTAGTTGTTTTAATAAACTCAAAAACGACAGCAATAATTATAACTTAAAGTGTCTGACCTGAAGGGTTCTCAATAAAAACACTATGATTTTTATATACTTGGTATGTTATCATTATTTTTTATTTATTCGTAGAAAAATATATACCTTCTCCCGTAATTTTTCCGGCTTACAGATTCTGCAGATATACCGATCTGCTATGAATATACATACTTTTATGCATAACAAGACAGAAAGCTGGTAGAAGGTAGCTTAACTGGTAGCTGCTACTAACAGCAATTGCTCGTACTCAATCATAGTAAAACTAGAAATATTTTGAAAGCTTCTTCATGCCCGTTTTTCCAAGCATTTTTACAATTGTTCTCAATTATCGAGCCAAGCATTCATACTGCAATGGTTCATGGTTCAAATCCTGATGTCAGCAAGCATTTATTTATTTGTCATGAAATATATAACGTCAGTCCGATCAATTGCGAAAATTCGTGTGAACACTATGGGAGGAATTTGCCTATGACATCGGTTATCGGGAAACAAATACTGTGAATCAGAAGCAAAGACAAAAAAATAGCGAAAATCTCCCCGCTTTTCTGACCGCCACACCCGGAGTTTCTATGAAGTATATTCAACTGAGCTTCAAACCACTATGCCAAATTGTTCTCTCTCTCTCTATCTATTCTTTCCAACGCCCTCACTGCGTGTAAACATGTTAAGGGTATTCATAACCCCTTGACTGCTCGCAAATTATAAAAAAAAAAAAAAAAAAAGAATCCGCACTACTTCCGCACTACATCAACACTGCACCTTCACTGTATTCACACTGCGTTCGCTCTTCATGCGCATCAAAACTTAAGATCCAGAACTATTTACTGCTATCAGCTACTCGAGATAAATTTGACAAAGTATCGAATTTTTATCTTATACACTTACTTACTTACTTAGGTGGCGCTACAGTCCGGGGTGGACCTGGGCCTCAACCAACAAACCTTTCCAGTAAGCATGGTTACGAGCCAGCTGCCTCCAGTTGCGCACGCCAAGTGGATTGAGGTCCCCCTCCAGTTGTTTGCGCCACCTACCACGAGGTCATCCTCTACCGCGCCGTCCATCCGGGGTGGATTCGAAGACTTTCTTAGCGGGAACGTTGGGCTCCATCCGCTCTAAATGACCCAGCCATCTTAGTCGATGTATGTGAACTCTTCTGGCTAAGTCGATGTCCTTGTACAGACCGTATAGTTCGGCATTGTACCTTCTCTTCCACTCCCGTCTATGCAGACGGGACCAAAGATCGCTCGAAGAACTTTTCTCTCAAAACAACCAAGGGCGTCCTCATCCGGTTTTGTCAAAGTCCATGCCTCTGCGCCATACAGCAGGACTGGGATAATTAGTGTCTTATAAATTGTTACCTTAATAGTTCGAGATAGGGCTTTGTTACTCAATTGCCATCTTAGCCCATAGAAACAACGATTGGCAAGAGTAATTCTTCGTGTGATCTCCCTACTGATGTCATTTGCGGAACTGACCATAGAGCCTAGGTAGACAAAATCCTTTACTACCTCAAAATTATATCTATCTATTGTGGCGTTTTGTCCAAGATGCCGATATTGGGTGTCCTTTTTTGTAGACAGCATATATTTTGTTTTGCTTTCATTGACCGCTAAACCCATCTTTGCTGCCTCGACCTCAATACTCGCAAAAGCCCCATTGACGGCCCGCTGAGTTCTTCCGATTATGTCAATGTCATCGGCGTAAGCAACTAGTTCTAGAGACTTGTAAAAGATTGTACCTCCGGTGTTGATTGTGAGTTGCGTACAATTCTCTCAAGTACTATGTTAAAGAGATCGCATGATAGCGCGTCACCTTGTCCAAGACCTTTCCTGACATCGAACGGTTCGGTGATATTCTTACCGACTTTGATGGAGCAGCGAGAGTTCTCCATAATCATTCTGCACAAACGGACGAACTTGGCATGGATGCCAAGACTAGACATGGCTCTGTATAACTCGTCTCTATACACGCTGTCATAGGCAACTTTGAAATCGATGAAGAGGTGGTGCGTACCGATTTTATACTCATGGGTTTTCTCCAAGATCTGCCGTAGTGTGAATATTTGGTTAATGGTGGACTTTCCCGGCCTGAAACCGCACCGATAAGGGCCTCTCAGGATGTTGACGATCGGTTTTAGGCGTTCACATAATACGGCAGACAGGATCTTATATGCAATGTTGAGGAGACTTATACCTCTGTAGTTGGCGCAGTTCAGAGGGTCTCCTTTCTTCAGGATCGGACAAACGATTCTGAGTTTCAATTCATCGGGCATACTTTCGTCCGACCAGATTTTACAGATGAGCTGGTGCATACTCCTTACCAGCTCATCTCCTCCTGCTTTGAAAAGTTCAGCGGCAAGGCCGTCGGCTCTAGCAGCTTTGTTGGATTTAAGATTGTATATCGCTCTCCTCGCTTCATTCTGATCGGGTTGACGGGAATCTTGACAGTCATTGCCACTATTGAATGGCTCATTCTACCTGACAGAATATCGGTCATCATCGCCGTTTAACAGTCTGCAGAAGAGTTCCTTCCATATCCTCAGCACCGACTGCGATTCTACCACTATATTGCCATTTTCGTCCCTGCAGGCTTCTGTTCTGGCTTTGAAACCCTGGCATGTTCTTTTTACCTTTTGGTAACATTTTCCAACATCATTCCTGCAATAGTCTCTCAATTTCCTCGATCGAGCGCTCCTCATGCTCCTTTTTTTTCTTTCTGAGAAGGCGATGTTCCTCTTTTCTCCTGCACACGTAAAGCTCGTAAGCAGCTCTAGTCCTTCTATGCAGCGCCACTTTGTACGCTTCTTGTTTTGCTGTATGTGATTGCCGGCATTTCTCACTGAACCAGGGGTTTCGTTGTGGTGGCCGAGAGAAACCGAGTACGTCAGAGGCGGCATCTCTGATGGCTTGTTGGCAACGCTGACACTGGTCTTCCGCATTTGCTGCTGGCGGCATAGGACTTAGGTTAAGATTAAAATTAACTCGATCGGCAAAGGTTCTGAAGGTCTCTTGCGATTGTAGCCGCCCGACGTCAAATTTCCTCACAGTATTTCGTTGATTTCGCTCCGTTCTGGATATCCGCATCCGTACCTTGGCTACAACTAGGTAGTGACCCGAGTCCACGTTGGCTCCTCGGAAAGGATCGGTTTGGTTGACAGTTTTTCGATCAAGGGAGAGCCATGTTCCCCTGTGAATATCGAGACATGGGAGCCGCGTACTAGCTACGACAAAGTTTCGCCCCGCCGCAAAGTCGACTAGCCTAAGTCCGTTGTTGGATGTGATGTCGTGCAGGCTGTGCTTTCCGAACAAGCTACTAAAGACGTCCTCTCTTCCTAGCTTTGCATTAAAATCACTTAGGATAATTTAAACATCATGGCTAGGGCATTGCTCATACGTCTTGTCCAAGAGCTGGTAGAAGACATCCTTGGTCGCGTCGTCCTTCTTGTCGTGAGGGGCGTGAACGCATATTAGGCTAATGTTGGCGAATTGAGGCTAGATACGGATAGTCATGAGGCGCTTGTTTGCATGCCGGAAACTCAAGTCTTCTTGCCTAAGTCTGCCTCCAATAACAAATCCACACCCGATTAGACGCTGACCTTGTTGTCTGTAGCAATCGCCGTAGTAGATGTCGCAGTTTTTTATCCTCCTTTTGCCCGGTCCATCCTATCGCACTTCTTGGATGGCAGTAATGTCTGCTTTGAGACACTCTAGGGCCTCCGCAAGTTGTTCGGCTGCGCGTAGTTTGTAGAGGGACCTAACATTCAACGTGCAGACACGGAGATCGTTGTCCGTTTTACTTTTGCTTGGGTCGTCAACAGTAGAATCATCCGTATCCGAGGCTATTGGTTGATTCGTAACCGAAGGTTTTTTACGTGGTAGGGAAGTTAACGCGACGGCACAACCCCCAAACTGGAGGACCAGATCCTTTTTCTTGCTACCCCTATAACGAGGGGCCGGATACATATATGCCAGTAACCCACTTCGGGGATATGAGCGCTACCGTTGGCACATTAAGTGTTCATCCACCACCATCTCTTTTTCAATACCCTGACGTAGTATTGAAAATCCTTACAGATCTCAGCTCCAAATATATTGAAGTAGCTCCGGTAAGGTATCCGCTGGTCTGTAGACGTCACCGTTGATTCCATCGAGAGAATTCATCCGCCGCACGTCTCCTTCTGAGGAGCTCTTGCTAGACTTCTGAGACGTATATTTCAGCCAATCAGGTCAACAAAAGATGCCTCGTCCGGTTAAACATAATATGCGCGCTGAAGTTCACCCAGAAGTGCTTACGCACGTCTGAGTGTTCAGCTACAAGGTACACCCACATCGTCAGACTCAGCATACGCTCGTCGTTAGTTCACTATCAGATAGCTATCCAGCGGGCCTCACGAGGTGATGATGTGATTTTGTACATTATGGCCTTAAAAAACAGTTTTTTTTTCATGTTTTTGTTGTCCTGCCACGCATTTCCGACCAGTAACTACATTTGGAAATAATTTTAATTGCATTGGCATACAAAAATTGCATTGGCATACAAATGATTTATTTTCTTAATTTATTTTCAGACTTCGTGAGTTTACGACCCCTTAATCGACCGCGTTAAATATGACAGAATTCACTTGGAATTAATACTATCCGCTTACTCAATTTCAATTTCAATTCTTTCTTTATTTCTTCAAAATTCATTGCAATTGTTTAGTTTCCCGCGAAGTCAGGGACTTATCTGCAGGAGATTGTGTTACAAAGTAAAGCTAAAGTTTTTTTTATATAAACATATTTATCTTTTAATAAAGGGCTGAGATAGTGTTTTTTTAATATTTTTTTCTTAAATTCAAGTTTATGATATTTATTAGGTTTGGTGGTATATTATTCATTATTTTAGGTATTACGTAGTCTAATTGTCTTTTACCATACTCATTGTAGAAACATAAGGAGAAGATTGGGCATAAGGAGGAGATTTTGAGCACGTCTTCTTGTGTTGAACTCGTGGTGGATAGGCAATTGGAACCGCTCATCTTTATACTACTCCAGCGCCGCCGTCAGATTGAAGATATTACCCACATTAGTACATTGAAGACTTCACTTCCAGGTCGTCTTTTTCGGGATATAATTCGTAATGCGGAGTTTTGGAGTCTTTGCAAATCATTTATGTACACAATTGCTGCATGACCCCAAGCCAAAACACCGTACCTGAGTTGACTCTATAAGTGCATAGTACACCTGTTTTAGAACAGTAGAATACATACTCAAATACACTATTCCAAAAATTCGGATTTTATTTTTTTAATTTGTTTATCCCATCTGAAGTTACTGTCGATTATTACACCCAGGTATTTGAACTCATCCACAACCGATATATCTTGCGCCAACGTCTTAGGACAGCTCCCGTTTTCGTACCTACTGCAAATGCTCCCAGTTTTGGATCTAGGTCCGTGAATGTGCATTAGTTTAGTTTTAGATGTGTTTAAAACTAAACCCATATCGTGGCACCACTTTACCACTTCATTGAATTCCTCTTGCATCATTGATGTTGCAGTCTCCAAAGATTTGTGTCGTACTATGATAGCGGTGTCGTCAGCATAAGCGAAAGCAGTACTCTTTTTTAACACACATAAAAGTTCAAAGTGAGCGCCTTGGCGTAAGTGGTTAGTGTGTCGGATCACTACGCATGAGGTTCCAAGTTCGAATCCCAGAAAACACCAAAAAGTTTCTTCACGGTCCCACCTCTCGCGAGCGTTTGACAAACATCGAGAGTATTGTTGTCACGAAAAAGCTTCTCAAATCGCCGTTCGGATTCGGCATTAAACTGTAGGTCCCTTCCTTTCGTGTGAAAAATATAACGCACACAACATGAGTGGTTGCGAGAAGCTAGGCCCTGGCACTTTAAAGAGCTGTTGCGCCAAATATTTGCATTTTTTTTTTTTTAAAAAGTTCATTAGAATAAAGTATGAAGAGGATTGGTCCCAGCTGTGAGCCCTGTGGAACTCCGTGCTTACTACTACTACTACTATGTTCCTATTGCTAAGGTAGTTCTGCAAGCTAGCTAGTGCCCCTATTATTCCAGTTCGGCTTAAAACTGCTAATAGTTTTTCGTGGCTAAGAGTATCAAACGCTTTACTGAAGTCCAAAAAAGGACTAGGATGTGATGATTTCTGTTCAGGCTTTGATTTACTATGTTTGAAAACTCACCAAGCAATTTATTCGTTCTTTTATTCTTTTGGTATCCATACTGGTTTTCATGTATGATTTTGTTTGTCTTTAAAAAGTCCCATAGTCTTCTAACCACAACTTGTTCCAAACATTTGTCCACGACTGGTAGTTTGGAGATCGGCCTATAGTTTGAAATAAGCTTTTTAGTACCTCCTTTATGTATTGGTCGTACTACGGCTGATTTTAATACCCTAGGAACTTTATATTGGAGCAAACTGAGGTTCACTATTCTGGCTATTATCGGTGCGAGAACATTTGCATTGTTTTTGAGATCAGCAGGTCTTATTTTATCTATGCCAGGTGATTTATTCGTGTTTAGTGTCTGCAGTATGGTGAGTATTTCCAGCTCGCTTGTCTCCTCAACGAATATTGTCTGACAGTTAGTATCTGGTGAATGATTTGATGTCACGACAACACAGTCATCGATTATTTCTGACGCTTCTCTTGCAAAATATTTTGCGAACTCGTTTGTTAGTGTAGTCCTATCTCCATGAAACTAAATATTTTTTAACAAGGTATCATCTATTGACGGTTTCTTTCTTCCCGTAATTTCATTTATAAGTTTTCACAAATTTCTAGGGTCCGATTTCGATTGGGCAAATTTATTGTGATAGTACTGCGACTTACTTGATGTAATTTCGTAGTTTATAAAATGTCGGTATTATTTATATTCCTTTTCATAGGTTTTATTGAAACGATTGTTTTCCCACCTACGGTAAAAATCATCTCTTTGTCTATATTTTTCTCTTAGGTCTGCGTTTATCCAGGGCTTATGGCTCACTGCCCTTGTTACTACTTCACTCACCAGGATAGCTTCAATTTGAAGCTTTACTCTTCTCTCATCTTTGCCAGTACTTCTATATCTAAGCTACTACGATAATAGTAGCGATATTTCTCTCCTGTCAGTCGCAAACCGACACTCGGCATATTTTTAACGGTTAGCCCTTTCCCTCCCAGGGTAGCCATTTGGCTACCGCATACATTTTTAAGAAAAAAGTGTTTTGATTTTTTGGTTTAGCCACGCCCACCCAATGACTCCCACTAAAAAAAAAAGATGCAGTTATCTTTAGAAAGCCCATATTATCCCTAAAACATCAAAGTTAATTTTTTGCAAACACATTAATAATTTGGGAAGGAAAGGGTTAGAAGTATCTGAGTGATGCAATTTATTACCATCAACTATGATCGTATATATGTATGTATTGTACATATACCTTATATCTTCATGTAAGTTTATACTTTGGCTTATCAAAATAATATGTTATTCGTGCTGAAAAACTCCCTCTCCGCTGTAAACGACTCTGGAAAGTAGTATAGAATCGAACTTTCGCCGTTAGTTACATCTCATGTTTCATGGTTTGGTCTGCCCACTGGGCCTCTTATCCGCTGAAGAATAGATCTGTTTTGCAATATTTTTTTCTATTTTAAACCCTAGCTTAAGGTTAGGTTTAGTATAAATTAAATTGATTGGGCTTATAGTCCACTGTAAGGCGATTTTAGGTAAGGATTTCTACTTGCTTTTGAAAAGTAGCAGAATGTTCTTTGTTGACTGATCTTTGTAATTGCCGTGTAATTATCTCACTTCGTCTCGGTTTGTATTTGTATTAGTTGTATTGATCAGTGCGGATGCAGTGATTGATGAATCCAAGTGCACAGAGTGCACCAGGCCAAGTTCTAGGAAAACCGACGACGCGCGCACAGTGCAATATTTACACGAACCATTTTGACCCCTTTTTGACCCCCTCACAATATCCGAGGCTAGTAATGCTACAGGACTAATTTTTTTCAGAGGAATTAAGGTTATCAACAAAAAGTAGTATTCCGAATTTCAACGTCTAGCGGGAATGGTTTCCAGGATACGAGTGGCCAAAATTTCCTTAAATCGCAATCCTGGGCACTTACTGACTGACTGACTGATTGACTATCATATATTCAGGGTACTCTTAATCCATCTTTGGAATTTGGAACATATAGTTTTTATGGTGGAAATTATGAGAAAAATCAAAAATTAATAAAAATCCTATATATAACAAAATTCCTATGTATGCACTATATAGTGGGACTAGTGGGAACTAGGGGGTTGAGCAAGCCTTGCCATATGTTGCGGAATGTGTTTTCCTTCACAAATTTTTTTTCTTCAATTTCTCGTCGGGCTTTAAAAGAGGGAGAGAGAATCAAATTAACAGATATCTTTAACTGACGATTGAAAAAATTTCTTCTAAGAATAACATATTTTTTTATTACAGACATTTGTACTATTATAATAGTTAAATAATGAGAGGTGATAGTGACTTACGCATATGTACAATACATAAAGGGGTAGCTAATAGGGACCACTAGATTTTGACAGTTCATGACGCCATGTTGTTTTATCTGTTGTTAATTTTCCTACTTTTTTTGTCAGACTCTAAAGACAAATCACCATGGCAAGTTAAAGCGTCGAGCAACACGTGCAAATGATAAAACTTTATTATAAAAATGGGTGTTTTGTTGTGGAAACGATGTGCGCGTTGCCCCCATTTTACGGTTTACATGGTCGACCGGTTCAGTGAACCATTACCCAACACCCGTACGTCAACAAAACGCAAGATCTGCCGAAAACATCGCTGCTGTCCGTAAGAGTGTGCAGGAGAACCAGAGGCAGTCAATTCCGTGCCGTACACAAGAACACGGCCTTTCGCAGACACCAACTTGGCGAATTTTGCGTCAGGACTATATCAGTACAAAATTCAACTGACCCAGGAGCTGAAGGAAAACGACCATAAGCAAAGCCGTGTGTTCGCTGACTGGGTTTTAGAGCAGTTGAAAGCGGACCACGATTTCAGCAAAAAATCATTTTCAGCGACGAGGCCCATTTTCAGATGAACGGGTACGTCAACAAGCAACATTGCCGGATTTGGGACGATGCCAATAAACACTAGGTCCTCTAAGTTGTAATGCATCCGCAAAAATTCACTGCTTGGTGTGGATTGTGGGCCGCCGGCATTATCGGTCCGTTCTTCTTCGAAAACGACGATGGCATTGCCGTCACTATCAGCGGAGAGCGCTACCAATCGATGATAACCAATTTCTTTTGTCCCAAATTGGACGATATCATTGTATATACAATGATGATATGGATGTGAAAGACATGTGGTTCCAACCGGACGGCGCTCCGTGCCACAACGGTTTTAAGGTCATGGTTATCTCACACAGAGGCTACGTGAACTCGCCGCTGAGATAGTACGATTTGACTCCGTTAGCCTTTTTCTTGTCGGATTTTCCTAAGCCGCAGGTCTATGCCAATAAGCCGCAAACGACCGTGCCATCGCTCAAATTCAGCCTGATCTCGAAATTCAATCTCTCGGATCCGCGCCACCCAGCGAAGCGCCGGGGGCCATTTGAACGATGTCATATTCCACACATAATGTCATTGATAGGCCTTCAAATAAAAGAAAAAATTCGTTGATACTTCACACACAAGTTGTTTTCTTCAATTTGAACATCTACCCGTCTCTATTGGAAAACCCTTTACATACATTGATCCAACCATTTGTTTCTAGACCTACCAAGGGGTCGCTTACCTGATGACAAGGCAATGATATAACTACATGGTTTTAATTATTTTATTGTCATTACTATAATATAAAAACGAAACATTAAAAACGTTGACCGCAGTAATCTCAGTAAACACAAAACCAATTAACGTGAAATAAATTTTATAATATTCCTTATTTGCACGAAATCCAGTAAAAAAATAAGATAAATACGAGTATTTGGCGCAACAGCTCTTCAAATGCATGCGCCTAGTTTCTCGCAACCACTCGTGTTGTGTGCGTTATATTTTTTCACACGAATGGAAGGAGCCTACAGTTTTGTGTCGTATTCGAAGGGCATTTAGGTTAGCTAACTATCGGCGAAAAATGTCTCGTAATAAGGGATTTGAACTTTTCAGCTTTTTGCTTAACGCGATCGAAAAGCGAAACAAATATTAATGTGTCTTACGATTATTTATCTGAAATTCATTATCGTGGATACGATAAATTTGTTTTCTAATATTATAGTCAACAAAAGATTTCTAAGAACTTTGCGAAGCAACACGAGCACGGGTTTGCTAGTAGTTATTAATACATACAATGTACGTACGCGTATGTTAATTGCGGCGACGACGCGACACACGGAAACCTGGCGGACGGAGTGCAGTGAGCCCGGCATGGTCTGGGCAGTACAGACCTCGATATTGGTTGCTCTATATTCTCTTGTGGTGAGGATTACATTGTTCTTTCAAGAGTTGAACATTTCGATGGCATTCACCTCATTAATTTCGACCTTAGTCAAAATAAAGCCCAAGAAACGAAAGTCAGTTTCTAAAAAGTGATAAAAAAGGAAACGTCAGTAACAGACATTTTAGATGATGTAACTTAATATTTGGTTTTATAAGTATCTGAATAAAATGTCAGTGAAACCAAAAACATGCATGTTGGACAAAGGTTTTTACCTTATTTTATACACTGGACATTCGCAGACATTTATAGCGTCCTGTTTATCCTGAGAGACGGCCTTTGTAAATAATATAGAATTCGTTTTTCTTTTGCTTGAATGTCAAGTTAAGAATTACAAATTCAGTCTAATTTATACGTGTTTCTATAAAAAATCGTTTAGCACAAAATCAGTTCTATACCACGATTTAAAGATTAGAATTATGTTCGTCTACTAGCAAGTTCAAATATGGAATATTCACCTAAATCATCCGAAAAAGATTTCGCATCTTTAATTCATAAACTGACAATAAGCACTTCCCAAATGAAAGAGTCATTGAATCTAAGCAAAATACATAGTTTATTAACTAATGGTCAGAAACTCCAGCTGAAAATAATGTTCCGCTCCCATTGGGGCTAGATGGATGTATTTACACAGATTTTTTATCCTTTTACGTTTGCAAAAGGAGACAAACACCAGCCAGAGTCCATTTGGCAGCCTTCTCTTTAGTCTTCAAATTGAATGTCCAAACAAATGTGGGTCCTCGCATTCTGAATCATGACCATTCAACAGGAAATAAGTTCGATTTCACGAGTCCAAGTCCCAAAGACGCCAGCCACCGCCGCCCGATGCATCGTTGAAAATGTTCCATTTAGTTTAGTTTGGCGTATAGTGATGGTCCACACGATTCAGAGTTAAACGATGACAGTGAATGATCCCAGAACAGGGACAATGGCGGCGAGGACAAAATAACGAAGTGGCCAATATAAAAATTGTTTGCGTTTAGAAGCACGTCCGTTACGGAGCACCACAAATCGTTCGCAGAGAAAAGAAATAAAGAAAGAAAAGAATTCAATGATGATTGAGAAGATGTAGTGAATGCCAAAGCACACATTTTTTCACCAAATGGCGAAGGACAACGGAAAGAATATGTGCGTTGGTTGATGTAGTCATTACTCACTCAGATATAAAATAGAGATTTTTAATATTTGATATACCCACACATACAATAAGGGTCCTTACCTTATTTTATACACTGGACATTCGTAGATATTTTTAGTGTCCTGTTTATCCTGGGTGACGGCCTTTATAAATAACACTGGCATCGATGGAAATAGTTCCTTCATAAAGGCTGTGGCGATTGTACCCATTTGAGTGTCCCAACGAGCTCCTTCCATGAATAGACCATTTATATATGCACCCTCCCTTGGTGCAGAGCTAGAGGTAAAAGAAAATTAATAGAAGTTTGAGTTCTCTTTCATTCAACAATACCCTATTTCCTCCTTTCTCTTTTTGGTAACATCACAGTTTAAGCACATCCGATCCAGTGGCCACTCGTTCTTTCGGGCAGTTTGTTGCATAATGGCTGTCAGGAAGCTCTGTGGGTTGAAAAATCCACCCAACCATACTGATGATGGCAATTTAAAGTCCGCCACCCACCCTTCAAGTTCACGTAAACGCATCATTAGATCAGAAAACCAGGATTGCAACCCCAAAAGGCTGGGATATGCGAGCTTTGTCCATGATTCCGGTACTTGGTCCAAATACAAACACTGCATTAGGGATTCCATGATCGACGAAATTGTTAGTTCACCCTTTAAACCCAATTCGAGTTCCTTTAGAGACCTGAAGAGTTCCCTCATTAAAATATTCATTCGTTCACACTCCTGGAAGGCCACAATGATAAATGGATTTCTGTCTTCAACTCGAGCCATCAGTTCGGGGATGTTAAACGGCTGCGGTATTTTGTCAAGAAGATCTTCTAGTACGGTCTTAATGACATCGTCTTCAGACTGTTCCGGTCCACCTGATCCCCCTGTGCCTACAGGCAGTCGCGGTTGCAGTTCGAAGACTATACGAAACAGGCGCTCCGATACAGTGGTCAGGAATCCAATCTCTGCATTCAAATGCAGACCATATAGATGGGGGCTTTCTGGGGGAAGATTATCGTCTATATACTGGTGGTACCCATCGTATCTTAAGATTCCAGGGGCAGGGAAGCCTTGGCAGTATTCCAATTCACCATCAACTAGTTCCTGTTGCATGAACTCCTCTAAGTAGGTGCGGCACAGTCTGCGATCCCAATCGTCAGTTATGTGACCCCCATACATTATCTCTCCAAAAAGATAGCGCAAATCTTCCCACGGAACCTTGGTATTTGCTTCCAAGTAATTGTACAACACATAAACGCAAATGGTCAAGTCTCCGACGTTAAACGGGTATTCTCTGTTCCAACCCTGCGGGCCGAACTTTCTTCGCTCCGCTACTACCGCATGGAAGTAGCACAACGAGAAGAGTATCGCCTTGAACTCAGTCTCTTTTGAGCACATTTCCAGAGTTTCGTCGCTGAAGTTGTCCAAGGCCTTGTGAAGATTTGCCAGCATGCCAGTAGGTGGTTCGTTTGTTATTTTAACAGCTGATTCAAGTATGGCTTGTGGCAGGATGTGGTATTGAGGGTCTGCAGCAGGCTCAGCGCTAAGGAAAAGTCTGTAGTCCGGATGAACGTCGATTAGTGTAGCTTCAATCTTTTTTTCAAGACTGGGCAGCCAACGAGCCACCAGATGAATATTTTGCAAAATTACCCAATGCCCCTTCTTTGAAGCGACCTCCATGGCATTCTCTGCAACAATTTCTTGACCTTGTCCCAAAGATACACTGTGAAAATTTTCGTAGTCTGTTTGAAAACCCATTGTCTTGCCGAGCTTCTCAACATCCTTCAGTGGATCTACGCCAGGCGATAGGACAAAGAAAACATGTGTTTCTGGGCTGGTTTCTTCAAAAGTTTTCGAAAACTCCATTGTGCGATTGTCTGTATACTTTGCGCCAAGTTTTTCCTCAATGAAACCTGACACAGCATATGACATCCTATCGGGTCGGATACACCTCATAATGCAAAGCCTCTCGATGGCAGTCTTATTTTTCCACTCTCCGGGGAACTTCTCGTTTTCAGGACACTCTGCCTCTATGAACTTTTGCCATCGTTTCTGAGAAGTTTCAATATCTTTGTCCAGACCACGAAATGAGCCAAGGTTAGTAAGTGCCTTTATACCGCCCCAGGCCGTGTGCGATAAGAATGAAAAGTTGGACGTAACATTTGGCGAATAGGGGAAACGCAGAAGGAAATCCAGTTCCGGCGGTTCTATTTCACCTGAATTCAAAAGTATCTGGATAGCGACTTGGGTCAGGAATATCAGCTTGTCAGACTCGAAAAGACCACGAGACACATAAACAAAACTATGGAACGTTATAGAGTCTATCAAGTTTTCGACACGTTCCTTAACTTTGGCCGCTGGTGCGGATTTTGCAATAGCACTGGAAAAAACTACAGTGTAGGCCTTCAGAGAGAACTGATAAATTGGATTGATCTTGAAGAGGTCATTTAAAATGAAGTAAATAATAGATGCTCTTTGGGAAGCCGGTCTGTAGTGTTCACGTGCCGAATCGATTTGCACTGCAGTAATTTTAGCTTCGGCCACTTTGACTTCTATCTCCTCTGCTGTCTTTTTGGTTTTCTCCAAATTCATGACAAGTGTAACATCTTGAAGGACATTCTCACCGGCCGAGGCAAGCCGAGCTAGCAAGTCGTCTTCAAGGAATTTCAAAGTTATTTTAAATTGATTTTGTTGCTGGGTAAGATTGGAACGCATGATTTCCAAATCAGGTCGTTCTGCCTTCACTACTTCAGCCAACAGCTGGTCTTCCAGGCCGTCACGGGTGACAGTGAAGTTAATTAAAGTTGTTTGCGCTTGAATTTCCGGCTTATAGTGAGGATTCGCTAATTTTGTATGCAGAACTAATCGAAAATTTGGATTGAAATCGATTTCCTTGTCGCCTAATTTCAGGCATGTCCCCTTCTTAATCAGCATACGGCCGAGCAATGGATTCAAAACGGCATCGACGGTCTCGCCGATGTTTTCAATCAAAAGAACATTTCCGTTGCTGACTGCACGTTCGACTACATCCAGGTATCCACGTTGGGTCAAACGTAAAATTACCAGGTTATTAACGTACTTTTGTTTTACCCATTTGATGCCTTGCCTGTATGATGAAAAATCAATCGAAATTTCAATTCAAATTAGGGAAATTATCGCATTGTTTTTGCTGGTTGACAGACGAGTCAGTTTTGAAATGTGTACATACTCGTACATAGCTGTGTTTCTCTTACAATTCCTTTGACATAATCGTAAAATTAGAAAATAAGGAAACAAGGGATGGATTGTGTTAAACAACAATATATGATGTATATTTTCATACTCGGCATATATACATATATAACTATTTAAATACTTTTATATTCAGCTTTATAAATAAAAGGTATTGACGGAATTATTGTTCAATGATATCTGCAATTCGAAAAGGCCGCTGTTATGTGGCAAGTTCGCAAATATTATATAAGCTTTTACAAGGATTCTTAAAAAGTCCGAGCTAGTTTTAGACCATGTTTAAACTGATGTTTGACAAAATAAAATAGTACCACACTTCATAAAAATGATATAAAATCTTAGTAAAACGGATTCAGATATTGAAAAGGTGAGTGATAAAAAATACACGGGTAGACAAAGCCCCCTGATCTTTCGGTAAGATAGCACTGCTCTTTGTTATACGCAGCCAGAAAAAGTCCGTGGGCCGCTGCAACCAGCGTTAAATAAATAAATAAATATTTGACGCAACAGCCCTTTAAGTGCCAGGGCCTAGCTTCTCGCAACCACTCATGTTGTGTGCATTATATTTTTCACACGAATGGAGGGACCTACAGTTTAATGCCGAATCCGAACGGCGATTTGAGCTTTTTCGTGACAACAATACTCTCGGATGTTTGTCAGACGCTCGGGAGAGGTGGGACCGTGATGATGTCACGATGTCACTTCTTGGGATGGGGAACGGATCACAGGACGGACGACATTTAATTAACAACACACTTCTTAAGTACTCGCTGTGGTGGCTAGTAATAAGTTCAAGATGGATTTCTTCAACATTAACCGCTCGGGATTTATCAGCATCAATATCAAGTGTGTCTCTAAGTAATGCAATTTAGGTGAGGCAATTCTTCAACTGAATCCACACAATGTGTCTATCCACCCATATACAATACCAACTGCATACCCAGGATTCTTTTTGTCAGAGAGTTACACGACTAAGAGTAGTTACTCAAGATTCCACTAACTGCCTTTACTGCTTTCCAAATGATGATCAAACTATACACTACTTGTGCGAAATGATCGAATGCATAGTATACTCGTCTGTCAACCCGATAGCTGAAATTAATATCTCGGCGATTTGCCCGGTGACGGCAATATCATCCAAATAGTGAAAACATCCGAATGACTTCGCAAAACATTGTATATCTCTTTCTCTTATCAGTAGACCGTCAAAATATCCACCCCTTTGGGAAAAGACAACATGATCATCATCGCCTGATTAGCAACTAAAAGCTATCTAACTTGAAAGAATCTGGGGAACTTTTTCATATCTATTTCATAGTCGTAGAAACAGGAGTAGCTTCACATAAATTTTGATTCATAATTGTTGCAAGACTATATGCAACGACGCTTCAACCCCACTACAGAAGGGAGGTCCAACTTCAGCAGATAGAAACAGCGAAATAAAACACAATGAAGGAATCTATTTTGTTACAAAATAATCAAACTTTTGAAAGCAACTTGGAGACATTCATATGTAGAAGCTAACACACATATCGGGTTGCTATGGAGATTTTTCCGCCAATCGTATCTATAGATCAGCTGAAAGGAGTCGAACGAGGGCATACTATATTATTAGAAAATTAAAAATATCATTTCTCCTAGAAAAAGCATAGCTGTAAAATAGGTTCGAAGTCGTTGGAGTTAGTCTACCGCAGAATTAACTTGCATCTATATATTCGCACTGGAGAAGAGTTGCATACCTGGGATTCCTTCAAAATGAAAATTAGTTTTCGATTAGTTGGCTTTGTGTGCGATAGTCAATATATTAAAAAAAAACGAATGCATGTCGGCGGGATCAAGCCGGCGAGAAAGATTAAACCTGCGTTTTGAAAACTAAGTGATATCGAAAGCCAAACAGCTTGCCTAGCGGACTGCAAAATACGTATCCAAAATTGAGAAATAATAACTCTGCAGTGTCTTAGGCAGAAAGAGAGAGAGATAAAGTAGAAAGGTTTTTAGTTTGGCTTAATATTAATTTGTTTAAATCGAATATCATTGATTGCTACCGCAGAAGGATTTGAGTTCATTTCAAAATCCATTGCACATAAGCATGTGCATTATCCTATACTAAAAAAAGACCTGATACTAAATGTATAGTTAAATCCTAAAATATTTCAGAAAGTAAAAACTACTTATTAATGCACCTCTTGAATAAGAATACCATAAAGTTATAGAAGCTTAAATTATATGACCCGATCACTCAGACAAAAAAAAAAAAATGTCTTAATCAAAATCTGGTGAAAGTACATTTACGTACAATAATGAAACAAAAGCAAAACAACGCCATCATGCACATGCAATTAATTGCTGGCAGACCCGCACCCACTTTATCCAGGACGAAGCGACCGCAGTGGCTTTTCTTTTGCAGGGGAAGTGTGCAATGAATACCGAAAGGATTCGTGCTTTTTCTCTTTTTTTTTTTATGTTATGTGATGCTTCTTCTTTTATTTAATTTTTATTTGCACCACGAGGTGTGGATTTCATACACCAATTTCATTGAATTTTTATTTGCACTTTTTTTTCTCATTTGTAGCGCGAGCAATACCAAAGCAAGTATGTAAGTGCCCTCATTCAAGGTAAAAATTGCCCGGTCTGATGTTTTGAGATATAATTCTGTATTTGTAAGTTTAATAAAGAGCTTCTAATGCAATATTGGGCAGCAATGGATTTTTTAGCGATAATTTCCTCTTTGCCTCGAAGTTTTTTAATGAAACTCAATTATTTCATTTGTTCACTTCTTCAGGGGATTTTTATTTGGAAGAAAGATTTATGCAAATTTATGCCGCTCAGATTCTCGTGGATAAGCGTTATCTGGGGAAGTCAAAAGAGTCTATTAGATAGCCAAGAAACCAGGGGTTGAAATTATGAACTCGAAACAAAGAATGGGTTCTACATGGCATGGTCTTCTCAAACTAACAGATAACTCTAAACATGCGATCATCGACACCACGAAAGATGTCAATCTGGTGTACACATAAATCCAACAGAATACTTGCACTCCCTTGTAGCAAGCTTAAGGTAAAAAAGGAGTGTGATAGATAACACAGATGTCATCTATAAAGTCAGTTGCCCTTAAAAGAAAAATGAAGGTGGTGATCTATGCTACATTCGAATCGAAAATCAGATCCAGTAATACCAATAAAACGTCCCTTGCGATTCATAACATTGAGAGGAGCTATAAGCTGAATTTTGAAAATGTCAAGATCACAGAAACAGAGAAACACGTATCGACTGCCTAAGATCTGCCGGTTTAGAATTAGCAAACCAAAAACTGAGGCTGTTCTTATAACAAGTAGAAAAGCTGTTGAGTATGCGAACATTCGATTCGGCAGTTCATAAGCTCCAATGAAGCAGTTAAATATTTATGAGTATTGCTCAACAAAGTTTAAAGCCCGCGCGACATAGCAAAAGGCCTCACTACTGCAGGCAGCCCTTTCTCGAATACTACCAAACATCATACATAATCTAAACAACAAAACTTTGGGCGATAAATGAGATAATTGAATTTCATTCAACAACGCCTTCATCTTATGTCAAAACGGGAAGGAATGCTTGCCTCAGAACTCACACCCAATGCCCATGCTATCCAATCTAATGTAAAAACTGATTAATGCAGAAATAATTATACATAAATAGCAATGTAGACTAATATGCGGCAATGTGGTTTCGCAAGCAATTGAAGAACTCTTAATCTATTGTATATAATGTATACACCTAAGGACATTGAACATCAAACAAGCTCACGTCTAAATACTTTTCGGTCGAGTATGGCACAGAACTGTTATTAAGCAAGTTTCCTATGTACTACTGTAACAGTTTCGATGGAAAACCTTTGTGTCAAAGTCGGAGTGTCGCAGGGTAGACTCCTTCGTTTGCTAGTTTTATTTCCACTTCATACCAATGACCTGATACAGTCGAGAAATGACAAGGTTCTTAGTTTTACTGGCAAAAACATATTAATCGCCTTTTACAGGAATCAGTCTACTGTACCACAGCTCAAAAGATCTACTCAACATCAGCCGGCTGCGAGTCTCTAACTTTTTTTTTTTATATAATTTGCGCATGCCAAAGGGATTATTATTAATGGCCTTATACTGGTTCTCAGGACGCAGGCGGTCAGACTGGCTCGTCAAAGGCGTGCAGCAGATTTGTGCCTATCTTGCATACGAATAAAAGACCGTGAAAATACTTTTTGGTGTTTTCTGGGATTCGAACTTGGAACTTCATACTTCCCAAATATGTGCACCTAAATAAGTCTTAAAACTAGACTAGGGCATGTACAAAGGCTCGAGTGTGCTAGACCAAGATATATGGCACCTACATAGCTACACACAATAACATGTGAAAGGCAAATTAAACTCACAATTGTGGATCAATCATCAATGGATATCGATCGGAGTGTACCAAAATTGCCGCGTTTTCAGCAGACATTCGATCACTTGGCAGACCCTGATTGTTCCACTCAGCAATCTGTGCATCATCACAAATCATTGTAAAAGGGTCACTGTCCTCCGACACCGGAATGGGTGGCTAAAATAAATAAATTTGTAATTTCCAAATAAAATAAAAAGAATCTAACTCACCTCCGACGTTTTGAAAGTAGGCATCCACAGTTTGGTTTGCAACTCTACTCGATAGACACGGGTAAAGCATCCCACATACGAAATAAAACACGATATAAGAAGTATATCTCCAGGCAAGGTAATCTGACTAGCATTAAGGCTGAAATGATACGCAGACATTAGGAATTGTGAAACTATAAAATCCTGTATACAGGACATGCAATGCGAGGAAATGTGCACCCACTTTTTAACAGACTCCGTCCAACGAATTTTCTCCGATGCAAGACCACCAATCAATCTGTTTGCCAAGTCAATCGTGAATGCGGTTTTATCAGCTTCATCCTGGCACTTTTGTTTTTTTGCCAGAGCCATGTCGAACTCCGCCTGCAGGACGTTCAATTGCTCCTCGAGTTCAGTCAGCCGATTATTGAGAGCTTCTAACTTATCTCTGGCCTCTTTCAGTTCTCGTTCGGCATCCAACAACGCCCTCTCCTTTGGCTCAACTATCAAGTACACTTCGTAAAATCGATTAATGTTTATCACCCACGAACAGAGACCGGCAGCAGCTTGTGACTTCGAAACAATCTTCTCCGGATTAAATTCTGGATCGTTAATGTACACCTGAAGAGCTTTAATTACATCCGGGTGGATGTGTTTTTTGTCGTAGTTGACCAAATTATCTAAGAATTTATCAACGTTTCCCATCATCACACGTGCTGCTTTCCAGCTCCGATCTTTGGGAATTTTACCCTTTGGAGCAAACAACACTAGGACAGCGGCACATACATTTACCACAGCATCGGGTGGGGATCCGAATGACTTAAGTTCAGTTAAATTGTTTTTATTTAGTGTATTTAAGGCTTCTTGAGCGGCCAACAGGGCTGGTTGAGCTTTTCGAAAATCTTCTTCACAAAGTGAGGCCTTTGCAGTGACATCCTCTTCAATTTGCCTGACTTTTTTCTCCTCTTGCGTTGCAAATATTCGCTCTCTGGATACTTTCTCGTTCTCGGAACTTACAACAACAATGAGGTTATCTGCGTCTTTATTCTTAATAGCCAACTCAACTTCCTGCACCTTGAGGACTTCTTGTAAGCCGTCGACTTCTTCCGAACAAGACGCCAACTTAATCAGTCCGTTCTCGAGCCGAACTACTCTGTCCTTATTCATTTTGACTTTTTCAACGAGAAGCTTGGTGTACAAACTGATAAGCTCCAGGAATGACTTGGGTGTGGTGTAGTTGTACCTCTTGTCGTTGAGCAAGTATAAATGAGAAATTTCATTCACTGTCTTGTGAACGTACGCCATGAACTTAGACACAGGATTGAACAAATACTCTGGCAATGATTCAATTTCGGACAAAAAGCGAAAAGCTACATTTTCCAGTGCCTGTTTAGGCCATTCGTGGAACCAATCAATAGTGGTGTTATTGACAAGTGCCGGAAATTTTCTAGCGCGTACTCTGAGTGTAGGACCGACAGGGGAGAAACACAGGACTACTTTGAGCAGACCACGTACCTTTTCAATAAAATACTTCCAACAATTCTCTCGGTTGTCTACAATTCCTGCTTGTTTGACTTCATTGCGAACGGCTCCGATAATATTTTCAACTTCATCATCGGCAAAGAGTTCGTGTATGTCTCCTGAAGCAAGCAAGTCATTGATTAGAACCAGAAAGTCCTCCTTGGCCACTTCCGAGTCAGTCATTAAGAAACAGCATGGATTAGATTTGACACCACACTTCATGTAAAGCACTGCTATGTTTGCTTTTAGATCATTAATGCTGTAATCCTTGGTCAGTTGTATTTGGAAAACATCCAAGGACGATATAAAACTGGCCAGTCGGGTGAGTGACTGTTTACCAGAACCTCCCACACCAATTAAAAGAGCGTATCCTCTGGAAGACTCAACGATTCGGCTAATGCGGCACACGTGGCTCATTGCATCTTCGAAGAGCACGAGGTTTATTGCGCCTACAAAGTCATTGTAGTGCTCCTGGGCTTCCTCAAGAAGTTTGTTGAGTCGGTCCCAATCTTTAACAGGCATGTACTTAATGTCGGATAGTCCCTTAGCATAGTGGAAGAAAATGTGTGGTTTTTCAAAAACAAGGTCCTCGTTGTATACTTCAACACCTTTACGCAAGTTCTCTTGCATTAGCTTTCCGTAATTGTTTATATCTGTTTGGTCTACCAATTTATCACCATACACTCGGTTACACTCGTGCACCCAAAGTCGGAGGAGCATATTAGGATTGGGACATGTTTCTGCGTTGGCATACAGCATACCCTGTAAGGGAAGAGTTAAAAGGTGTGATAATAATATTAAGTTCTACGCGATTCCTGGCGATTTGTCGCCTTGAATAGTTTGTGCAAGTGGTAAGCTGGCTAATGCAGTAATGTAAGAAGGGAATGAAAAAAGAGCTCAACAAATTTGCACCGTAGTTTCTATAAGTGCGAAAGCTTCAAAAGTCAACGCTAACTAGTGGTTTCTGTAGGGTTGTAAAATTGGCCAGATACTTAATGAAATCAGAAAGAAGACCTCCTCAACTCCGTAAATTATAGAGGCATCAGTCTCCTCAACATTGCATTCAAAATCTTTTCAGCGATATTGTGTGAATGCCCGAAACCATTCATCAACACCCTGATTGGCCCCTATCATTGTGGTTTCAGGCCAGGAATGTCCACCATCGATCAAATCTTCATACTTCGGCAGATTCTTGAGAAAGCTCAAGAAGCGCAAATTGGTGCTTCTCATCTCTTTATCGATTTCAAGGCCGCCTATGACAGCATCTATAGAGAAGAGCTATATAGAGCCTTGTCTAATTTTAACATCCCTGCCGAACTTGTCCATCTGTGCGCTCGCTACTCCACCGACATCGGTAGTGACCTCACCGTGACCTTTGATGTCAATAAAAGATTTAGATAAGGCGACGCACTGTCATGTGACTTCTTTACTTACGTATTGTACTTGAACGGATTGTGCTGGAACTCACAAGCCAACACCAGAGGCAAAATTTATCAAAAGTCCATACAACTGCTTGCATACGCCGATGATATTGACATTAGGTCCCTTCGCGTACACTTATTGGAAGGACTTAGCGGGCTGTCACCTGTATGCAAGCATTAAAGTAAAAGGAGACAAAATGGGTTTAGCGATAAACGAGGGCAAAACCAAGTATATGCTGTCAACAAGAAGGGACAATCAACACCGACGAATTGGACAAAACCTCACAATGGCCAGCTTCAACTTCGAGATAGTAAGGGACTTTGTCTATCTCGGCTCTGTAATTAACTCTGCCAATGATACCAGAGCAGAAATCAAGCGAAGAATACCTCCTGCCAATCGTTATTTTTTTGGGCTAATGAGGCAATTCAGCAGTAAACCCCTATCTCGAACAACGAAGGAGACTCTGTATAAGACCTTGATCATCCCAGTCCTGCTTTACGGCGTTGAAACTTTATTGACAGCAGATGAAGATATTCTTGGTCGCTTTGATAGAAAAATGTTTCGTTTGATATTCCGTCCCGTTTGCACTGACGGGTTTTAGAGGGGAAGATTCAACGACGAACTATACTAGCTATACAGCGACATCGACCTAGTCAAAAAACTGCGTATTGGACGTTTGAGATGGCTAGGGCATGCAGAACCAATGGACACCAACGCTCTGGTCCGCTAAATCATCGAATCCAACGCGCATGGACGGCCCGGTAGAGGACCTCCTTGCCGTAGCTGGCGCACACAAGTTCAAGGGTACCAGCTTGGAGTGCGTAACTTGAGGCAGTCAGCTAAAACTTACTTAACCAAGTAAGAATAAATTTTCTAATAACTTTCTACATATATAACATTGGGGCACTCATAGGTGAGAATTCTTAATTGCTATATTTGCGAATAACACGATCCGCTCTAGGCATCAATCTTTACGCGATTTCTTTTAATAAATGGTTTTGAACGTATGGTTCTACATATCTTAGGGGCCTTCAGAAATAACAACAAATGCTGGCGCTAGGACATGGACATGTTTCTATGTAAGAAACTGTTACGCAATGTCAACAAGGACAGTATTTCTCTAGTACCTTTAGTGACTCTTCAACCACATTATTAGCTGCCGATATTGGAATTTTAAAAATATCGGTTTTCGACATAATCAATTTGTTTTTGAGTGTACTTGAGTTAAATTAAATAATTACACAAAGCTACACCAACTTACCAAATTCGTAGATACTTACGCTAATTTTGTGAAGGGCGATGGACTTACCGAAAAAATGTTGGCTAGATCGCGCAAATTAAAATTGTAATGAAATTTAATTGCTGTGGGTAGAAAACTTTGCGAAATTTTTTGATGTATTCCAATTGCAGTTCTGATTAGGGGCTCACACATTTCCCTCGTTTGTTTTGAAAACTTATGTCGGGCGTCATCCATATGTTGAGATAAAATTGAATGCAAAATGTGAAACAAAGCCTCTCCGCCAGGGGCACTACCGGGACGGTAACAGTTTGAATAAAAAACCGTGAGAATGCAGAAAGGGTACTTACTTTACGGCAAATGAACAAAAATGACGCTGCAGTCTTGGATTTATGGTAAATGAACCCGCAGTAGGATTCATGCATGATGCGAACTGACAGTAATGAATATCCTTTAGGGACATTTTCAAACGGTCGTACCAGTGGTGATAGTCCATGAATTGTCGTATTAATGTGTGTGGTTGTACAGTTCCGTATGTGTCTACTTCCGGCATATTCATGTCGTCAACGAAGTATATCATTTGCTTATTGCCTGGCGGACCAAAATTGCGACCCGCCTTCTTCTCTAAAGGCTTCTCAAGGATCCTCTGCAGCATCTCGGAGGTTGTGTAGAAATTAAATGGTACATTAGTTATAGCAAATTTCGTTTCAGGCAATGCATTCAACTTTGCTGCCATGATTATGGTTTTTCCGGAACCAGGCGGGCCTATGAACATAATGGGATGGTGGTCAGCGATCAGAATGTCCGTGAAATATTTCAGTCGAGTAGTCTCTGATGTATGAACGAGATTCGCTTGCAAAGGAACATCGGTGTCCAGTTCGAAGCGGGGCACTAATTTCGTCCAAGGTAAAAACTTTTTCGTTTCACTATCGACAAAGTAGCTAAATACATTTCCCCCTGGTGGGAAAGAGACAGTTTTAAACTCATTGATCCACCATTTGTGGAATTCATTGCGCCAATCGATTATTTGATCTTGAAACAGTGTTGATCCAAAACCCCAGATAATACAGAATACAAAGTAGATTTCGTACCAGTCCTTTGGACAATCTGAGGGAACATTTTGTGGAGTAAGCATACAATCAAGCAAATAACAGGTCATTTGAAGCATTGCTATATCTGATATTGGGGTGATTTTCTTTAAGCGAGTCTTGAACACGTCCAGCAGACTGGGCACGTATTTCTCGAAGAGTACTACTAGAATAGCTTGTTCGGCATTATTTTCTCGTGTTTGTAGCCAAGACGCTACGGATGGATTCCATCCGAGATCCTGAGGATTTATGTAAAGGATACCAGCTCGCGAGACTGTTGCCGGGGTGGCTGTTCTGAGAGTAGCTATTTCGAACAGCAGACGCATTTCTTTTGTGAGGGCAATACGCTCGTTACTGGCCAGTGTGAGAACTTTATTATCATCCATGACGGTGTTAAGGCTCTCAATCCACATTGGATCAATATCGCCGTCAAGTACAATCCACTTCGGACCATTGCCTGGAGTATTGGCTTGGTCTCTCATTATGATTGAGAAAAGACCGTCCTTCCATTCTCTCGTCGCAGGGTTCACAATACCAAAAAGTTCATCATTAGTTACTGCCTTAGGATTGAGGTCGTTAAAGAGCGGTTTTCTTTTCTGATTCTGGTACGTTTTGAATAACGTCTTCCAAACCTCACTTTTTCCAGTTCCAGCAAAACCGATAATAAACACTGAATGTCGAACAGCAAAGAGTTCTTCTAGCTGTACAATTTTTAATATAAATCCGGATTCAGGTTGCAATGACAAGTCAACTGCTGATTTTTTAATAATTGCTTCAAAGTCCAGGTTTCTCTTACGTGGCACATCCAGGGCTGGGAAAAGATCCCCTATGAGCCCCATAAATATAGCAACGTCATCGGTAACGATCTTCGGGGTATTAAAGTCTCGAAGTGCTCTCATAAGTACTTGGTCTTCAGGGCGGAACCTATCGTCTCTCTGTTTAAAATTGTTATAAACTAGGTAAATGCAATATTCATTGTATCATAGCATTTTGATATTATGTAGCATATGGTATACAATATACAATATACAAGGTATTATATACGTATATGATTATAACTACTTAGAAAAATAGAAGCAGAAAAGAATTTCATTACTAAGGCACATTTAAAAACTGACATCATAGACAATAATAATTTTTCCAAAATTGTTCAAAATCAAGAAAACGTCTTGCGAGATATGAAGATGTTAAAATTACAAGTGAATTTTGATTGGATTAATGCCTATTTATTTTATGAGAACTTAACGAAAAAACGTTACAGCTATTCAAAGTAATAGAAATAACCTGTGTCAAAAATTAATGTTAACTTTTATCACATTCACTAATATATAATATATTTGGAATTAAAAACTCATAATCACAGGTTAGTTCGATAAATTGGTGTAATATACGAGTATCTCAAAGGAATAGGGTTGATAAGGCGCATTTTTGATATAGGTCAGGTAAGGCTTGCGCACTTAGACCAGCAACGGTTCATTGTGGTACCACATGGATCTATAAGCTCCAGAAAGAACTACTCTTAGAACCGTTTGGGGTTTGTACCATATAAATCGCTGGAAGCTGTTGATGTTGGCGTTAGCCGATTCGCCTAAGCTATCGAAGAAGTAGGCTCCTAAGTACCATCTTCTACGAGCGAAGAGAGCCTGGCACGTAGTTGTAGTATAGTTTCTTCACCTTCCTTGTCCATACAGCTTCTACAGAAGTTGTTTGCGAGGAGACTTAGACTGATGGTATGCCTTCCAATGATACAGTATAATGTAATGTAATGACACCTGCTATAGTTGTGATCAGCGCTCTCTTCTATCTAATAAGGAAATTCGATCGTTTTTCATCCAGCTTATCATTTTCGGTTGGTTACGTTGATAGTTTTGAAGTTAAGCAGCAGTTTTACTGTAGCGACAGATATACCGATATTCCCCTTGTTTGATGAATCGATCGTTAAGAGATAGGCGAAAATTAAGGGCTGTTTTTAAAGGTGACAGATTCTAGGGATTTGATCGCAGCTTTACTGTCAGTAAAAATGGTGATATCCATGTCTAGATGGTGGTGGATGTCTAAAGCCATTGTTGGTGTGGTTCTTAGTGCCACTGATACATAGGCAAGCCGATCTTTGCACACGGCCAAGATAAGTTAGGTGGGCAAAATCGCATCATCACCTCCACGCGGTGCCCGCTGGATAGCTATCTGATAGTGAACTAACGATGAGCGTATGCTGAGTCTGACGATATATGTGCAGCTGAACACTCAGACCCGCGTAAGCACATCTGGGTGAACTTCAGCGCGCATATGTCTAACCGGACGAGGCATCTCTTGTTGACCTGATCGGCTGAAATATGCGTCTCAGAAGTCTAACAAGAGGTCCTCAGAAGGAGGAAATGCGGCGGACGAATTCTCTCGATGGAATCAACGGTGACGTCTACAGACTAGCGGATACCTTACCGGAGCTGAGCTGAGGTCTCTAAGGATTTTCAATACTACGTCAGGGTATATAAAAAGAGATGGTGGCGGATGAACCCTTAATGGGCCAACGGCAGCGCTCATATCCCCGAAGTGGGTTACTGACATCGGTGTATCCGGCCTCTTGTCCGAGGGCTACAAAAAAAAAGGATCTGGCCCTCCAGGTTGGGGGTTGTGCCGTCGGGTTAACTTCCCTACCACGTAAAAAACCTTTGGTTACTAAGCAACCAACAGCCTCGGATACGGATGATTCTACTGTTGACGACACAAGCAAACGTAAAAAGGACAACGATCTTCGTGTCTGCACATGGAATGTTAGGTCCCTCTACAAACCACGTGCAGCCGAACAACTTGTGGAGGCCCTAGAGTGTCTCAAAGCAGACATTACCGCCATCCAAGAAGTGCGATGGGATGGGCCGGGCAAAAGGAGTATGAAAAACTGCGACATCTACTACGAGGATTGCTACAGACAAAAAGGACAGCGTCTATTCGGGTGCGGATTTGTCATTGGCAAGAAGATTGATTAGGCAAGAAGTCTTGAGTTTCCGGCATGTGAACGAGCGCCTCATGACTATCCGTATCAAGGATAAATTTGCGTTCACGCCCCTCACGAGGAGAAGGACGACGCGACAAAGGATGACTTCTACCAGCTCTTGGACAAGACGTATGAGCAATGCCCTAGCCACGACGTTAAAATTATCCTAGGCGACTTTAACGCCAAGCTAGGAAGAGAGGAAGTCTTTAGTAGCGTGGTCGGAAAGCACAGCCTGCACGACAACACATCCGGCAACGGACTCAGGCCAATCGACTTTGCGGCGGGGCGAAACTTTTTTGTAGCTAGTACACGGTTCCCACGTCTCGATATTCACAAAGGAGCATGGCTCTCCTTTGATCGAAAAACTGTCAACCAAATCGATCACATTTTGATCGACGCAAGGCACTCTTCCAGTATTCTGGGTGTCCGGACTTTCCGAGGAGCCAACGTGGACTCGGATCACTACCTAGCTGTAGCCAAGGTACGGATGCGGATATGCAGAACGGAGCGAAATCAACGAAATGCTATGAGGAAATTTAACGTCGAAAAGCTACAATCCCAAGAGACCGCCAGAACCTTTGCCGATCGTGTTTCTTCTAATCTCAATCTTCGTCAGTCCTATGCCGCCAGCAGCAAATGCGGAAGACCAGTGGCAGCGTTGCCAAAAAGCCATCAGAGATGCCGCCTCTGATGTACTGGGTTTCTCTTGCCCACCACAACGAAACCCCTGGTTTGATGAGGAATGCCGGCAAGTACATGCAGCAAAACAAGAGGCGTACAAAGCGGCGCTGCATAGAAGGACTAGAGCTGCTTACGAGCTCTACATGCGCAGGAGAAAAGAGGAACATCGACTTCTCAGAAAGGAGAAAAAAGAGCATGAGAAGCGCTCGATCGAGGAGATTGAGAGACTTTATTGCAGGAATAATGTTCGAATATTTTACCAAAGTGTAAAAAGAACATGCCAGGTTTTCAAAGCCAGAACAGAAGCCTGCAGGGACGAAAATGGCAACATAGTAGTAGAATCGCAGTCGGTGCTGAGTATATGGAAGGAACACTTCTGCAGACTGTTAAACGGCGATGATGATCAATATTCCACTGTCAGGCAGAATGAGCCATTCAACAGTGACGATGGCAGTCAAAATTCCCGTCAACCCGATCAGAATAAAGTGAGGATAGAGATATCGAAACTCAAATCCAACAAAGCTGCTAGAGCCGACGGCCTTGCCGCTGAACTTTTCAAGGCAGGAGGAGATGAGTTGGTAAGGAGCATGCACCAGCTCATCTGTAAAATCTGGTCGGACGAAAGTATGCTCGATGAATGGAACCTCAGCATCGTTTTCCCGATCCTGAAGAAAAGAGACCCTCTGAACTGCGCCAACTACAGAGGTATAAGTCTCCTAAATATCGCATATAAGATCCTGTCTGCCGTACTATGTGAACGCCTAAAACCGATCGTCAACAACGTGATAGGTCCTTGTCAGTGCGGTTTCAGGCCTGGAAAGTCCACCATTGACCAAATATTCACACTACGGCAGATCTTGGGAAAAACCCATAAATATAAAACCGATACGCACCACCTTTTCATCGATTTCAAAGTTGCCTATGATAGCGTGTATAGAGACGACTTATACAGAGTCATGTCTAGTCTTGGCATCCCTGCCAAGTTCGTCCGTTTGTGCAGAATGACGATGGAGAACTCTCGGTGCTCCATCAAAGTCGGTAAGAACATCACCGAACCGTTCGATGTCAGGAAAGGTCTTAGACAAGGCGACGCGCTATCGTGCGATCTCTTTAACATAGTACTTGAGAGAATTGTACGAAACTCACAAGCCAACCCCGGAGGTACAATCTTCTTCAAGTCTGTACAACTACTCGCTTATGCCGATGACATTGACATAATCCGAAGATTTCAGCGGGCCGTCAATGGGGCATTTTCGAGTATTGAGAACGAGGCAGCAAAGATGGGTCTAGCGGTCAATGAAAGCAAAAGAAAATATATGCTGTCTACAAAAAAGGACACCCAACATCGGCGTCTTGGACAGAACGCCACAATAGACAGATATAATTTTGAGGTTGTAAAGGATTTTGTCTACCTAGGCTCTATGGTCAGTTCCGCAAATGACATCATTAGGGAGATCACACGGAGAATTACTCTTGCCAATTGTTGTTTCTATGGGCTAAAACGGCAATTGAGTAGCAAAGCCCTATCTCGAACTGCTAAGGTAACTCTTTATAAGACATTAATCATCCCAGTCCTGCTGTATGGCGCAGAGGCATGGGCTTTGACAAAACCGGATGAGGATGCCCTTGGGTATTTCGAGAGAAAAGTTCTTCGAGCGATCTTTGGTCCCGTCTGCATAGACGGTGAGTGGAGGAGAAGGTACAATGCCGAACTATACGGCTTGTACAAGGAGCCAGAAGAGTCATTTAGAGCGGATGGAGCCCAACGTTCCCACTAAGAAAGTCTTCGAATCCACCCCGGATGGACGGCGTAGTAGAGGACGACCTCGCGGTAGGTGGAGCAAACAAGTGGAGGGGGACCTCAACCAACTTGGCGTGCGCAACTGGAGGCAGCTGGCTCGTAACCGTGCTGGCTGGAGAGATTTGTTGGTTGAGGCCCAGGTCCACCCCGGACTGTAGCGCCATCTAAGTAAGTAAGTAAGTAAGTAAGATAAGTTAGGTGAACAGCTTTCTCCAGAGCTGTTCAGCAGATAATCACGCCATAAAAACATAGAGCCAGTATGTTATTCATGGCTCTAGTTCCCATTTATTTCCTATTGCTTTTTTACAGAAGTGGGTTTCTTAACGCGTTCTAGGATATTAGGGTTCCAGCTAAGTTTCTTGTCAAGAATGAGACGCAAATATTTGGCTTCATCTACGAGTGTCAGACTGGTATACCACATAGTTTTGGAGGATCCAAATGTGGAATTTTATATTTCCTTGTGAAGAGGACTAGTTCTGTTTAGAAGTAGGTCTAGGGGACTTCTGGCTCAGGTGCTATTTGGTGTTAGAGTGAGAGCCCTTGAGGTGCTATTTGGTGCAATGTGTTAGAGTGAGATGGAAGATGTGGTGTTCATTTTTTGTTGTTTTTTTTGCATTGAGATCTCAATTTGGGAACGAGGGGGAGGGGGTCATATTTCATATTTGTTAGTGTTAAGCTGGGGGAATCATCATCGGAACGACGTGTCATATTTCAAGTTTGTTTATTTTTTTTTTTTTGTCTTTGGACTGTGATCATCTGAGGAAATGTGTGTGTGTGTGTGTGATTGGTTTGGCTGATTCCTGGAATTGAGCGGGGTGTCATATTTCATGTTTGTTTATTTTAGCTTTTGGATTGAGATCTGAATTTGTGGCGCGAGGTGTCATATTTCACATTTGTTTATTTTTTTGTCTTTGGGCTGAGATCTGAATTTGGGAGCGAGGGGTCATATTTCATAGTTGTTAGTGTTTAGCTGGGGGAGTCATCATCGGAGCGAGGTGTCATATTTCACGTTTGTTTATTTTTTGTCTTTGGACTGAGATCTGAATTTGGGAGCCAGGTGTCATGTTTCGTATTTGCTAGTTTCAACTGGGGGAATCATAAGATCAGAGTCAGGGAGTGGGGCATTTGTATGTGTGAGTGTGTGTGGAGAGCGATTTTTATATTTGGTTTGATTGATGAATTGCATATTCCATAGATGGGTTATGATTGCTTAGAGGGGAGTTTTTTATTGCTGCTGATCTGTGTGTTTTTGTGTGATTATATTTGATGTTGAGAGCGAGGTATTTGGATTTTATTCTCTGGGTGTGACGTCATTGGGGGTGGAGCTTAGATTGGGTTGATTTGGGAAATTGGTATCGGATTCCATACATGGGTTATGATTGCTAAGAGGAGATTTTTGTTTTTTTTATTTCTATTGATCAGCGTGTGTCTTTTTCGTTTAGGGAGGTTGAGAGGGAGAGGAGAGAGGGGGGTTTGGCTGATTTCAGGAATTGATTTTTGGATTCTATAGAGGAATTATGGACACATATAAGAATTAGAGAAGAGTTTTGGGCTACGAGTCAGGCTGATTCATAGCTGTGTGTTTCTTTTTGAATGCTGACCCGGAGTTAGTAAGCAAATGTTGGGCACTACAAATGTTTATCTGTTGCTATTCCGTAAAAATGTATAATATGAGTAAAGAGGATGACATAAGGAAACAAAAGAAAAATCTGAATTATGTGAGTCAAATTGATTTGTTTGCTATTCGGTAAAGAAAAAGGGATCTATTGATCTGCGTGTGTGTGACGTCATCGGGGTCGAGCTTAGATTGGTTTGATTGGAGGAATTGGCAAATTCCATAGATGGGTTATGATTGCTTAGAGGTTATTTTTTTATTTCTATTGATCTGCGTGTGTGTGTTTGGTTTGATTGGGGAAATTGGCAAATTCCATAGATAGGTTATGATTGCTTAGAGGTTATTTTCTAATTTCTATTGATCATTGTGTGTCTTTTTTCGTTTGGGAAGAATGAAAGGGAGAGGGGAGAGGGACTGATTCCAGGAATTGGGTTTTGGATTCCATAGAGGAATTTTGAACACGTATAAGCATTTGGGAAGAGCTCTGGGCTACGAGTCAGGCAGATTCATAGCTGTGTGTTTATTCTTGAATGCTGACCTTGAGTTAGTAAATGTTTATCCCATATGAAATACTGTCCAGTATAAATGTTTACCTGTTGCTGTTCCGTAAAAAAAAGTATAATATGAGTAAAGAGGATGACATAAGGGAAAACAAAAATCTGGACTATGTGAGTCAAATTGATTTGTTTGCTATTCGGTAGAAAAAAAAAATTGAATTTTATTTCTATTGATCTGTGTGTGCGTGACGTCATCGCGGGTTGGAGCTTAGATTGGTTGGATTGGCGAAATTGACTAACTCCAGGAAATTGGTATCGGATTCCACAGATGGGCTATGATTGCTTAGAGGAGATTTTTTATTTTTTTTTTTCAATTGATCATATTTCAGAGAATAATTTGATTTAATTGGCAGTAAATAGCTAGGCCATTGATCATTTGCTAGAGTGAGAAGGGCTACATGGATGTTACAGTGGCTGGGGGTGATAAGAATGTGAGAAAAGTTCTGGACTGTTTATTCTTGAATGCTGACCCTGAGTTAGTAAATGCTTATCCCATAGCAAATGCTGTGCACTACAAATGCTGTTGTTGTTGCTGTTCCATAAAGAAAAAAAGTAGGATATGAGTAAAGAGGATGACATAAAAAAAAAAATAAATCTGGGCTATGTGAGTCAAATTGATTTGTTTGCTGCTCGGTAGAGAAAAAATAAAAGAAATAAGTGTATGATATGACTAAAGAGGAAGGAATAAAAAATATGGACTCTGTGAATCAAACTGATTGTTTATTCTTAAACGCCAGACTTGAGTTAGTAATTTCAATGTGAGATATAGAATATTGAGGTAGGTTAGCTCTTTAAAGGAGATAAATAAATAAAAAGGTGACGAACAATAGTTAGTGTTTTATCAGAGCAGAGCTAAAAATATTGAAACAAACAGGAGGGTAACTTAGGGGTTGTTAAGGAGTAAAAGATGATTAATGCAAAGTCTCGTTTTTTGCAATTATCAAAGCATAGACTTAATCAAAAGAAGGGACGTATTTCCTTATGATTATTTAAGCTCGTGGGATAAATTAAGTGAATTATCCCTTACGTATATAATTTTTAAATAAACTAACTAATGAGGAATATTCTAAGAAAGATAATGCTTCTAAGGGATTCTTTAATGGCAACTAAAGCATCGCCTTTAGTGATTTCCTTCAGTAAGAAGGTTAACGCAATGCAGTCACAAATATTCAAAGTCAAATAATGAATTAATTTCGTCATTTGATCGGTGATAAATCTACGCAATATACTGTATATTTAGATACTGTACGCTTGGGCAATGTCTCAATAACATCCTTATAAAGCATTTGAGTGGACAAATATGGAAAAATTAACAACTGTCTATATAAAAGTGCTAGATGATAATGGAGAAAATATGTATGTATTAGAAGTAGATTTAGATTATCCAGAATCACTTCATGACGCATTTACCTAAAAGCAGATAGTCAAGGAAGCAGTACTTAATGCTGAAATAACAAATTTTATCGAATAATCACCATTGTGAAAATAAAACGTACAAGCCCAGAGCAGAAAAACTGACCGATTTTAAATCTGAAAACAAATGATATGTTATAAAACACAAATTCATATTTTAAAAGGATTTTTTTATTTTATTTGTATCCACTTAAAAACTTTTCCAATAGATAAACATAAATTCTTAACGCTAATTTTGTTTTTGACAATGTGTTAGATAAGAACTGATGTTAATATATTATATCTGCTTCCCGTAGCTCTTCCACAATTGAGTTTACCTCATTTTGATGATTATTATTGCCAGCATTTTGCGATGCAATTAAAAGTCTTAGTCTATCAACGAACTCATTGGGATCATTCCAATACACATATTCGACGGGATTATTAGAATAGCTCATATCTGATGAATTATTGTTGTATGCTTTTCCAATTTTCTTTATAACTCTTTGCGTAAGGTGCTGTAATAAAGGCCGAATAACATGTTTATACTTATAACCTCCATTGCCTTTAACCTGTGAGTTGCCATCATAATTTTTTAAGTGTACCTTTGTTTTTTGTAGAATCTTAAGATATTCATCCAAGTCTTCATTGGTATATCGTTCTTTTGTAGGGTTTTTCCGAAAAATTAATTCATACAGGTCCTCTGTTCCAGGGAAGATTTCATCATCAATAACGAGATTCTTTTGCTCGTTAATTACAAAGCTTGATCTGCCTAACTTTGTTGAATTCGATTGTACATCGAAATGCGGACCATAGATCTTATCCAGATTCGATTCTGATGGCGATGATCTATTGACAGGTGTACTTTGATCAAGACTATCTGCTTCTGATGGCGATGGTCTGTTGATCAATATTATCTATATCGAAATTTTCGGGTGTTCTAAATGAAAAATCTTTATCATCCATCGTTGGTTGAATGTTTGACTCAGGATATGAAGAGTCAACACTCTCCTCCAGAGCAAGTTTTTCTTTTGGTGGACTTTGGAATTGTAATTTTCGTCGAGGCTTTGTTTTAGTCATTATATCGTACTCAACAGCATCTCGACGTTTGACATTTTTCACAATTTCTTTTAAGGGCTCAACTACAAGAAAAAGTTAGCTGCAAACAAGTTGCATGCATCGGATCTGTACGTCAACAATCTCTTTATTATTGATCGTCTTTCATCTTTTGATACTTAACATCGGAGGATTGCTCTCTCTGCTTAGGTTCTGGTGATGATGATAATGATTTAATTGAAATACTTTTTAAAGCATATTGCATTTTCTTTTAAAGAGTATCCTTCATACTTATATCTTTTTTCGTTTGATTTTGATCCATTTTACCTCATCTGTTAATCAAAATAATTTTTCAATCTGTACCCCAGAGACAACAGGAATTGTGTATTTTGTAGAGTAAGTTTTGATGTACTCCTATCGGAAGTTGATAGTATATTAGCCGTATTTTATTATCACCCTAGATCCATATAGATCACACGACGAAAATAAAATGATCCGGATCTGGATGTGTGACCTACCAAGGAATAAAAAAAAAAAATTCTAGATCACGAAATTGATCCTGATAGAAAGCAGGATCTCGTATTGTTGTTGTATTGCATAGAAACCAATGATCCATATGGATCATGAGCGATAATAAAATACGGCTATTGATAGAGTTAATAGTACGATCTACTTTTTTATATGTTGTCGGGTAAGATGAGCTATCATACGAGTATATTATCATAATTGTGGTTTAAGATGTGGTCGAAAGTTTGTAAGATTTCCGTATTAATCCAAGAGATTCAATGTTATAGAACTTATCTTCTCGCAGTTCACTGGCCAATAGATGACATTGCGAGGAACTTCGACTATTTTATACCCTGGGCTAACATTAAAAGAAAATGCATGTAGTATATGAGCAGATCGATTGTTGATATACCATACATTTCATCAATTAAATTACATTCAATTCGAACGACTTACACTCTATTTATGTTGACGTACAGATCCGATTCATGTAACCTGTTTGCAGCTAGCTTTTTCTTGTTGAACCCCAATAGTGATCCAATCGAGTTTGGTTGTGAGAAATCAATCTCTATGCTACTATAATTTTCACATTTTAGTGTGTTGTTATTTGCTTTGATCTTAATTGATATTTCATTGGATTTATCCTTATTATGGGGTTTGAGAGCCTCCTGAATGCAGTTATTTATGTCTTCAATCTCATAGGAACCAATTGGAAATGTTATTACGGCATCACCAAAATGAAATAAATTATTAAAAACATCCACATTTGGTATAGAATTATAGGTCTGGAAGTCAACCAAGCCGCATGAAGCGGTTATTGCAATAGACTTTGGATCATCGTTTATTGTTTTCTTTATGGCATTTTTGGCCTCCATAATGGTTTTTTTAAATAAACTATTTTTTTTGCGCTTGATGCGTCGACTTTTTTTCTCCGGTTTAGATAGCCAACCCATACCGAGTTTTGTCTTAGCCTTCATCATATTCGTAACCAATAGACTATTTAATTTCTCTGGTATTGATGAGTCTTTCGCTTTAACCCTCAGCCAGGCCTTTTCAGTTAGAATTTTATCGGCTATATGTCGATCGAGCAGGTTTTTATTATTAGCATTTGCAATGTCGTGTTTACGACAAGCTTCATCCAATGGATTAATTCCTTGATCTCAAACAGGGCAGTATCAAACTGGGCAGTATCAAACTGGGTAGTATCAAACTGGGCAGTATCGAACTGGGCAGTATCGAACTGGGCAGTATCAAACTGGGCAGTATCAAACAGGGCAGTATTAAACTGGGCAGTATCAAACTGGGCAGTATCAAACAGGGCAGTATTAAACAGGGCAGTATTAAACTGGGCAGTATTAAACAGGGCAGTATCAAACTGGGCAGTATCAAACTAGCCAAGCAACAGTTGGAGGAGAGTAAACGTCACAATCAAGCCGTCGAGGGAATAAAAATCAAGCAAGGCAAGGCACTTTGCTTGCAACCCCATAATAGGATTTTGCTAACTTTGCCTCTTTTTTTTGCTTAATCGGAAGATAGTATTGACTTTACACAAACACGTTTCATGTCCTCCTGATTCCAAATATATGTATTTTATTTTGCCTTTTTTTGCCTTTTTATATCGTTATTGCCTTTTTTGCCTTTTTTCGCCGTTGTTGCCTTTTTCTGCCTTTTTTGCCTATTTTGCTTTTTTCTCAAAGTTTGTTCGCTAATAAAATTGTAGAAAAATGCGCGTTTGCATGTAATATGTATACGAGTATCTGTGCTAACATGCTTCTTACTCACACTACGTAATACGCATATCTAAATTCCTAGACGAATTACAATTTAAAACGTCTAGTCTAGTCAACATAGAAATATGTACATGACCACAGACAGTTTGCACTTGAATGTGACCGCAGATGTTAATGTGTATAACTCTATTACATATTTCTTGTTTGTCTACAATACATATTATGCGGATTATTTTGCTCGGATTAAAAAAATCGTCAGCGTTCTTGAAGACGATGCAAGCTGTGTTGTGTTTGCAAAGGAATTGATTGAAGATGAGCAGTACAAGCACAGCTGGCGTACATCGAAGTCAATTTTCGGTTTTTAGTCGACCCAAAAAAAAACGAATTATCGAAGACTTACAAAAAAACAGGTATTTTTGAGAGTTTGTACTTATTATTTTAACTAGCATTATTCTGATCAAGGAACATCAATTGGCGAAGTGTTGCCGGTTTTAAAGAACATTCAGCAAAACTTGAAAAAAGCAAAAGGGGCGATTGCAAAGGAAGTCCTGAAAAAGTTTACGGCCGGTTTCAATGCAAATACGGGACTGAAAACTATTGAGCAGATAAATTCTGTAATGAACGGCGACTTGGATTCCAAACTTCCACAAAATATTGATGTTAATAGCCGCGTTTTGTTTTCCCCGTGAACTGAACTAGTTCATCTCAAAATATAAAAACCCTCCTGGTTCACCTAGAAATTTCATTTTCCCAAGTTGGTAGCAGCAGCTACACACTGACGTATATTATGGATTAAAAGTGGTGGAAAAATAGCAATTGAAGTGAGAAAAGTGCAAATACAAATATTTTTATATTTGTTTAATAATTAAGTGTTTTTAGATAATTATGTCAGAAAGTGGGGATACAACAAATAACTATGATTTACTTCTGCCATTCAGCAGAGCGGCCAAGCTTCACATATTTTTTTTTTCTGAAAAGCCATCTAGTGGTGGGGTATGGGATAGAAATTCTGGTTCACGAAAATTGAACCAGCTCAAGTGCTGGTACTATAACTAAATGTGCATTTACTTTCCTTTTCTTATTTTTTAATAAATGCTTTTTTTTTGCCTTTTTAAGTGTTTTCTTTTGCCTTTTTTTACTTTTTTATGTCAACAAAATCCTAACCCTGCCCATAAGAAAGGATTCGGACTTTTTCTAAAACCACAGCCCACGAGCACAAAAAAACTAATGGAATTGCTACCCAATCGTCCTCTTACCAATATTGATATTATGAAATTTGGAAAAATCCATATACCTAATTTTCGTGGTGTTTACATGAGAGATAAATTGCACAGAAGGTCATTTGACAAAGAATGTGGTGTAATTATCTTGGACAATGAGAGTGGTCCCGGAACACACTGGGTAGCATATATAAAACATAAAAAAATCTTTGTAAAATATTTCGATAGTTTTGGTAATTTAAGACCACCTCTAGAAATTGTAAGATATCTGGGTGAAAATATTCATTATAATTATAATAATTGTCAAAATTATAATACATTTATATGTGGTCATCTATGCTTGAAGTTTCTAATCACTGAAAATAAGAAATAAATAGAGCAAAAATGTGTTTCATTTGTGTTCCAACAGCGATGTCGATAACACTTACATTAAACGGAAACCAATCTACTCTCACTACAGAGTATTTTCCTCCAATTATCCTAAATTCTGGTTACGTATGCGGCTTGGTTGACTTCCAGACCTATAATTCTATACCAAATGTGGATGTTTTTAATAATTTATTTCATTTTGGTGATGCCGTTATAACATTTCCAATTGGTTCCTATGAGATTGAAGACATAAGTAACTGCATTCAGGAGGCTCTCAAACCCCATAATAAGGATAAATCCAATGAAATATCAATTAAGATCAAAGCAAATAACAACACACTAAAATGTGAAATTTAAAGTAGCATAGAGATTGATTTCTCACAACCAAACTCGATTGGATCACTATTGGGGTTCAGCAAGAAAAAGCTAGCTGCAAACAAGTTACATGAATCGGATCTGTACGTCAACATAAATAGAGTGTAAATCATTCGAATTGAATGTAATTTAATTGATGAAATGTATGGTATATCAACAATCGATCTGCTCATATACTACATGCATTTTCTCTTAATGTTAGCCCAGGGTATAAAATAGTCGAAGTTTCTTGCAATGTCATCTATTGGCCAGTGAACTGCGAGAGGATAAGTTCTTTAACATTGAATCTCTTGGATTAATACGGAAATCTTACAAACTTTCAATATACTATCAACTTCCGATAGGAGTACATCAAAACTTACTCTACAAAATAGACAATTCCTATTATCGCTGGGGTACAGATTGAAAAATTATTTTGATTAACAGATGAGGTAAAATGGATCAAAATCAAACGAAAAAAGATATAAGTATGAAGGATACTCTTTAAAAGAAAATGCAATATGCTTTAAAAAGTATTTCAATTAAATCATTATCATCATCACCAGAACCTAAGCAGAGAGAGCAATCCTCCGATGTTAAGTATCAAAAGATGAAAGACGATCAATAATAAAGAGATTGTTGACGTACAGATCCGATGCATGCAACTTGTTTGCAGCTAACTTTTTCTTGTAGTTGAGCCCTTAAAAGAAATTGTGAAAAATGTCAAACGTCGAGATGCTGTTGAGTACGATATAATGACTAAAACAAAGCCTCGACGAAAATTACAATTCCAAAGTCCACCAAAAGAAAAACTTGCTCTGGAGGAGAGTGTTGACTCTTCATATCCTGAGTCAAACATTCAACCAACGATGGATGATAAAGATTTTTCATTTAGAACACCCGAAAATTTCGATATAGATAATATTGATCAACAGACCATCGCCATCAGAAGCAGATAGTCTTGATCAAAGTACACCTGTCAATAGATCATCGCCATCAGAATCGAATCTGGATAAGATCTATGGTCCGCATTTCGATGTACAATCGAATTCAACAAAGTTAGGCAGATCAAGCTTTGTAATTAACGAGCAAAAGAATCTCGTTATTGATGATGAAATCTTCCCTGGAACAGAGGACCTGTATGAATTAATTTTTCGGAAAAACCCTACAAAAGAACGATATACCAATGAAGACTTGGATGAATATCTTAAGATTCTACAAAAAACAAAGGTACACTTAAAAAATTATGATGGCAACTCACAGGTTAAAGGCAATGGAGGTTATAAGTATAAACATGTTATTCGGCCTTTATTACATCACCTTACGCAAAGAGTTATAAAGAAAATTGGAAAAGCATACAACAATAATTCATCAGATATGAGCTATTCTAATAATCCCGTCGAATATGTGTATTGGAATGATCCCAATGAGCTCGTTGATAGACTAAGACTTTTAATTGCATCGCAAAATGCTGGCAATAATAATCATCAAAATGAGGTAAACTCAATTGTGGAAGAGCTACGGGAAGCAGATATAATATATTAACATCAGTTCTTATCTAACACATTGTCAAAAACAAAATTAGCGTTAAGAATTTATGTTTATCTATTGGAAAAGTTTTTAAGTGGATACAAATAAAATAAAAAAATCCTTTTAAAATATGAATTTGTGTTTTATAACATATCATTTGTTTTCAGATTTAAAATCGGTCAGTTTTTCTGCTCTGGGCTTGTACGTTTTATTTTCACAATGGTGATTATTCGATAAAATTTGTTATTTCAGCATTAAGTACTGCTTCCTTGACTATCTGCTTTTAGGTAAATGCGTCATGAAGAGATTCTGGATAATCTAAATCTACTTCTAATACATACATATTTTCTCCATTATCATCTAGCACTTTTATATAGACAGTTGTTAATTTTTCCATATTTGTCCACTCAAATGCTTTATAAGGATGTTATTAAGACATTGCCCAAGCGTACAGTATCTAAATATACAGTATATTGCGTAGATTTATCACCGATCAAATGACGAAATTAATTCATTATTTGACTTTGAATATTTGTGACTGCATTGCGTTAACCTTCTTACTGAAGGAAATCACTAAAGGCGATGCTTTAGTTGCCATTAAAGAATCCCTTAGAAGCATTATCTTTCTTAGAATATTCCTCATTAGTTAGTTTATTTAAAAATTCTATACGTAAGAGATAATTCACTTAATTTATCCCACGAGTTTAAATAATCATAAGGAAATACGTCCCTTCTTTTGATTAAGTCTATGCTTTGATAATTGCGAAAAACGAGACTTTGCATTAATCATCTTTTACTCCTTAACAACCCCTAAGTTACCCTCATGTTTGTTTTAATATTTTTAGCTCTGCTCTGATAAAACATTAACTATTGTTCGTCACCTTTTTATTTATTTATCTCCTTTAAAGAGCTAACCTCCAGATTTTTGTTTTCCCTTATGTCATCCTCTTTACTCATATTATACTTTTTTTTACGGAACAGCAACAGATAAACATTTATACTGCACAGTATTTCCTATGGGATAAACATTTACTAAATCAAGGTCAATCATACTTTTTTTTACGGAACAGCAACAGATAAACATTTATACTGCACAGTATTTCCTATGGGATAAACATTTACTAAATCAAGGTCAGCATTCAGGAATAAATACACAATCTGCCTGACTCGTAGCCCAGAGCTCTTCTCAAATGCTTATACGTGTTCAAAATTCCTCTATGGAATCCAAAACCCAATTCCTGGAATCAGCCCCTCTCCCCTCTCCCTCTCATTCTTCTCAAACGAAAAAAGGCACACACTGATCAATAGAAATTAGAAAATAACCTCTAAGCAATCATAACCTATCTATGGAATTTGCCAATTTCCCCAATCAAACCAATTACACACACACACGCAGATCAATAGAAATAAAAAAATAACCTCTAAGCAATCATAACCCATCTATGGAATTTGCCAATTTCCCCAATCAAACCAATCTAAGCTCCACCCCGATGATGTCACACACACGCAGATCAATAGATCCCTTTTTCTTTACCGAATAGCAAACAAATCAATTTGACTCACATAATTCAGATTTTTCTTTTGTTCCCTTATGTCATCCTCCTTACTCATATTATGATATACATTTTTTACGGAATAGCAACAGATAAACATTTGTAGTGCCCAACATTTACTTACTAACTCCGGGTCAGCATTCAAAAAGAAACACACAGCTATGAATCAGCCTGACTCGTAGCCCAAAACTCTTCTCTAATTCTTATATGTGTCCATAATTCCTCTATAGAATCCAAAAATCAATTCCTGAAATCAGCCAAACCCCCCTCTCTCCTCTCCCTCTCAACCTCCCTAAACGAAAAAGACACACGCTGATCAATAGAAATAAAAAAAAAAAAAAATCTCCTCTTAGCAATCATAACCCATGTATGGAATCCGATACCAATTTCCCAAATCAACCCAATCTAAGCTCCACCCCCAATGACGTCACACCCAGAGAATAAAATCCAAATACCGCGTTCTCAACATCAAATATAATCACACAAAAACACACAGATCAGCAGCAATAAAAAACTCCCCTCTAAGCAATCATAACCCATCTATGGAATATGCAATTCATCAATCAAACCAAATATAAAAATCGCTCTCCACACACACTCACACATACAAATGCCCCACTCCCTGACTCTGATCTTATGATTCCCCCAGTTGAAACTAGCAAATACGAAACATGACACCCACCTGGTTCCCAAATTCAGATCTCAGTCCAAAGACGAAAAATAAACAAACGTGAAATATGACACCTCACTCCGATGATGATTCCCCCAGCTAAACACTAACAACTATGAAATATGACCCCTCGCTCCCAAATTCAGATCTCAGCCCAAAGACAAAAAAATAAACAAATGTGAAATATGACACCTCGCGCCACAAATTCAGATCTCAATCCAAAAGCTAAAATAAACAAACATGAAATATGACACCCCGCTCAATTCCAGGAATCAGCCAAACCAATCACACACACACACATATTTCCTCAGATGATCACAGTCCAAAGACAAAAAAAAAATAAACAAACTTGAAATATGACACCTCGTTCCGATGATGAACGATATGAAATATGATCCCCCCCTCGATACCAAATTGAGATCTCAAAGCAAAAACAAAAAAATAAACACTACGTCTTTCATCTCACTCTAACACATTGCACCAAATAGCACCTCAAGGGCTCTCACTCTAACACATAGCACCAAATACCACCTGAGCCAGAAGCCCCCTAAACCTACTACTCTGTTTTCTTAAGGTTGACACCAAGATCAGACCCTTTAGTCCATTCAGAAAGCTTAGAGAGAGCGTTTTGCAAAGATCTCTGAGCGTATTTGTCTTTGGATGAGTTGATACGGTTTAACTTGGGCATTTATCAATTTAAACAAAGTTAAATATGGAAGAACACATTCATGACGACGGATTGTATTCTCCTTATATTCACCGTGATTACAGGGCGGTTATCAGAGTACAGATTCGTTCTCGACATATGCACAAGCTGTACGATCTATAAACCCATAACGCATAATATTGCCAATGCAAGTAGGCGTAAGAACAGTTGAATGCTGTGCGCATACTGCATCAACTTTGTGATATCTGTTCTACAATATTAGCGACATCTTGAGAAGAAAATTTAAAAAACCTAATCTACCGTATCCATCAATACTTCAAGGGGCTGTAGAAGGCTGGTTAAGAAGCGAAAGTGAGCAGAAGACTTACGTCTTCTTCTTTTAAAATAAATAACATATTAAAAATCGATTTACTAAACTTCTTTTTTTCCTTTTATCAGCGAAGTTATGATCCGAAAACAAGGGATCACAACCCTCCCACTTCACCGCATTTCTACTGATCCGCCTGTGGGGTTCGCCTACCGATTTACTAAACTTATACCGACATAAAAATAATATTATAACAATATATAATTATTCATGTTCTTTTGCGATTATTTATGCTATTCACCTTTTTATCAATTTAAATCATTTGAAAAAATGATGATTCAAAAAATAAATAATTTAGTATTAACTTCAGAGTCAGATTTTAATTTGTTTGCTGAACCTCAAAGCACGCTTATTTGGTTAAGCAATGTGATTTCGTACATCTCTTTAAATATATATATGTACATAAAGTGGAAGTCTGGTCAAACGGTAGTGCATGCGATCATATAAAAACACAAGCGTTTTCATTTAGCTGAGGCCTACCAACTCCTACAGCCGGGTACCTAGTACCTTAATCAAAGAAATGGGTAACCAACCCCGTTTGGAGGTTTCTTGACGGCAACAGATATGAGACGGGGGGAATAGTGTTTTTTCACTAGAGCACTTATTCCTGTTCCAGACGACAGCGGACGAATTCCCTAGACGGAGTCAACGGTTCCTCTATAGTTCCAGTTAGATTGAACTTAGTGAATACCTTGCGCGAGCTTCTTCGACGTATTCGGATCACTGGTCGGTAAGGAATTTCCAATGTTGGTCAGGATCTTGGAATAGAGATGGTGGCGGAAGAGCCCTTAATGGGCCAACGGCAGCGCTCATACTCCCGTAGTGGACTACTGGCACCGGTGTACCCGGCCCCTCGTCCTAGGAGAATAATTAAGGAACTGGCCTTCCAGGTTGGGGGATGTGCCGTCAGGGTAACTTCCCTACCACGTGAAAAACTTATGGTTCCGAAACAACTAAAAGCCTCGGATTAGGACGACCCAACTGATGACGACCAGCAAACGAAATAAGAACAACGACCTTCGGATCTGTACGTGAGATGTTCTGTCCCTTTACAGCCCACATGCAGCCGAACAACTAGCAGAGTCCCTAGACTGCTATAAAGCAGATATTACCGCCATCCAGGAAGTGCGATGGGATGGGCCGGCAAAAAGAGGATGAAAAACTGTGGCATCTACTACGGTGATTGCTACAGAGGCAACAGGCAACGCTTATTCGGATGCGGATTTGTCACACGCGGCAGACTAAGGCAAGAAGTCTTAAGCTTCCGTCATGTGATCGAGCGTATCATGACTATCCGGATCAAAGCTAAATTCGCTAACATAAGCCTAATATGTGTTTATGCCCCCACGGAAGAAAAGGGCCCTGCCGCCAAAGAGTGTTTCTACGAGCTCCTCGACAAAACATAAGAGCAATGTTCTAAATACGACGTTAAATTCGTATTGGGCGATTTTAACCCCAAAATAGGAAAGAAGGACGTCTTTGGTAGGGCAGTCGGCAAGCATAGCCTACACGACACCACGTCTGAAAACGGACTAAGGCTAATTGATTGAAATGTCACCATAGCAAGCACATGGTTTCCTCATCTCGATATTCATAAGCAGACATGGTGGTCCAATGATCATGTAACGATCAACCAAATTGATCATATTGTGCAGGCATGCCTCCAGTATTCTGGATATCCGGACCTTCCGAGCGGCCAACATAGACTCGGATCATTACCTTGTTGTAACCAAGGTACGAATGCGGATAACCCAAACTGAGCAACAAAGAAGAATCACTGTGAAAAAAAATAACATCTTCGCTGAAAGCGTATCCCGAAATCTCTCAATCACCCATATGCCGCCAGCATCAAGTGCCGAAGACCAATGGCAACGCTGCCAACGTACCATCAGAAATGCTGCGACTGATGTGCTGGGTCTCGCTCGCCCACCACCGCGAAACCCCTGGTTTGACGAAGAATGCCGGCGAGTGCATGCAGCAGAACAAGAGGTATACAAAGCGGCACTGCAAAGGAAGACGAGAGCTGCGAGCTCTACGAGCAAAAGAGACGGGAAGAACATCGGCTTCTCCATAAGAAGAAGAAAGAGCATGAGAAACGCGCGTTCGAGAATATCGAGAGTTTATACTTCAGGAACAATGTACGGAAGTTTTACCAAAAGGTAAAAAGAACGTGTCAGAGAAGCAATACCCGTAAAGAAACCTGTAGAGATGAAAATGGAAACCTCGTAGTAGAATCGCAGTCGGTGCTGAGAATATCGAAAAACTACTTCTGCAGACTGTATTAAGACGACGAAGATCAACATCCCGCTGTCAGACAGAATGAACTATTCAACATAGACGATGATAGTCAATATTTCCGTCCACCTGACCAAAACAAAGTGAGGATAGCAATATCCAAGCTGAAATCCAACAAGGCTGCTGGACCTGCCGGCTTACCGGCCGAACTTTTCAAGGCAGCTGGTGATGAATTGGTAGAGTGCATACATCAACTCATCTCTAAGATTTGGTCAGACGAGTGTATGCCTGATGAATGGAATCTCAGCATCGGTTGCCCGATCCACAAGAAAGGAGACCCCCTCAACTACGCCAACTAGAGGCATCAGTCTCCTCAACATCGCATATAAGATCTTTTCTGTGATATTGTGTGAACGCCTGAAACCTTTTATCAACAGCCTGATTGGACCCTATCAGTGCGGTTTCAGGCCAGGTAATTCCACCATCGATCAAATCTTCACACTTCGGCAGATCCTGAAGAAAACCCAAGAAGTTCAAATCGATACTCACCATCTCTTTATCCATTTCAAGGCCGCCTATGACAGCATATATAGAGAAGAGCTTATAAAGCCATGTCTAGTTTTGACATCGCTGCTCCACCAAGGTCGGTAATGACCCCACCGAGACCTTTCGTGTCAAAAAATGTTTTAGGCAAGGTGACGCGCTGTCTTTAATATTGTACTTGAACGGATTGTGCGGAACTCACAAGCCAACACCGGAGGCACAATCTATCACAAGTCTGTACAACTGCTTGCATACGCCGACGATATTGACATAATTGGAAGAAATCAGCGGGCTGTCACCGGTACGTTTGCAAGCATTGAGGCGGAAGCGGCCAAAATGGGTTTAGAGATAAACGAGGGCAAACCAAGTATATGCTGTCGACAAGAAGGGAAAACCAATACCGACGAATTGGACAGAACGTCACAGTGGGCAGCTATAACTTCAAGGTAGTAAGTGACTGCGTGTGAAAATAGGCAGCTGCACCTTGGATCTTATTCAACGCAGGAAGTAATCCCAGAATCCCTTTTGCTATTTCTATCTCTGTAAAGTAGGCAGTAGCATACCAAAGTATGCTTGCTGCAACAACCAATAATACTTCATTTAAAATTCTTATCATCCCAATCTTACTGTTTAGCGTGGAACCGTGAACGGCGAATTAAAGCATTTTTTGAGTGGCTGTCGGTGTCATTTACACAGAGAGTGGAGGCAAAGATTCAGCGTTGAAATTTATAAGTATCTGTAAGTATCTATCTAGTAAGAAAGATTCGTACTAAGCGGTTTTGATGATTATGATATGGATACCAGTGCTCAGTCTAATGACCCGAGGACAAAACTAAAAATAAGTTGCTCCTTTATCCTGTTTGTTTATGCTAATTGTATTTATAATTATAAATATTTCAGCTGTACATGCGTGAAGTATGTTTGTTTTCATTGTGTAGGAGGAATGCGTGGCAAATACACACAAACATTTTGTTGAGATAAAAGAATCCTCTGCACTAATTTACATTAAAATTGATAAAAGGGATGTCTCCCTTGCATGGACGTCAAATCCATGACCGGTGATTTTTGTACTAATTTATATAGAAGTGTTGTTCCTTTGAACGGACACTTGTCTTTAATATATTTTAATTTCATACGTGGACGCTGCGAAATGAAATACAATACACGACAAATACCTATGTAGATGTGCTTTTTCCAAGTTCATAATTTTTCTCATGTAGTGAAAATCCTTCAACGACCATATTTCACCTATTAACACATGACATACTAATCTAATAAACAACTCATCGCTATATTTGGATCCCGCCGCTGATACATAAATTACATAAAAGTTAACACGTAAACGTACATACCCGTAGTGATCCAGCAACAACGAGTACAGATTTTATTGCTCTCAGTCCCCAATCGTAATGATCCTGTTTCGACAAAAGCTCTCTGCATAGGGTGTATAGTGTAATAAATTTACGAGCTAACAGACGTGCCTCTTGAAATCCCTCAGCAACCAACATAATTTCGCAGATTAAGGCAAAGTCGGGCACCACCATGGCACAGGGACGATAGAGGGCTTTTAAGTTTTCTGGAAGTTCTGCTCGCCCAGCGTATCCAGGATTCATTGTTATGAACATCCCCACAGTTGCCCTCAGTGCTATTATCTCACCAAGGAAGTTGAACATAATCTTCTTTGCCTAGTGCCGAATGCAAGAGTGAACAAGAAATCATTGATTCAAAATTATGGTGTACCTTTATGGCGTCCTGTATGCACTTAACCTGAACAGCGACGACAGATAGTACCTCCACTGAGATCCTATTGAATTCATCGAAACAACCCCACGCCCCCGTCTGTGCTAATCCCTTGTGAATATTTCCGCAGGATTTGTAATCCATTTGTTCAGAACAGTTAAATACGTACACCATCATTCCCAAAGCGCGACCCAGATCTTTGGTAGTTTCGGTCTTCCCAGTCCCTGCTGGCCCAGCAGGCGCTCCGCCCATTATAAGGTGAAGAGATTGGGTGAGGGTGATATAGCAACGGTCAGTTAGCGGTGTTATTACCAGTCGCGGAGTATTTCCAAGATACTCGTAGTCGTATTTGAATTGGGCATCACAGATGTTAGCAAAACAATCATTGTGTTTTAGGTCCCATCTGTGGCGAAGTTGACTTTGCCATTGAAATGCCGTGGCCACATCCACTTTCTGTTGAATTATTTTCGAAACAACATCTCGACTGTGTACATCGATTGTGCAAACGGTCATAATCTTCTGCCTCTCACCGGGGGTTAAATCGCCGAGCAGGAGGAGGATGAGACTGTTCAATTGATTGACTTGTTTCCTATTGTAGTCCTTGATAGCATTTTCATACCTCATGCTGACTTTGACAAATGCATCGTCTGTTTCTACAGTCCACCAGATTTGTGTGGTGACCAGGGCTGGTTGAGCGGGCCACTCGAAGATCCAAATGTGGCGAGGTTTTTCTTCATATGCGATGACAGCCCTGCGGAAATGATCACGCAGCGTTGATCGCATCTCATCGGTGACGCGGTTTAGCCAAACCTCCACTTTTCCACTGCAATCGCATCTTTGCATGAAGGGAACGTATTCTTCTAGCTCTTTCGCCACCATCCCTTTGGCGTTTTTGGAACCTTCTATTAGAGCAAGACTTCCAAGCGAGTCGTAGAGCTTCGTCAAATGACGACTAACCATTTTAGGGTTGTTACCGTTTGACAAAATATCCAATAAATCAGCTGAAGATACAAAATAGAATCTAGGGTACGCAAGACGTTTGGTCTCCAGATAATCGTTCAAAGCTTTTTCGCAAAGCAAAAGCTGATTCAGCAGCTTTTCAAGAGTATCATACAGTTTTCCTCCACCTCTATTCGTGGAACGTACCACATTACGGTCGTTATTCATCGTGGCAAGTAATGCTTTGAAATCCTTATCGATAGCATCGAATCTCTTCGAGTCTTCCGGCAACTGGTTTCGAATATCTTCTGATCCGATGAATATGCTCTCTAGGTACATCCATTTTCGCTGCACCTCAAACCAAGCTGCGATTACTTGATCTGCGTTAGATAGTTTATTCTGCCAATCCGTAACCTCCTTGACAAAGAATGCAATATACTTGGATGACAGCATATTTTGCAACTGAACCTGGTGATCTTCCAGGACTTCAATCATTTCTTCTGTTGCTTTTAGAACTTTCATTCCTGTGCGGTCATGGGTATCAGTTCCGAATTCCATTTCACTCCATGTGCTTTGCAAGTCTTTAAGAACCTTCTCCATGGCCATTTCCTTAACCGATTTGTCAACAATGTTCTTCACCTCTTCTTCGAACTTATGTAGGTTGAGATCAATCAAGTCCTTAAGTGTAGTTGAGTCATCCATGCTGAATTTTACGTGAGTTGTTTGCATCAGCTCGGCCCAATGACGGTCACGAATGGCCGGATTCTGAAGTTCAGTGATGGCACGCAAAGATGTCATTAGATTCTTTAACGAGTTCTCCATGTAAATGTATGGATCCCATGGCCTCATTTCCTTACTGAGCCCACGTAACTCCTTTCCAATTTTTTTACACTCTATGTCCATAGCTTCAATGTCGATCTTTTTCCATGGCGTTGTCTTCCAATCTGTAATAGTCGATTCAATACTTATGAAGTAGTCCCACATGATCTTTAGATGGCCAATGTCGTTCCTGCATCTTTTAATTCTAGTCATATCAGGACCTTGTAATTCAAACAATAAAGCCGAGTCCGTTAAGTGCTGTTGTTTCTTCTCGATTTCATTAAGTTCGAGGTTCGTCGCATCTATTAGCTTATAAGGATTTTCACATGGCACGAGGAACAGCTAGACAAAATAAAAATAAAATAAATTAAAGCGACGAGCACACTTCTATAGATTGTTTCACCTTGCTCTGAAGGAATCTGGTCCGATACAAGTTGGACATATTATTGAATAGCAATATTCGTTTTTCAATTAAGTCAACTTGGTAGGCCTGCATTGGTCCGATAGCTTGCTTTACAGTCGCAGCATCTCTCTTGACCCTTATCCACATGTCTGGCAAGTCTGCCAACTAAATAAATAAAAATTTGTTTAATCTTAAACCTTTTAAAGGATGGTGAGAATTCGAACTTGTGTTAGAACGCTGCCCTTGAATTCGTAATTGTAGCCTTTCAGTAGTTCCACGATATCTTTTATTGGTTCAAACATTTCGTCGTATATGTACTGCTTTTCATTAATGGCACTCAGAATGGACATGACCTTAAGGAGGCCTTCAAGATCATCCTTATCCAGCTCTAGGGCTAGAATTTGTTTCGCCTCCCCGATGAAGTCTTCCAGTTCCTGTAATGTATTTGTAGGGGCAGAAAACATAAAATACATTAAAAGAGCCATACCTTAAGCGAATTAACTACACGATTTATAAGATCGTTTTTGAAGAGATTTATCCATTTAGATATCTCATTTAGAACGCTATTCTTGAAACCTTTTTTGTTCAGCCTAAGCCAAACATTAAAGTCCAGGAAGGTCTCCCATTTCTCCACCTCCTCTCTTAGAGCTATAAATTTGTCCAACTAAAAACAAGTTATACTTGATGGCTAATTAAGTCTCATATTTTGCTTTAAACTGACCTGTTGCTTATAAACAGCTAAAGGCGGGTGGTCATCTTTAAGTGGAGGAACAGTGATTTCACCCTCTTCGGGGTCTCGTTCGGCAGCCGTTAGTGGGCGACCGTAATGCTTTATTTCTTCCAAATAATTAGCTTTATTTTCCACCCAAATGAAGTTGTACTCCATATAGCCCCTAATGTGAGCTCGAATAGCCTGTAAGCCATACTTAACCTTTAGCAGGATATCATTGCGGCTTTTATGAATGTCCAGTTGGCTACTGATTTCATCTAGAAATTAAATAGAACAATAACGCAGTTTTTTTTTTTTTAATAAATGTATTGCTATGAAACTGATCCAAATAAATACTCTTACATAATATTCATAAAAAAATATCATATTAAAATTGGAATAATGTATGAGCTAATTAAATCAGCGTACATTAAGTCAGGTTGGAGAACAGCCTTACGACTAAATTAATTCTCGTAAACCGCAATTGAACAGCATATCTATGAAAAGGTGCAACAACGTACAGTTAGTTATTATGCTGAGAGAATTTTTGTTTATAATATATATAATCATTTAATTTGTTTAATGATAAAATGTAAAATTATGCCGCCGCACACCACGTATAGTCTGCACTGAAACGTAATATCACCTCGGTTTCGAACAACTATACCAAAACTAGATCTTTCTGAGAGTTAACATCTTAAGCGTAAGTTAATATGTATGTATATTTTTGAATGGAATACAAAATTACCCATAAAATCTTCTCCTTTCAAGTCTTCACCGGGTACGATAGTCTGCGGTGTAACTCTATGCAACATAGCAAGTTGGCGAAATATATCATCAATGATAGTCTCCACAATAGGGGTAAAACCATGGCTCTGAGAAGTGTCTATATTAGGAAAGAAAACAATATGGGGCTCCTGCAATTCCATTAGGATCTCAAATATCGGCGCATCATTCTCAAAACGGTTCTCAAACTCCATGCGCAGATATTGTATACTGGTAGTAACTGCATCTAATAACTGCTCAGCAATTTGCTCATCCACATACTTTTCATACTGATGGAAGAGCTCAACTTTTTCCGGGGGAAAGGTGTTAAGCAATGCCCATCTATCTGCATCTGTAGGAATCTACCATCGACAACTACTATTAGATCAACTATTATTCAATAAGCAATTCATTCTTACCGCTTGTTCAGATGCTGTTTCTTCAATTATGCCAACATCACTATCTTTTGGTGGAAGAAGAGTTGCTTCCGCAGTGATGCTACCCACCCGCTTCAGATTCTCTTTCACTGGCTCCTTGGGTATCTCCGATTCACTAATTGGCAAATCAAAGAACAACTTCAAATTCAACATCATAAGTTGTTCGATCAATTTCATTGTCGCATCAGCATCTCGTTTGCGACGATATAGAATAGATATTCGGTTTTGATAGTCGAGTAACGCTTTGGGATTTTTATCCTTTCTTTGGTACAGTGGAATTTTACCCCACGACTGAATACTGCGCTTGATGGCATTTATGTTGTCTTGACTCTGTTCCAGACGCTTGTGAAGCCTTTCAATTGTCTCGAAAGTTTGAACAATGTATGCATGATCTAGAGAGGAACAAATTTCATTCAAAGAAGACGAATTGCAAAATGCGGCGCCCTACTAAAATCCTTCCATGTATCCGTCGTTAGTAGGGGCACCAATAGTTCATCGATTGCTGCCATTTCCACGCGAAGCAAGTTAAATTCATAGGGATTGGCTCTTTCGTTAATGTCATTGTACCACTCCACAATTCGCATTAATTTTATTCGAGCTTCCTAAGTATTTGTCAGGAAATTTTATTCGATTAATATGTAATTCGATTCAAAGTCACAAGCGAAAATATAACTCACCCACAACTCATCGTCCCTCTCGTAGAAGTCCAGTATTGGATCAGAAACAGTACACTCCAATAGTATTAAGTTTTTCGTGTTTTTTAAGCCAGCTTGAAGCTGTGATAAAAATATTTTAAGGCTATCAAGTTATTTAAGAAATCATCTCCCCAACCTCAACATCAAAATTAACGTATAGGTTTTCGTCTTCGCTATATTGATTTGACTTGTGTTTCGCTAAAACTGGTAGTTTCATTTTATTGCTAATACTTTCCAATACACTAACTTCCCACTGTTCTAAAATTGTTGCCTTAAGATCTTCAATATAGTTCAGCAATTCATCGTATCGCGAAAGAGTTTCTGCACCAAACTCATTTTTGAAAAATCTGCATATACAGAAAAAGAAATGTAGAATGCGTTGTTTGAGTCCTAATGGTCCAGTCAAATTTATCTCACGGTATTAAAAGAGGTCAAAGTACGATTGTTTTGTATACTCGTACAATGAAAATTCCTACTTTTCTGCGGCGTATCATTGATAGTTTGAGTATAAGAAAGGTCGAAAGCTCAATTTTAAGCCAAAAAAAATATATGATATCGTACTAAAACCTTAAGATACATATAGTGTTGATGACAGAGAAAAAAGTGAAAGACTATAATACTTAATCTTCAAAATGTTCGCAGGGTGTTACTAATAGTCTTTGTGGAGCGAGTCCCTTTTAATCTCAATCTAAGTAATATGCCACAAGCAGCAACTGGGGAAGACCAGGGCAACATTGCCAACATGTCATCAGAGATGCCGTCTTGATGTACTGGGATTCTTCCCACCACCTGGTTTGATGAAGAATGCTGGCAAGCACATGCTGTGGTGCTGCATAGAAGGAGAGCGGAGGAGAGACGAGGAACATCGACTTTTCAGAAGGAAGAAAAAGGAGCATGAGAATTGCTCGATCTAGGAGATTGTGAGACTGTATTGCAGTTATAATGTTCGGAAATTCTACTTAAACGTAAAAGAACATGCCAGGGCTTTGAAGCCAGAACAGAAGCCTGCAGGAACGAATATGCTAATATAACAGTAAAATCGCTGTCAGCTATGGGAAGGAAGATATGTAAGCAATATTTCTGCAAACTGTTACACAGCGACGATAGTTAATATTCCGCTGTCAGGCAGAACGAACCATAAAACAATGACAATGATAGTCAAGATTCCCGTCAACCCGATTAGAATGGAATGAAGATAGCGATATCTAAACTTAAATTCAACAGAGCTGCAGGAACAGACGCCTTTGCGCCGAACTTTTCAAGGCAGGAGGTGATGAGTTCGTAAGGAGCATGCCCGCTGAATGGAACCTGAGCATCGTTTGCCCGATCCTGAAGGAAGGTAACCCTCTGAACTGCAACAACTACAGAGGTATAAAACTTCTCAACATCTCATATTAGATGCTGTCTGCCGTATTATGTAAATGCCTAAAACCGATCGTCAACAACCTGATAAGTACTTATCAGTGCGGTTTAAGGGATCATAATGGAACCGCATCGTGGTTCCTTAAAGGATTTGCATATTGTATTGGTTGATTTTGAAAAGGCCAACCACGAGGTCTGATATTGGTGGCGCTAAGACATCAAGGGGTTGACTAAGTATTCACGCTTCTTAATTTTGCCAAAATATAAAAGAAAAGAAATAAAAAATTATATATTCTATTCGTGGACGTCCGTGCTCCCTTCGATTCCATAGCTCGGGAAGCACTCTTTTAGAAGTTGCACAAAATTGGAATCTCAAGCAAAATTATTAACATCCTAAGAGCCCTATGCGACAACAACATAGCGATAGTCTGGGACGGGAATTGGGCGTCACAAGATTCCCAACAACAATGGGCGTTAAAAAAGGCTGTATATTAAGTTCGTGTTGTTCATCCAGTTTATCAATGATATTACGGACAATATCAGAGGTGGAATAGGAATCTCCGGGACACATACCATATTCCTGCTTCAATGTACGCAGATGATTGTGTGATTGTACAACCTGCAGCTTATGATAAATAGACTGCTTGAATACTGCAAGACATGGACCTTATCAGTTAATCTAGGAAAGACAAAAATGATGATTATAAGAAACGGTGGTGGGAGGTATTCGAGGAATGAGAAATGGACATACGAAGGGGAGCCTATAGAAGTGGTTAAAGAGTATAAGTATCTGGGAGTTCTCATTAAAGCTAGCCTTAGCATGTACAAACACTTTTAAACCAAATTATCAGAAGCAAAACGAGCAATCAGTTCAGTATGGGGAAATTGCATCAATAATAAGTTTGTAGACCACAGTTCAAAGCTAAAAATAATACGTGCTACAGCAACATCTACAATGTTGTATAGAGTTCAGCATTAAACTGCTGCAGTATTCAGGCTACCGAAAAATACGCCCAATTACATACATGATTTATCTGGAGACTGGTATGGCTCCCCTCTTTTTTGAAACATTAAAGTTGCACCTCGATTATGTTATAAAAATTATGAGGATGGAGCTTCAAAAACTGCCAAAAATAGTTTTCTCTCACCTATTTTCAACAAGAAGCAACTGTGTGGATGAATGGAATAAACTAGCAAGTAATTGTGGTTTCAACCTAAGTATATCAGAAAATGACCAAGCAAGAGCTCTGAAAATTCAGTTTCCCAAAATCCTAGAAAAAACAGGAAACCTCCTTTACGACTTATATATTAATGAAGCTCAGTCATCGCAGCACAGACGGCATTAAGCCGATCCACTTAGACTATAAGGTTTATAATTTTTTTAATAAATGTACTCTTGAAAATATTTAGTCAATAAAAACTAAAAACTAAACTAAAAACCAACATCTAGGGGTTCCAGGAACCTCTTTACAGATAATCATGGACATGTACGAAAGAGCAAGGACAAGAGTAAGATGTCCTGCTGGAGTAACCGAAGAGTTTCCAATCAAAGTCTGGGTGTACCAGGGAAGCTTATTAAGTCCTTTGCTCTTTATTATAGTACCTGACTATCTGCTTGACGGACCCCAAGGTAGATCAATTATTCTTTGCTGATGATGGAGCCATCATAAGTGAGTATCCTACATCCCTGCAATGAGCACTTCATGTGTGGGTGGATGATTTGGCGGGAAATGGGTATCGCATTAGTTCAAATAAGACAGAGTACTTGTGCTGCCCGTTCTCTGATCCACTCAGACCTATTCCAGATATTTATTTGAATAGAACAGTGCTTCCTAAATGTGAAAAGATTGAATACCTGGGATCTATGATTAATAGCAAAGCAACCTGTGATGACGACATCAATCATCGCGCAAGCGTAGGGTGGATGAAGTGGAGAGAAAACTTTGCTATCCTCTGTGACACAAAAATGCCCCTAAGTTGAAAGGAAGGCTCTGCACCGCAGTTGTGCGTCCAGCGTTCACATACGGTTCACAATGTTGGACAATGTACAAAAAGTATGGCAGCTGAGATGAAGGTGCTTCGCATGACAGCAGGAGGAGAAATCGATACGCACCATCATTTTATCGATTTCAAAGTTGACTATGATAGTGATAGTTATACAGAGCCATGTCTAGTCTCGGTATCCCTGTCAAGTTCGGACGTTATTTGATATGTGGCCAACATTAGACTGTTAGACTGAACGATGACAGCAGGCGAATATTATACACGTTCACAGCGAACGAGTAAAGGCTGAATTATAACAGTCGGAGGCAATCGGAAGCTAATGTCATAATTCGAGTAATAATGCGCTAAGTTTCCTTTAGTACTGTCAATTGCAAAAGTAGCCCATAATAGGCGTATGTATTCGGAAGCAATTGTGTGGTGCATAGCCATTCACTGCTGTGCAACTGTCAAATTTTCGTATTAAAGAGCGAATGGATGAAGTGAACGAAACTTAATGAATCGAAGTAAAAAGCTATTATGGTCGCACAATACAAATCATTTTGCACTCGCACTGTTTCGGAAGTGGTCGTACGAAACCATTCTTCTATTATAGTTCAGCCTTGAACCATACACATTACTACTATCATTCATGTGCGCGCCACTTTTTGTTGAATTTGCAGGACGTCAGTTTAAGTGAACTTGTTCGCATCAGTGATGCCTCATGAATGGAGTCTCAGCATCGTTTGCCCGATCCACAAGAAAGGAGACGCCCTTAACTGCGTCAATTATATAGGCATCCGTCTTCTCATCATCTCATATAAGCCCTTTTCTGCGATATTGCGTGAACGCCTGAAACCTTTTATCAACAGCCTGATTGGACCCTATTATCGATCAAATTTTCATACTTCGGCAGATCCTGGAGAAAACCCAAGAAGTTCAAATCGATACTCACCATCCCTTCATAGATTTCAAGGCCACCTATGACAGCATATATACACTCCATTTCATAACTATATCACCACCCCTGTATTTGAATTTTTTTTAAGATTAAAATCTTTTTTTTTTGCAAGTAACTATTTTTACCAGAAAGAGTAATGAAAACGTAAACAATTCTGTAAAATGTCGAAAAGTTCCGTTATCCTTTCTGAGAAAAAAGACAAGAAAACTGTTTTTTGCATTTTTCATAACTATATCACCACTTCAGTTTTAATTGCATACAAATTTATTACATTTTGAAAACACATAATTCTTAAATGATCAGTAATTGGTGGGATCTCCTTTCTTTTCCACTAAAGAGAAAATCCTATTTGGCATTAAGTTTTTTAACATATCCTGCGGGATTGTGGCCCAAGAAGTATTTATTGCTGCTTTTAGGTCGCCCGCACTGTTAAACTGCCTGTTATTGACGTAAACCTTTCGCACCAGTATGCCCCAAAGATTTTCAATCCGGTTTTGATCTGGTGAGCAAGCAGGCCATTCAAGAACATTGATCTCATGTCGATTAAACCACGATTTGGTTGCTCTGCTGGTGAGAATAGCGGCGTTGTCCTGCTGGAAAACCCATTCCGTGTCTTGATTATTTACCAAAAATGGCAAAAGTTGTGTTTTAATGACGCCAATGAATTCGTCACTATTCATCCGAGTAGATGGGAAGCCTAATGGTAAAGTTCCAGCTAAAGAAAATCCGCCCCAGACCATCAGACTTCCACCGACAAAATTTCTTCTTGAAAAGTGCACTGGATTTTTTCGCAGATCTCTCCAGTAGTATTGGAAACCATCTGGACCGTCGAGGTTGAATTTCTTTTCGTCAGAAAAAATTACCTTTGCTTAAAAAAGCAGCAATAATAAGCATATGCAGAGTAGAAAGGGAACACGTTTCTGATTACCTTGCTCCAGTCACAGTTCATGTTTTTTCGAGCGAATTCTCGGCGAGCAGCCTTATGACGCATTGTCAACAGCGATACAGCCCTAATTTTTTGGATTTTCAGGTACGTACAATACTTGATAACTCGGTAAATTGTTGAACAGGACACATTTAAATTAAGTTCATTCTTGAACTGTTTTAAGATCTTGTTGAATTGCTTGTTGCCTTCACAATGCAACGCTCTTGTCTGAAGGATAACTTTCTTTTCGGACCATCAGTTTTCTTAGAACCATAAGTCTTGGTTTTTCAAAAAAATTTAAACCCTTACGTGATCACGTCCGATTTTTTCACCAATTTTACGTAAAGACAGCACTTGATCATGGTAAGCAATGATTTTACCTTTTTCTTCCTCCGATAAATGTTTTCCGCGCGGCATATTGTTAGAAAAAACTCGAAAAACTTCTTATTTTAACCGTTTAACAGATTTGGAGAAAAACTTTAACTCAACCTATTGATATCACGCATGTGCAGCTCGTGGTGATATAGTTATAAAAAATGCAAAAAAAAGTTTTATTGTCTTTTCTCTAAGAAAGGAAACGGAACTTCTCGACTTTTTACAGAATAGATTACGTTTCATTACTCTTTCGAGTAAAAACAGTTAGTTGCAAAAAAAAAAAGATTTTAATCTTTAAAAAATTCAAATACAGGGGTGGTGATATAGTTATGAAATGGAGTGTAGAGAAGAGCTTTATAAAGTCATGTCTAGTTTTGACATCGCTGCCAAACTTGTTCGTCTGCGCAGGATGACGATGGAGAACGCTGGCTGTTCCATCAAAGTCGGTAATGATCCCACCGAGACCTTTGATGTCAAAAAAGGTTTTAGACAATGTGACGGGCCATCATGTGACTTTTTTAATATTGTACTTGAACGGATTGTACTGAACTCACAAGGCAACACCGGAGGTATAATCAATCAAAAGTCCGTACAACTGCTTGCATACGCCGACGATATTGCCATTATTGGAAGAACTCAGCGGGCTGTCACCAGTGCGTTTGCAAGCATTGAAGCAGAAGCAGCCAAAATGGGTTTAGGGATAAACGATGGCAAAACCAAGTATATGCTGTCAACAAGATGGGACAATCAACACTGACGAATTGGACAGAACGTCACAGTGGGCAGCTATAACTTCGAGGTAGTAAGAGACTTTGTCTACCTTGGCTCTGCTATAAACTCCAAAAACAAGATCAGCGCAGAAATCAAGCAAAGAATAACTCTTGCCAATCGCTGTTTTTTTTTGGTAGGTGGCGCGCACGAGTTCAAGGGTACCTCGACCGACTTGGAGTGCGCAACTGAAGGCAATTAGCTAAAGACCGCTAAATGCTAAATGGAGAGCCTTGTTGGTTGAGGCCCAGGTTCACCCTGAACTGTATCGCCACCTAAGTAAGTGCTCACTAATGAATTTTTAACGCAAAAGTTCGCGAGAGTCGACGCATTGAAAGCGATTCTCACGGTGCAATGCTACTAAAAAGGAGAAATATTCTACCAAAAAACATTGAAGACGACGAAGTTGTAACAATGTTGGTTGGTATAGGCGTACGAGTATAAGTATTTTTGACTAATAAAAATTGTATTTGGGGCAGACATTTTTTTATATTTCATATTCTTTTATTACCCTTTTTTTTCATTTCGATATCCCGCGAAATTGCCGAATTTAGTGGTTTTTATTTTTTTCGGCCAAAAAAAGATGGTATGATTAATAATACTTGAAGGAATTTTACGAAACTCGCAAGCCAACTCCGAAGGTACAATCTTTTACGAGTCTGTACAAATACTCGCTTACGCCGATGACATTGACATAGTCGGAAGAACTCAGTGGGCGTACCGAGGCAGCGATAAATGAAGGAAAACAAAATATGTGCTGTCTACAAAAAACGACACCCAATATCGGGATCTTGGACAGAACGCCACAATAGACGTTCAAGGAGTAAAGGACTTTGTCTATCTAGGCTCTATGGTGAACTCCACAAATGACATCAGTGAAGAGATCAAGCGAAGAATAAGTCCAGTTTTTATGGGCTATAGGGCAATTGAGTAACAAAGCTCTATCTCGACTACTAAGGTAACTCTATATCAGACACTTTATCATCCCAGTTCTGCTGTATTGCGCAGAGACATGGACTTTGTCAAAATTTGACGAGGATGGCCTTGGTTACTTTGAGAGCATAGTTCTTCGAGTGATCTTTGGTCTCATCTGCATAGACGGCGAGTAAAGAAGAAGGTACAAAGCCGAACTATACGGTCTATTCAATGAAATCATCTTAGCCAGAAAAGTTCTTATACAGCGACTAAGATGGCTGTGCCAGGTAGATCAGATAAAGCAAAACGTGCCGAATGATAGAATAAAGATATCAAATCTCTCTAATTTCACCGCAGATTGGGGGATTAAATAATTATAACGAATAAATTATTTATCTGTCTATTGTTTAATGTGTTATACGTCAGGTCCCTGAAAAGATTTTTATGAGAAATTTTGTAGTGCTTTTGTAGACTTTTGCAATACTCCAGTGTAGGTGTTTTTATTCAAAAGTAAGAAAATCGGTTTTCAGATGACAAAAAAAAAATGCTGTTTCGCCAAAGAAAAGCTTATTTGACTGGACTATAGTATAACCTTAATTTAAATCTTACTCAATATCGTAGAGCGAGTAGTCATGACGCAATGCAGTAAATCGGTGACTCAGTTTTGTCAGGTATGATATTGCTCCAGATACTTTTGGAAAATAGGTATCAGTGGGAACTGCCTACATTAAAAGGAAAATTTTAGAAGAAAATAACCAACCACCCCAAATACTTGCCATAATTCCTTCGTCTCTGAAGGTCTGGCTAAAGTTAACGAAGTCAATCGTTACTGCATTGAGTTCATTGTTTAACTCTTCCGCAAAATAAAGGAAATGATCTTCCAGTTGAGCCTTAATTATTGGACGAGTGAGCAAGCTGCCACAAATCTTAAGCTCGTGTGCGTCTTCGAAATTTTGCTCAAAGACAAACGCTAGTCTTCTCTCTAGAATTTCTGCCCGGCTATCAAATTTCTCTTTCTCCATTTTGAATTCAAGTTTATCTGGGTCTGGATCAAGTGCATTGAATGTGATGTTTTGCCATTCTCTATAGAGAGTATTGAACTCGTCCAATATAACTTCAACTGCATGAGTAAGACTGCGACCCCTAAGACCTCCGATGCTTACTTTTTCCAATTTGCTGAAACTTATGCCAGTGGTGAATATGTCACGTAATTCAAAGAGTCTTTCTATGAATGCATCAAATCTTGAGAATATGGTGTAAAATTGCCAGGTCCATTCTTGGGAGTTGAACTCGGTGTTGTATTTGAATCTGAGTAAATCCGCTCGGCATTCGTGATAGATTTTCCTGCAAATGTACCAAAATGTTCGTAAATGCAGAACAACAGAAAAGCTGCTGTTTTTATTTAAGACAACCTGTAATGCTCCATATGGTCAATAACTTGATTAACCTTCTTACATGCTTCATCCACATCGCCTTGAAATATGGTATCGGGCTCAATTGTACGACACGCACAATCTATTACTGTGTTGTGTAGCATGATGAATAAAAGTGACATATTGTCAACAGTGTGGAAATATTTTGAATGGGCCCACACGAGTCCAGTGGTGAGAAGAAGCGGTCTTATGTCGCCTTCCGTTTCACTGAAATCTTGGGTCTCGAAACGGTCAACAATTTTTTTCTATAAAAAATATTAATGTATACAATAAAGATTTAATTAATTAATAATGTCAGCTATAACCCACCAAAGGTGATAGATGCAGCTTTATGTCCCGCGCCTCAACAAGAGCTGCCATTATTTTTTCAACCATATATCTGAAGGACGTCTCGAACACCGAGTGTATCTTCTCAAGTACATAACCAATTGTTTTAATGCGTATATCGCCCAATTGGTCGACAAGATTTTCGAGATTTTCAAGCCTTGCCTCCCAAAAGTTTATCAAATGCTCAGGTCGTGGATGCGTCTCCTTTTTGGAAATGAACTCCCTGGCGGATACGCTAATAAAGTCGTTAATGGAATCTATCCATTTTACAATCATTCCTTCCAATGAATGTTTCATTAGACTCGTGAATTTTGAAAAATCTCTGTAAATAGAAGAAATGATCTCACGCATTAAGCATGCTTGAATTAAATAACAAGACGATGACACTGAACACATACGTTTTCAACATATCTTTTAAAATTATTATTGTTGACAATTTGTTTGCACCTAAGTAAAGGTGCATACCCGTACATATTATGTATATGATACATTCGAATGATATTTTATGAACTAGTTTTTTTCAGATTTACTTTTTTTTTTTTCTGAAAATGTGTATTCGATTCAAGGGATTTGTATAGCTTTATGCTGTGGTACACATCACGGGCGTTAGGAACTTACTTACTTACTTACTTACTTAGATGGCGCTACAGTCCGGGGTGGACCTGGGCCTCAACCAACAAAGCTCTCCAGCCAGCACGGTTACGAGCCAGCTGCCTCCAGTTGCGCACGCCAAGTTAGTTGAGGTCCCCCTCCACTTGTTTGCGCCACCTACCGCGAGGTCGTCCTCTACTGCGCCGTCCGTCCGGGGTGGATTCGAAGACTTTCTTAGCGGGAAGGTTGGGCTCCATCCGCTCTAAATGACCCAGCCATCTTAGTCGCTGTATGTGAACTCTTCTGGCTAAGTCGATGTCCTTGTACAGGCCGTATAGTTCGGCGTTGTACCTTCTCCTCCACTCCCGTCTATGCAGACGGGACCAAAGATCGCTCGAAGAACTTTTCTCTCGAAATAACCAAGGGCATCATCATCCGGTTTTGTCAAAGCCCATGCCTCTGCGCCATACAGCAGGACTGGGATGATTAATGTCTTATAAAGAGTTACCTTAGTAGTTCGAGATAGGGCTTTGCTACTCAATTGCCGTTTTAGCCCATAGAAACAACGATTGGCAAGAGTAATTCTTCGTGTGATCTCTCCACTCATGTCATTTGCGGAGCTGACCATAGAGCCTAGGTAGACAAAATCCTTTACTACCTCAAAATTGTATCTGTCTATTGTGGCGTTCTGCCCAAGACGCCGATGTTGGGTGTCCTTTTTTGTAGACAGCATATATTTTGTTTTGCTTTCATTGACCGCCAGACCCATCTTTGCTGCCTCGATCTCAATACTCGTAAATGCCCCATTGACGGCCCGCTGAGTTCTTCCGATTATGTCAATGTCATTGGCATAAGCGAGTAGTTGTACAGACTTGAAGAAGATTGTACCTCCAGGGTTGGCTTGTGAGTTTCGTACAATTCTCTCAAGTACTATGTTAAAGAGATCGTATGATAGCGCGTCGCCTTGTCTAAGACCTTTCCTGACATCGAACGGTTCGGTGATGTTATTACCGACTTTGATGGAGCAGCGAGAGTTCTCCATCGTCATTCTGCACAAACGGACGAGCTTGGCAGGGATGCCAAGACTAGACATGGCTCTGTATAACTCGTCTCTATACACGCTATCATAGGCAACTTTGAAATCGATGAAAAGGTGGTGCGTATCGATTTTATATTCATGGGTTTTTTCCAAGATCTGCCGTAGTGTGAATATTTGGTCAATGGTGGACTTTCCCGGCCTGAAACCGCACTGATAAGGACCTATCAGGTTGTTGACGATCGGTTTTAGGCGTTCACATAGTACGGCAGACAGGATCTTATATGCGATATTTAGGAGACTTATACCTCTGTAGTTGGCGCAGTTCAGAGGGTCTCCTTTCTTCAGGATCGGGCAAACGATGCGACCCCAAACGAAACTTCTTAAGTTTCTCCAAAGTAATGTAGAGATTGGTTTCACTTTTCGGTTAGATGAGTCATCAGATCGCCAGTGGACCTGTTGCTTCAAAAACCGTACTGCCGGTCATTAAGAAGATTTTTTTTTTCCGAGGGTAGGTGAAACATCTTCCATAGACACTATGAGAATAGCAAGCTCGTGCTCATAGTAGTGTCAGATTCTTACTGACTAAAACAACACCACCCTTCGATATAAATTTGTTAGATATCGCAACTAAGAAAAATTGCTTGATAAGTTAATATATCAAGAAATTTTTCTATCATGAAATAAAAACGTTTGGCAGGTTACTTTCCACTGAAACATCCTGCATATTCCGCAATCTAGACGCGGTTAATCCTTATCTCGCCAAGTCGAAAGGTTTCGTCCTTTGTAGTCAGCGCAATAAATTGCTCTCATCCAAAATTTGCAGGACTGTATTGTTGACGTGTCCAATTAGTCGGTTTCTATGCTTTCTGGCGAAGCTTCTAGTTTCACATTCGATTGTGTGAATTTCGAGATCCCTGTGGATATCGTCGTTTCTAATATATGTACCACGGTGCTTGGACAATTTCTCTTAGCACTTTATTTTGAAAAGCTTGTAAAATATTTGCATTTGTTTTCTCCTTTTTTATACCGTAGGTCCACACTGGCTTTAGCACTTGCTTCTATAAAAGCAGTTTGTTCTCAGTACTGAGCTGGGAATTTTTTCCGAGTCCAGTACATTTCTCTACATTTGATTTCGAGTTCTTTACGTTTCATTTTCACGTGCGAATTCCATTTCAGCCTTGCGTCGAGTGTCATTCCCAGGTATTTGGCCTGGTTTGCAAAAGGTATTCGAGCCGAATTTAGGAAAATTGGCAAGTTATTAGTTTTCTTGTAAGTGACACTCACGTGAACAGAACTCTTCCTTGCGGTACGCCAGCCGAAATTTATTTGAGCTCGAAGTATTCGATTCCATGTCTAACACGAAAGAGTCTATTCCCGAGATATGATTCTCGAATATCGTATAAGCATACAGGGAGAATTAGTCGTAGTTTGCATTTCAAGCCATCATGCCACACCTTATCAAAGGCTTGCGAGACGCTGGAGCAAATCTTTTTTTCTTCAAGTGCTTTCTCGATTACGTCAGTAATTCTATGCACTTGGTCAATCGTCGAATGCTTGCTTCCGAACCCAAACTGGTGGTCAGGGATAAGATTATTTTCTTATATAACCGGTTGGAGACGCCTTACCTAGTAATATCCTCTCGAAAATTTTCGATATGATTGGAAGAAGCGAAATTGGTCTATACGATTTTACCTCACTTGGCGGTTTTCCTGGTTTTAAAACCATAATGACTTCCGAAACTTTCCATTGGCTCGGCACGTGTTTTAATCTGAGTGCAGCATTTACAATATGGAGAATCTTAATCAATGCTTTTCTAGATAAAACTTAGAGAATTTCTCCGGTAATCAAATCATAATCAGGAGATTTCTTAGGTTTTAGATTCTCGATCTCATGTTTGAGTTCCCCTAGCGTTGAACTTGTGAGCGTTAAATCGTCAGATGGTAAATCCAGCCTATTGAGGTTGTCGTAAACTACTTGACCATCGTACGGTTTAAAGGTTTCTTCCAGGTGGGCCGCAAAGACGTCCGCTTTTTCTTATCTTCCCTCGCCCATTCATTTTGATTTAATTTGATTGGCGGCGCGGGGACTTTGGGCCTTTGGTGTCTTTTACAGCTTTCCAAACTGAATAATTGGAATCTTTTTTCGCTGTTAAACTTCAAGATAAGAGCCTATTGCACAATTCTTAAAATCCTTAATAGTCTTCTTTAACAAATTGCACAGACGATTCAAGTGTACTTTATGCTGCGGAGAACGACTCTCTTGCCATTTTTTACGCGTCTTTGTTTTTTCCTTGACTAATTCTTTTATTTCCGGAGGATATCGTAAACCGCAGGCCTATAAACGCCTGGATCAGACAAATGCGACGACATCGGCATTTCATTGGCCTCAGTAACCGAGTGATCCAAAATCGACAGGCCTGCCGATATTTTCTGAGGTCAAATAGGCGAACCCCACAGGCGGATCAGTAGAAATGCAGTGAAGTGGGAGGGCTGTGATCCCTTGTTTTCGGATCATAGCCTCGCTGATAAAAGGAAGAAGAAGAAGAAGAAGATATCGTAAACCGTATCTGACCGGCGTTTTCCTTGGATTGGGCGTATTATTGCAAGAGGCGAGCTGTACGATCTCAACGAAGCGATCAACTTCAACCTCAAGTTCATAGGCTGTCGTAAGTGAAACGTTCAGTTCAACATTATCTTCAATTTCGTTCCTAAAGCCTTCAGATCAAAGCGACAGATCAAAGCTCTCTTTAACTTTTATATGGTTGGTAGATATTCATTTTACAACGAAAAAATCTATCAGGTCAGGTATTTTCCAAGTATCAGTTGGCCAATAAGTCGGTTTACCCGGCGAATAGAAATCACAACTGTACTCCATACCTCCCCATAGAGCATTCTACCTTTTTTTCGAGCTGTATCTTGAGCCCCAGAACCTATGTTTCGCTTTAAAATCGCCGCCAATAATAAAATTAGGTTTCAGCGATTCAAACAGGTTAGTAAAATTACTTTTTTTAAGCGCGGAACGCGGTGGACAGTAGATAGATGAGATTTTGAAAGTACGCTGAATACTTTTAACTCGAATCGTGCACAGTTGCAAAGTTTCAAGTTCTATCTTTAGGTATCTTAGAAGATTTTTGTGATTTAAGATATTACATTAGCTTAATCAGCGTTTCCACGACTTTGGAAGAAGAGATGCTGGCGCAATGGGTCGGTAGCTGGAATAAGAAGAAGATAGAAAGTTGGAGTATCAACGGGCCGATTTTAAAATGTTTACTGCTTCGCCATATCCGAGTTAAACATTGCACCGCAATATCGGGTGAACCCAGGTTTTTTTTAGCTGAAATATGTATATTAACTGAAAATTGCAGGCTTTACTTAAAAAGATCGTTTTGGCGGGAAGTGCTAAAGCCCAAAATCGCAGTGTCACCTAAATGCAATGACATTTCCCCCATGAATTTGATTAAAAAAAAAATAACTAAGTAGCTCCAGGCGCCTGACTGACAGTTTTTGACACACTTAATTTAAGCAATAATTTTGTAAAGTTATTTCATACCATTATGAAATATCGGAATATAAAAAGGGTTTCACCCTTTTTTCCGCAGTGTTTACTCTTGCTCACGCAAAGGTTACCTAAGTGCTGTCTGGCAGGTGCCTATAACTTAAGAGTGTTTGGGTGGACCGCTTTGGGTTAAAAGGATTTCACGCTAATGAACATTCTTCGACTCATACATAGAACAGCCTTTGGGCTCGGATGCAGGTGCTCAGGGCGCCGCTTCACGGAACACGATTGACACTGAGAATGTCGTGGTTTGCTACATTTTGGACGAGATGGAGCAAGCAAAAGTTGTCTAAAATACCCAGAAAGCATGACATATCGATCAAATTTTACAACAACAATTCTCTTCTTTTTTTATAATTTGGGAGCGCTCAAGGCGTTATGAATACCCTTAACATGCTTTTACACAGTTCGGGCATTGGAAAGGATAGATAGAGAGAGAGAAAGATTTGTTGTAGTGGTTTGAAGTGTTTGAAGCTCAGTTGTTTATGTTTTAAAGAAACTACGGGGATGGCATCCAGATAACTGAGGAAATTTTTGTTATTTTTGTCTTTGCTTCTGATTTACAGTATTCGCGATCACCGACGTCATAGGTATATCAATCATCCAGCAGAGCGAACAATTTTTCCAGCCCTATGACCAAGCTACTGCTGTTATGATATTGCAATATCAATATCATTTCGGGCGATAAGTCATTTCATTGCGGCTTTGTTATCATTTCTTCCTTCACTTTTGGGCGATGTGCTCGGGGAAAAAGTTATTCTTTTGCATTCGTTTATGATTCACAGTGTTTTTCCTACTCTAAGTATTATATAGTTACCTATTCATGTAAATCTTTTACTGGAAAAATTTAATACTGAACTGAAAGAACTTGAACCGACAACTTAACGATCAATAAACCAACACATTACCATACTACGTATACATATTCTACATAGTATCATCTATAAAGACAGACATTTGAATTTAGACAGTACGTATACTTACCCTTGGGCCATGCTGGGCACCATATCCATAACTTCGTCAATGCAGATTGGTAATGGAAGAATCGTTCTATTGATCATTTGTCCCTTCATTTTGGCAATGCAATTCCTTAAGTCTTGGCTTTCGGTTTTCATATCATTTACTATAACTGACGTCCATCCGTTTTGATTGTCTGGGTTGTTTAGTAATGGAAATATGACATCGTCAAACAATATGAACAAGTTCTCCAGCACGTTTGCTAACAGATCTCCGTATAAAAGACTCTGCATGCATAGGAAGGATTATAGAAAATTATGAAAATTTGCTTCAAAACTGACCGTGCTAATATTTTGCGCAGTCAAGGTGGTTGGTATTTTATATCGAATAAAAAATATAATTTTACTGCGTGGCTTTGCTGGAAAGTCATAAGAAGGAGCTGGCAGTGAAGCAGCATTCATTGAAAATATTATTTTCTCTTCATATGGTTCGTTTATAAACCCCATTATGATCTCCTAAAAATTAGAAATTAGAATCAGTTTCTTACGAAAAGTATATATATATATATTTTAAATTGGAGATATATAGTATGTGTATGTAAGTGATACTCTGTTTGAGTGAAGTTTTGTGGAGTAGGTTTGTAAACAAGGTCACTGTTGTAGAAATTTATATTAATGTAAGATATTAGTATTGCATAGCAATTTTGAACTTGTAATTTTTGTTATCATCATGAAGCGCTGTAGGAGCAGCATCCCCAGATAGGTGTTGGTCTGCTAACGAGAAAGAGCTACTGCGGCCACCTTGCAGCTGTTAGTAAGACCTACTCCCACTCCCTTTTGGTGCTGAATGGGAATTTCTTCGGAAACTGTAAACGGGAGAAGACGAATGGCGAGCTCCCTGCGCCATAACAGGACAAGTGTCATTGGTCTGCGACCCAGAGAGCCACAGTCGTAAAAAAATAATTGCGGCTTGTGGATCTCTGCAATATCAACCACCTAGTATAATTGGCTGCACGCTGCTTAAGCGCATACGATTATTTGGGTCTCAACTGAAAAGTAACGAACACCCAATCAGATCGACCACATTGCGATTAGTCGTCGCTCCAGAAATTGTATGTTAGGCATCCGAAACAGACGTGGAGCGGACATCGGACCAGAACGCGATCACTGTCGTATGCTTGCTTATTTTATATGGCTTCATACTGCATCCGTCAACAGCAACCACTCAAACTTAATATGTACCGATAAGCTCATGGATCCCCAAGTGCGCTAATATTTCAGGGACCGCCTGAAGCAAAGCTGTTTGATCGACTGTTTCTTATCATGCACGCTTGCAAAACCCAAGCCAATGATGTTGCTAGACGGTCTGCAAAAACCGAGCCAACGATGTTGCTAGGCTATTTTGTGTTAGCTTTCTTTTTTTGTTTGTTTTCATTTTCGTGCTCCTTCTTCTTCTTCGTTTTTTCAGCGAGCTTATGATCCGAAAATAAGGGATCATTACCCTCCCACTGCACCGCATTACTACTGATCCGCCTGTGGGGCTCGCCATTTGACCTCGGAAAATATCGATTTCGGATCACTCGGTTATTGAGGCCAATGAAATGCCGATGTCGTCGCATTTGTGTGATCCAGGCGTTTATAGGCCTACCTTTCCTACATCGCAATGTCTTTTGTTTTAATTTTCGTATACTTCTTTTTTCATATTGTCTTTTTTTTTTTTGCTTATTATCTGTAGTAAAATGTTAAGAAAATGTCATTGCAAAATGTATGTAGCATATAACTCTTTCCCTCCACAGACTCACAATTGTGAGTTTACTCCTGCACCACACAATTGAGAATATATCGAACCTTAATTAAGGTATCTATGTAGGAGGCATTTGGAGTTTATTTATGTGTGCCGTTCGACCTGTCAAAAGTGCCTCTGTTTCGCCCCGTCATCATAAATTATTGATATTATATATAATTAACTAATTTTGTAGATTTGTTTTGCTAATTATTCATCTGTAAATATCAGGTATTGTATTAGTTTTAAAGTTTTGTTGATTGAAATTTTACAGAGAATAAGTTTTTTTACATGGTTAAGTTGGACTTTCACATTTGTGAGCTTCAGTTTTATACGAGTATAGTGCCGAAACGAGAAGTTTTTTTCATCTTTCACATTTGAATTTTTACCGTTTGTTTGGATAGAATGGCGCGAAGATTTGTTACCGAGCAAGATATTTTAACATGCTCATTAGTAATAATGTTTTGCCTATGGAAGACGATGAAGAAAAAGACAAAGTTATTATTGGCGAAGTAGAAGATGGCTTGGAATTTGACAGTTTTGACGAGATTCCATTAGCTCAGCATACTCCACTTTCAGATCAAGAAACTTCTACCTCAGCCACGATAAGTTCACGCAAAAGAACATTTCAATGGGTAAACAGGCAGTTTCAGCCTGATAGATCAATACCTTTTCATGTTCCACAAGAGATACAGGTAAAGTTAACAGGGTGCATTATCTTGTATATTTTATGGTTTGTATTATTTGTTTAGGCTGCTAAAACACCATACGAATATGTCTCGCAATATTTCACTGCTGACTTGATAGAAAAGGCGGTTATCCATTCGTCGCATATTATTTAGCAACAATTGGTCATGAGCTTAAGACCACATTTGAAGAATTGCCCGTTTTTTTCGGAATGCATTAAATTTACACGAATTCATATACGTACATATGTACTGCAATACAAAGTTTCGTTACGATCTTATTGCTCAGGCGATGCCTCGTGATCGATTTTATTTACTGCGCGTTAATATTCACTTTGTGGATGTAAACGCCGTATCTGAAGAAGAAAAAAAGGAAAATCTACTATGGAAGGTGCAGCCAGTGATTAACAGCGTACGAGACAAATGTGTGAAAATTAACAGAAACATGCTCAAAAAATTTTCAATTGATGAGCAAATAATTTCATTTTTAGGTCAATGTGCGGTTCGTCAATATGTTAAAAATAAACCTCGCCCTGTGGGACATAAAAACTTTGTGCTTACGTCATCTTGCGGTATGGTATTAGACTTCGAAATCTATCAAGGTGCAACAACGCCTCTTAAAGACAGAAGTCTCGGCTTAGGACAGGCAGTTGTTCTACGGTAAACGGAAACATTGTCAAAGAATTCTTGTGTCTATTCTGATAGATATTTTAGTACACTTCCGCTTCTTCAAAAGTTAAAAGAAAATCATATCTATGCAACAGGAACGCTAAAGAACAAGCGCCAAAATGGCTATACTTTCACCAAAGATTCCGAAATGAAAAGGGGGGAGTTTGAAGAAATTTGCATAAATGATAATTCTCTGTGCATAGTGAAATGGAAGGAAAACAAAAGCGTGTTAATGACTTCGAGTCTTACTGTGAAACGCTGGGACAAACGGCAAAAGCCCAAATTGACGTTCCTTGCCCCGCCTGCGTTTCATCCTACAATGCGGGTTTGGGTGGGGTTGATACTTGTGATCAGCTTATTAAGTGCTATCGGACATGGATAAAAACTAAAAAATGGACTGTAAAAACAATTCTTCACAAGGTCGATTTAGTCATTGTCAATAGTTTTTTTTAAATACAAATACGACTGCAAGTAAAACAAATATGGAAGGAAAAAGAAAATCGACTTGCTACTGTTTAGGTTCGAAGTGGGTGAATATTTATTGACTTAGAACCAGAAGACGGGCCGATTGAGAAAGAAAAGGAAAATTGTTTCTTCATTACCTGGCCAAGACAAGCGTTTTGATGGCTTCAATCACTGGCCAGTTGTTGAAACACTAAAAGCACCACTCACATGTCGCTTACCTAATTGCGAAAGCGCACAAAATGTGAGAAGTGCAATGTATGTATATCTTTGCCTTAAGAAAGACTCCAATTGTTTTAAATCGTTGCAGACAAAAAATGAAGTCATAAACTTAAAGAACATATAAAATAAAATTAATTATTTATGAAGTGTTAATTAAAAATAATTTTTTAATTTCACGATTATGTGCCAATATTGAAGTAAGTACCCTCCTGAAGCTCACAAATGTGAGTGTCCGTTTTCAAGGACAATCAACAACTTTTTTAAAAAAAAAACTTTTTTTTAATTTTTTACTTAATCCTGATATAGTGAAAAAAAGTTGTAATCTCCAACAGATATTGTTTTCGTATAGCTTAGGAGGGAAAGGGAAAAGGAGAATAGAGACGAGATCATTCATTACGGATTAGTTCGTCATACAATAAAGTTATTTTCTTTTAAATATTCAAGTGTTTTATTTCGATGAGAGTAAAAATATAACTCACTGGGAAAACAAAAAAGCAAAGTAATCCAAAGAATAAGAAAACACGATGAGAACCATCCCATTTCCGTCAGCCAGTTGACTCTGCTCGTTAAGATTGCGAAAAGACACCGAAAGGAAAAAAAAGTATTACCTCCATTAAGTGTAGATTCGAGATCATAATCAAGAAAAAAATAAAGAAATCTGAATTTTAGAAAAGATGTTTTTGATAAAACCACAGTAATTTTAAAATCGAAAATTTTTTAGTTAAGCAATGCAACTGCGAAAACCCCGTTCAATTTCGTGTAGTAGTTTTTGCGTAATGGATAATAAATATTCTTAATGTTGACCAAGAATATAAGCTATCACCATGCCAGGTTTCATCAAAATCCGTGCAGTCGTTTCCGCGTGATGCATGCACAGAACTACAAGAATATTCGACCTTCTACAGTTTTATTACGAGTATATAGGGTCATCCAACAAGAGGTGTCATTTTATATCGATAGAAAAACCCAACCTTTTTAAGAAAACTTTTTTACAAACTTTGAGGTTAGTAATGGAATACAATATCTTCCAAACGTCCCCTCGGCTCTGCCTACAAATAGTCATTCTTTTGATGAAATTTTGCATCACGTTTTCGCATAATTACCGCTGTATTTCGCAATTGTTAGTTTACTGTCAAAGATATATTAATGTTCATAAATAAAGGAAAAAATGAAATAAAAAAAATCGTTGGTGGAGCATTGGCGTAGACTCTATCTTCAACATAGCCCTAAACGTAAAAGTCTAATGGTGTTAAATCCGACGATCTCGGCGGCCAATTGTAGTCTTCAATTGTTTCACCAGCTGTGTAGCATGGGGCGCCGTCCTGCTGAAAATTAACGTCGCCCACGTCCGTAGCATCAATTTCAGCCAAAAAAAAAGTCAGTCAAGTTCATTCGGTAACGCAATCCATTCACTAAAACGGTCGCACCAGCATCATTTTCGAAAAAATATGCCCCAATGACACCACCAGCCCAAAAACCGCGCCAAACTGTCACTCTTGGAGATGTAGAGGTTGTTTCACTATTTCTCTTGGGTTTTCGGAATTCTTGTGTCAACTGGACCTTATAAGCGTGTAGGCCAAGATTTACATGTAAAATGCGTTGCAAAGTGGTTGCGGATATACCTGGGTTTTCAGTCACACTCTCAGCTAAGGCGGTGATATTTTCAGCTGACCTTGCCGGACGAATGGAGTCCTCACATCAATAACCTGTCCCAAAAATTCAAATTTATGAATCAAATTCAATATAGCTGTACTAGAAGGCGCTTGTAGATAACTAAAAGCAGTACGAATTTTACGAAACGTTTCCGCGATATTTTCATCGTTTTCATAGTGAATTTCCACTATTTTAACACGTTGTGCGAGTGTGTATCGATCCATATTTAATAACCTCCTAGTTTTTACTTATCAAAAGTCATCAAATGACACCTCTTCTTGGATGACGTTGTATGTATAGATAGATAGATATCCGTATATAGATTATCGTTCTCTTTTCGATGAATAATTATTATATATAATAAATTGGACGCTCACAACTTATGACGCAGTAGTAAAATACATTATAGTTGAAATTCTAGGGGTAATACTTACTTTTAGTATTCATGCTCACCATTATGTATGTAGATTGCGTCAGTGAGAAATTGCGACAAATCTCTATAACTACCAGCAACCTCGGCTAGTATATTTGAAGCCGTTAGTCCAGGCGTGGTAAAATCGCATTATCACCTCCCCGTGGTGCCCGCTGGATAGCTATCTGATAGTGAACTAACGATGAGCGTATGCTGAGTCTGACGATGTATGTGCAGCTGAACACTCAGCCCTGCGTAAGCACTTCTGGGTGAACTTCAGCGCGCATATGTTTAACCGGACAAGGCATCTCTTGTTGACCTGATTGGCTGAAATATGCGTCTCAGAAGTCTAGCAAGAGCTCCTCAGAAGGAGGAAATGCGGCGGATGAATTCTCTCGATGGAATCAACGGTGACGTCTACAGACCAGCGGATACCTTACCGGAGTTACTTCAACACATTTGGAGCTGAGGTCTGCAAGAATTTTCAATACTACGTTAGGGCATTGAAAAAGAGATGGTGATGGATGAACCCTTAATGGGCCAATGGCAGCGCTCATATCCCCGAAGTGGGTTACTGGCATCGGTGTATCCGGACCCTCGTCCTAGGGGTTGCAAGAAAAAGGATCTGGTCCTCCAGTTTGGGGGTTGTGCCGTCGGGTTAACTTCCCTACCACGTAAAAAAACCTTCAGTTACGAAACAACCAACAGCCTCCGATACGGATGATTCTACTGTGGCAGCGTTGAATGTTAGGTCCCTCTACAAGCCACGTGCAGCCGAACAACTTGCGGAGGCCCTAGAGTGTCTCAAAACAGCTACCACAAAACATGCCTACCATCCAAGAAGTGCGATGGGATGGGCCGGGCAAAAGGAGGATGAAAAACTGCGACATCGACTACGGTGATTGCTACAGACAAAAAGGTCAGCGTCTATTTGGGTGCGGATTTGTCATTGGAGGCAGACTTAGGCAAGAAGTTTTGAGTTTTCGCCATGTGAGCGAGCGTCTCATACTATCCGTATCAAGGCTAAATTTGCCAGCATTAGCCTAATATGCGTTCACGCCCCTCACGAGAAGATGGACGACGCGACAAAGGATGACTTCTACCAGCTCTTGGACAAAACGTATGAGCATGGCCCTAGCCATGATGTTAAAATTATCCTAGGTCATTTTAACGCAAAGTTAGGAAGAGGGGACGTCTTTAGTAGCATGGTCGGAAAGTACAGCCTGCATGACATCACATCCGACAACGGACTCAGGCTAATCGACTTTGCGGCGGGCCGAAACTTTGTCGTAGCTAGTACGCGGTTCTCACGTTTCGATATTCACAAGGGAACATGGCTCTCCCTTGATCGAAAAACTGTCAACCAAATCGATTACATTGCGATCAACGCGAGGCACTCTTCCAGCATTCTGGGTGTTCGGACTTTCCGAGGAGCCAACGTGGACTCGGAGCACTATCTAGTTGTAGCCAAGGTACGGATGCGGATATGCAGAACGGAGCGAAATCAACAAAATGCTGTGAGGAAATTTGACGTCGAGTGGCTACAATCGCAAGAGACCGCAAGAACCTTTGCCGATCGACTTTCTCTTAATCTTAACCTAAGTCCCATGCCGCCAGCAGCAAATGCGGAAGCCCTGTGTCAGCGTTGCCAACAAGTCATCAGAGATGCCGACTCTGATGTACTGGGTTTCTCTCGCCCACCACAACGAAACCCCTGGTTTGATGGGGAATGCCCGCAAGCACTTGCAGCAAAACAAGAGGCGTACAAAGCGGCGCTGCATAGAAGGACTAGAGCTGCTTACGAGCTCTACGTGAGCAGGAGAAAAGAGCAACATCGACTTCTCAGGAAGAAAAAAAGGAGCATGAGAAGCGCTCGATCGAGGAGATTGAGAGATTTTATTGCAGGAATGATGTTCGAAAATGTTACCAAAAGGGTTTCAAACGAAAATGGCAATATAGTGGTAGAATCGTAGTTCGGTACTGAGGATATGGAAGGAACATGTGGCAGTCTGGCAATGCTATTCGCCAGCATCCACGTAGCGAACACATCCGCGCAGTCAAAAGGGCTAAATGTCAAAATCGTTATTGGAGACATTTGCCTGAGTCACGTAGTCCATCATCAACCCTCAACAGGAGAACCACGCGGCAGCAGTTCGGTCGGCATAAAATGCATTGTAAGAAGTAATTAAGTACACGTTTAGTTTGTAAAGAATAAAGCAAATAATAATTATATTATATATATATTCGGTCTTTTGCAACGTGTGATAGTGAGCCAGTACACGGTTCGCTATAAACACTTCTGCAGACTGTTAAACGCTGGCAGAATAAGTCATTTAACAGCGATTATGACAGTCAAGATTCTCGTCAACCCGATCAAAATGAAGTGAGGATAGCGATATCTAAACTCAAATTCAACAAAGCTGCTGGAGCCGACGGTCTTGCCGCATCGTTTGTCCGATCCTGAAGAAAGAAGACCCTCTGAACTGCGCCAACTACAGAGATATAAGTCTCCTCAACATCGCATACAAGATCCTGTCTGCCGTATTATCTGAACGCCAAAACCGATCGTCAACCATTTGATAGGTCCTTATCAGTGCTGTTTTTGGCCGGGAAAGTCCACCATTGACCAAATATTCACACTACGGCAGATCTTGGAAAGGACCCATGAATATAAAATCGATACGCACCACCTCTTCATTGATTTCAAAGTTGCCTATGATAGCGTGTTTAGAGACGAGTTATATAGAGCCATGTCTAGTCTTGGCATCCATGCCCAGCTCGTCCGTTTGTGCAGAATGACGATGGAGAACGCTCGATGCTCCATCAAAGTCGGTAAAAACGTCACCGAACCGTTCGATGTCAGAAAAGGTCTTAGACAAGGTGACGCGCTATCATGTGATCTCTTTAACAAAGTACTTGAGAGAATTGTACGAAACTCACAAGGCAACACCGGAGGTACAATCTTTTGCAAGTCTGTACAACTACTCGCTTATGCCGATGACATTGACATAATCCGAAGAACTCAGCGGGCTGTCAATGGTGCATTTAGGAGTACTGAGATCGAGGCAGCAGAGATGGGTCTAGCGGTCAATGAAAGCAAAACAAAATATATGCTGTCTACAAAAAATGACACCCAACATCGGCGTCTTGGATAGAACGCCAAAATAGAAAGATATATTTTTGAGGTGGTAAAGGATTTTGTCTACCTAGGCTCTATGGTGAACTCCGCAAATGACATCAGTAGGGAGATCACACGAAGAATTACTCTTGCCAATCGTTGTTTCTATGGGCTAAAACGGCAATTGAGTAGTAAAGCCCTATCTCGAACTACAAAGGTAACTCTTTATAAGACACCAATCATCCCAGTCCTGCTGTATGGCGCAGAGGCATGGGCTTTGACAAAACCGGATGATGATGCCCTTGGTTATTTCGAGAGAAAAGTTCTTCGAGCGATCTTTGGTCCCATCAGCATAGACGGTGAGTGGAGGAGAAGGTACAATGCCGAACTATACGAGGACATCGACTTAGCCAGAAGAGTTCACATACAGCGACTAAGATGGCTGGGTCATGTAGAGCGGATGGAGCCCAACTTTCCCGACAAGAAAGTCTTCGAATCCACACCGGATGGACGGCGCAGTAGAGGATGACCTCGTGGTAGGTAGCGCAAACAAGTGGAGGGGGATCTTAACCACCTTGGCGTGCGCAACTGGAGGCAGCTGACTCGTAACCGTGCTGGCTGGCGAGGTTTGTTGGTTGAGGCCCGGGTCCACCTCGGACTGTAGCGCTACCTAAGTAAAGTAAGTCCAGTCGTTCACAAAGCTGCCCAAAGAGCAAAAGTATTGGAAATAATACATTCATCATACATAGAAAATCAAGCAGATGTCAAGGCCTTAGAAAGTCTAAGAATATCATAGAAGTTTGTCGCTCAGAGGTTCATGCACTGATGGAGCAATGATCAAATTATATGAATGCTAGTCCATAATTTTACTAGCGGAACTGGAATGGTAATCGGAGCGGACAGATCAGGTTCAGACTTCTTTGCATAACTACTTGATACAGAGTTCCAAGCTCCTTTGTCGTACGAAAAATCAAGAATAACAAATAATATATTAAATATGGCCCAAATGTAGCCCTATGGGCAAAGTTAGATATCAGAATATATCTAACAAATTATTAGCCAGAAAAGGACATCCGTAGTATTAGCTACAAGAGTCTTGTGAGGAATCATTTTGCACGGTCAGCAAACGTTACATAGAACGAACTTGTATCGGGCCCATTTTACCCTAGTATTCCAGAAATACAATGGAGAATCGATATTTTAATACTATGTATTTGCTTAATAAAAAAATATGTAAATATTTCGCGCAACAGCTCTTTAAGTGTCAGTGCCTAGCTTCTCACAACCACTCATGTTGTGTGCGCTATATTGTTCACACGAAGAGCTATTTTGAGAAGCTCTCGTGACAACAATACTCTCGGATGTTTGTCAGACGTTCGCGAGAGGTGGGACTATGAAAATCTTTTTAGTGTTTTCTGGGATTCAAACTTGAAACCTCACGCGGAGTGATCTGACACACTAACCACTTGCGCCACGGCGCTTACTTAATTCCTAGTCTACAAATTGGAAAGACGACCTGTACTGTAGTAGTAGTAGTACTTACTTTTCGAAACATGCCGAGACACTATTCAGTTTCAAAAATTCAGGTTGTTTCCGGAAAGAAAGGAAAGGTACACTTGCCCACATCAGCTATAAAGTACTAAATCAAATTAAAACTGATTCTAAGTAAATATTTGCGTACAACTCTTTGTCCTACTTAAACATCCAATAATGGAGAAAGACTTCATGTTGCATGTAGCTACACTTAATCTCCTTCTATCGCTGACACACTTTCAAAATTCAACAAAATTGTTTTCCAACTTGTACAGACACTTGTGTGCCTCGAAGCATTGCCAGCGCTTTTAGTGTGTACTTCATTATGCTTTTGTTATAGCTATGGATTCGATGAAAAGGACTCGGAGTGGTCTCGGTCCGAACCCGCGATAGAATTTACATGATGAAATGAAAATTGAGGTAACCCGGTTGCGACAGCACCATTTCCAAGTTCCAGCCTTAGAACATTAAGGCATAGGTGGGTCAACTCCGTTCAAGGTGTTTGCTCTTTATTTGGTTCTTTTGCTTTGGTTTCTGTTGAAGTGCTTTAAATGCAAACTCAATCAGGTACAATAGTTTTGTGCTGATTTATTCCTTAGCCTCTTATCGAATGTGTATAAGGGTTTCGATAAAATATATTAGCTCCATCCAGAGATACATTATAATCCGTGTATGCTTATAATCAAATGATCCAAATGTATACTAATAGCGAGTGTTTAAAAAATACTAACAAATAATTATGACAGCGTGCATGAATGGACATGAGCTATGGAAATGGGGTGCAGCGGCAAATTTGCAGATGTAGGCAAAATCGCATTCAGAATAAAATACTGTATGTATGTTCACCATGCATGTGATATATCTTTGCACCTGGAGCCATGGTCGGCACAGCCGTGGAATAGGTAACATGAAAACGAACAACTATTTGAAGTACCAAATGTTTTCGGGTGTGCAGGATAATCTAAAATATAATAATGCTCCCAATACACAACCCATAACATGGTTATTATTATTTTTTTGTTCATGTACCATGCATTTAAAATGTGTGTTTCCAATCGTAAACGCTCTTCCGAATCAGATTTCGCTGGAAAACAAGTCAAAACAGTCAGTGAAATAATTTAAAATGCGCTGTTACACATGTGAAAGTTCTGAACGGATGGGCTTATGTGATGATGCACACTAGAAAAATCTATGCATATGTTAAATATGAATAAAAGCAAATGGATTTATTCATTTTGTGCAGATTTTTGTAGAAAAATTGTTTTCTGCAACGACTTTGCTAATTTGGGCAGGGCATCTATTAGAAAATCTGTTAGTAGATGCACTCCGCAAGGTGGTGTTCTATTCCCTCTTCTTCGAAATTTGGTGGTCACTGAACTGTTGATAATTCTGGAAGATGAGGAATACAAGGTGATCGCTTATGCAAATGATTTTTCTATAACCGTCTCGGAAAAGTTCCTCAGTATCCTAAAAGAACTTCTACAAAATACTTTAAACAAGTCGATCCTAGTATTTAATGGTCGTATTGTAGATAGGAAATTAAGCTGGAAACCTACCATTCAGAAAAAGAGTCAAGAACGCCTCAGTATCATTTTCATATACGGATATGTAACTCACTGGCTCTACATCTCGGTTATTATACCGATACTCACGTATAGGGTGATTGTCTAATGGACAGCCTTAGAAAAAGCTATACACCGTAATAATCTAAGTAAAGTCCAAAAATCAGCGTATTCGTGCATACCTGGAGCACTGCGTAGACTACCTCTGCAGTAGTGGACATTTTTTTTCATCTGTTACCCCTAGATATGCTTAGCAGGAAAATTGCAACTAGAGCAGCCATTCGCCTTGAAGCAACGTCACAGTGGTCAAGAAAAGAATTTGGCCATGCTTGCATTCTCAACAAATTCAAAATCTCTACACAAATTATTTTTTTTTTTAATTAGTGCAAAAAGGCTTCTAAAGCATAAAAAACATTTTTTGAGGGAAGTTAATAATGGCTCCGCGAATAATCGCCCAAACTCCCAAATGAACAATGAAGAAATGCAAAAAAAAGTGGAAAAACGGCCAAAGTGAATGAACATTCGCACAAAGACCAAAATGAAAAAAATTATTACGATTTTTATTCGTAATGAGTAATCGTCCACAAAATTAAATGAAAAATTGCCCAAAATAATAGAAGCAGGCAAATTTGTATGAGTTTACAGGTGCGGCGAAATAACTTCAAGGGAATTTACTTCACAAGGGAATTATTTTCAACTCAAGTGAGAAATAAATGTGCTTTCATGCTGTGAAGTTATTTCCAACTAAAAGTTGGAAATCATTTAACCACACATTTTTTGAAGTTATTTCCTACTATTAAGAATAACCAGAATTATTAGAAATTTTTTGCGGCTAAGTTTATTAGAGAACACTTTTTTGCCGTCCAACAGCGGGTAAGTGGTCCAATATCAGCCGGCATTTTTCTGAGAATTTTGATATTTATATTTATAGTCGATTTATATTGTCTTTGATTTATTTATAGCTATTAAGTATTAGCAACATGAATTAAAGATAGAATTTCGAAAAGAAAAAATGTTTTTTTGTTTTTTTTTTATAATTTAACGTATTCTCGTGGCAAAATCGCATCATCTTCTCCTCGCGGTGCCCGCTGGATGGCTATCTGATAACGAACTAACGATGAGCGTATGCTGAGTCTGACGATATATGTGAAGCACATCTGGGTGAACTTCAGCGCGCATATGTTTAACCGGACGAGGCATCTCTTGTTGACCTGATTGGCTGAAATATGCGTCTCAGAAGTCTAGCAAGAGCTCCTCAGAAGGAGGACGTGCAGCGGATGAATTCTCTCGATGGAATCAACGGTGAGGTCTACAGGCCAGTGAATACCTTACTTGAGCTACTTCGACATGTTTGAAGCTGAGTTTTGTAAGGATTTTCAATACTGCGTCAGGGTACTGAAAAAGAGATGGTGGCGGGTGAACTGGGTTACTGGCATCAGTGTATCCGGACCGTCGTCCTAGCGAGTGCAAGGAAAAGGATCTGGTCCTCCAGGTTGGGGGTTGTGCCGTCGGGTTAACTTCCCTACCACGTAAAAAACCTTTGGTCACGAAGCAACCAACAGCCTCGGATACGGATGATTATACTGTTGACGACACAAGCAAACGTAAAAAGGACAACGATCTTCGTGTCTGCACATTGAATGTTAGGTCCCTCTACAAACCACGTGCAGCCGAACAACTTGCGGAGGCCCTAGAGTGTCTCAAAGCAGACATTACTACCATCCAAGACGTGCGATGGGATGGGCTGGGCAAAAGGAGGATGAAAAATTGCGACATCTACTGCGGCGATTGCTACAGACAACAAGGACAGCGCCCATTCGGATGCGGATTTGCCATTGGAGACAGACTTAGGCAAGAAGTCTTGAGTTTCCGCCATGTGAGCGAGCGTCTCATGACTATCCGTATCAAGGCTAATTTGCCAACACTAGCCTAATATGCGCTCACGCCCCTCACGAGAAGATGGACGACGCGACCACGGATGACTTCTACCAGCTCTTGGAAAATACGTATGAGCAATGCCCTAGGCACGACGTTAAAATTATCCTAGGTCATTTTAACGCAAAGTTAGGAAAAGGGGACGTCTTTAGTAGCGTGGTCGGAAAGTACAGCCTGCACGACATCACATCCGACAACGGACTCAGGCTAGTCGACTTTGCGGCGGGGCGAATCTTTGTCGTAGCTAGTACGCGGTTCCCACGTCTCGATATTCACATAGGAACATGGCTCTCTCTTGATCGAAAAACTGTCAACCAAACCGATTCTTTCCGAGGAGCCAACGTGGACTCGGATCACTACCTTGTTGTAGCCAAGGTACGGATGCGGATATCCACAACGGAGCGAAATCAACGAAATACTGTGAGGAAATTTGACGTCGGGCGGCTACAATCGCAAGAGACCGCAAGAACCTTTGCCGATCGAGTTTCTCTTAATCTTAACCTAAGTCCTATGCCGCCAGCAGGAAATGCGGAAGACCAGTGTCAGCGTTGCCAACAAGCCATCAGAGATGGCGCCTCTGATGTACTGGGTTTCTCTCGGCCATCACAACGAAACCCCTGGTTTGATGAGGAATGCCCGCAAGCTCATGCGGGTAAACAAGAGGCGTACAAAGCGGCGCTGCTTACGAGCTCTACGTGCGCAGGAGAAAAGAGGAATATTGACTTCTCAGGAAGAAGAAAAATGAGCATGAGAAGCGCTCGATCGAGGAAATTGAGAGACTTTATTGCAGGAATGATGTTCAAAAATTTTACCAAAAGGTAAAGAGATCATGCCAGGGTTTCAAAGCCAGAACAGAAGCCTGCAGGGACGAAAATGGCAATATAGTGGTAGAATCGCAGTCGGTACTGAGGATATGAAAGGAACACTTCTGCAGACTGTTAAACGGCGATGATGTCCAATACTCCGCAGTCAGGCAGAAAGAGCCATTCAACAGTGACGATGACAGTCAAAATTCCCGTCAACCCGATCAGAATAAAGTGAGGATAGCGATGTCTAAACTCAAATCCAACAAAGCTGCTGGAGCCGACGGTCTTGCCGCCGAATTTTTCAAGGCAGGAGGAGATGAGTTGGTAAGGGGCATGCACCAGCTCATCAGGTGACCCTCTGAACTGCGCCACCTACAGAGATATGAGTCTCCTCAACATCGCATACAAGATCCTGTCTGCAGTATAATCTGAACGCCTAAAACCGATCGTCAACCATCTGATAGGTCCTTATCAGTGCAGTTTTAAGCCGAGAAAGTCCGTCCAAGTCTGATCTTGGAAAAGACCCATGAATATAAAATCGATACGAACCACCTCTTCATCGATTTCAAAGTTGCCTATGATAGCGTGTTTAGAGACGAGTTATATAGAGCCATGTCTAGTCTTGGCACCCATGCCAAGCTCGTCCGTTTGTGCAGAATGACGATGAAGAAAGCTCGATGCTCCATCAAAGTCGGTAAAAACGTCACCGAACCGTTCGATGTCAGGAAAGGTCTTAGACAAGGTGACGCGCTATCATGTGATCTCTTTAACAAAGTACTTGAGAGAATTGTACGAAACTCACAAGCCAACACCGGAGGTACAATCTTTTACAAGTCTGTATAACTACTCGCTAATGCCGATGACATTGACATAATCCGAAGAACTCAGCGGGCCAATGGGGCATTTAGGGGTATTGAGATCGAGGCAGCAGAGATGGGTCTGGCGGTCAATGGAAGCAAAACAATATACATGCTGTCTACAAAAAAGGACACCCAACATCGGCGTCTTGGACAGAACGCCACAATAGACAGATATAATTTTGAGGTGGTAAAGGATTTTGTCTACATAGGCTCTATGGTGAACTCCTGCAAATGACATCAGTAGGGAGATCACACGAAGAATTACTCTTGCCAATCGTTGTTTCTATGGGCTAAAACGGCAATTGAGTAGTAAAGCCCTATCTCGAACTACAAAGGTAATTCTTTATAAGACATTAATCATCCCAGTCCTGCTGTATGGCGCAGAGGCATGGGCTTTGAAAAAGCCGGACGATGATGCCCTTGGTTGTTTTGAGAGAAAAGTTCTTCGAGCGATCTTTGGTCCCATCTGCATAGGCGGTGAGTGGATGAGCAGGTACAATGCCGAACTATACGGCCTATACAAAGACATCGACTTAGCCAGAAGAGTTCACATACAGCGTTTAAGATACTTACTTACTTACTTAGGTGGCGCTACAGTTCGGGGTGAACCTGGGCCTCAACCAACAAGCCTCTCCATTTAGCTCGGTCTTTAGCTAATTGCCTCCAGTTGCGCACTCCAAGTTGGTCGAGGTCCCCTTGAACTTGTGCGCGCCACCTACGGCGATGATTCCCTCTACTGCGTCGTCCCTCCGGGTTAGATTCGAAGACTCTGCGGGCCGGAGCGTTGGTGTCCATTCGCTCTACATGTCCTAGCCATCTCAGACGTCCAATACGCAGTTTTTTGACTAGGTCGATGTCGCTGTACAGCTCGTATAGTTCGTGATTGAATCTTCTCCTCCAAAACCCGTCAACACAAACGGGACCGAAAATCTTACGAAGAATTTTTCTCTCGAAGCGACCAAGGATATCTTCATCCTCTTTTAATAAAGTCCAGGTTTCAGCGCCGTAAAGCAGGACTGGGATGATCAAGGTCTTATATAGAGTCTCCTTAGTTGTTCGAGATATTGCTTTACTGTTGAATTGCCTTATAAGCCCAAAAAAACAGCGATTGGCAAGAGTTATTCTTCGATTGATTTCTACGCTGATTTTGTTAGAAGAATTTATAGCAGAGCCAAGGTAGACAAAGTCCCTTACTACCTCGAAGTTATAGCTGCCCACGGTGACGTTTTGTCCAATTCGTCGGTGTTGGTTTTCCCTTCTAGTTGACAGCATATACTTGGTTTTGCCCTCGTTTATCGCCAAACCCATTTTGGCCGCTTCCGCCTCAATGCTTGCAAAAGCACCGGTGACAGCCGCTGAGATCTTCCGATAATGTCTATATCGTCGGCGTATGCAGTTGCAGACTTGTAATAGATTGTGCCTCCGGTGTTGGCTTGTGAGTTCCGCACAATCCGTTCAAGTACAATATTGAAGAAGTCACATGACAGCGCGTCACCTTGTCTAAAGCCTTTTTTGACATCAAAGGTCTCGGTGAGGTCATTACCGACCTTGATGGAGCAGCGAGCGTTCTCCATCGTCAGCCTGCACAGACGGACAAGTTTGGCAGGGATGTCAAAACTAGACATGGCTCTATAAAGCTCTTCTCTATAGATGCTGTCATAGGCGGCCTTGAAATCGATAAAGAGGTGGTGAGTATCGATTTGGAATTCTTGGGTTTTCTCCAGGATCTGCCGAAGTGTGAAGATTTGATCGATGGTGGACTTTCCTGGCCTGAAACCGCACTGATAGGGTCCAATCAGGCTGTTGATAAAGGGTTTCAGGCGTTCACACAATATCGCAGAAAAGATCTTGTATGCGATGTTGAGGAGACTGATGCCTCTATAATTGGCGCAGTTGAGGGGGTCTCCTTTCTTGTGATGCGTTTAAGATGGCTGGGTCATTTAGAGCGGATGGAGCCCAACGTTCCCGCTAAGAAAGTCTTCGAATCCACCCCGGATGACCGGCGCAGTAGAGGACGACCTTGCGGTAGGTGGCGCAAACAAGTGGAGGGGGCCCCCGGCCAACTTGGCGTGCGCAACTGGAGGCAGCTGACTCGTAACCGTGCTGGCTGGAGAGGTTTGGTGGTTGAGGCCCGGGTCCACCCCGGACTGTAGCGCCATATAAGTAAGTATAACGCATTCTCAAAAAAAAATTCCCAATTTTCTATGTTGGAAACCTCAGCCAAAACTTCTATGTCATCATTCCTTCCAGGTCTTTCTGGTGGGAAAATAGATTAGATTAGATTAGATAGATTTATTAAATTTTCATATTGTACAAAATTTACATAGAAAAATACTTAAATCTTAACCCTTGTGTCAATACGACATACCTGGGTGCGTATTAGCATTTTCAAATGCCGAAGTTGTAAGTTGGCTGAGTTTTCCAGTAGCTTCCAGAAAATGGAAACTCAACAAATTGCAGTTAATTTTAAATATATAAATATTGATAACTATCTACTAGATTACAAGTTTTTCGTACGTAAACCGCACTAACCATAAGTGTATACCCGAATATATATATTATATATATATTTGGCGCAACAGCTCTTTAAGTGCCAGGCCCTAGCTTCTCGCAACCACTTATGTTGTGTGCGTTATATTTTTCACACGAATGGTAGGGACCTACAGTTTAGTGCCGTATCCGAAGGGCAATGATTTGAGAAGCTTTTTCGAGACAACAATACTATCGGATGTTTGTCAGACGTTCGCGAGTGGTGGGACCGTGACAAGACTTTTTGGTACCCGAGTATGCACGTGTTGATTAATCGTTGAGCGACACTCGCATTGACACAAGGGTTAAAGACATGGTTCAACGCTGTCTGCTAAAGACTATCAACGTTTTGGTACAATTTTAATAATTTTTCAGTAATGTCTACTACTAAGTTTTTAATTTTAAAAATCTTCATTGATCATTCTTCTATAACCTAACGTTGATTCACAGTATGATACCAGAGCTTTCCAATTAGAACCGTTTAATAATTCTGTTACTTCTTTGCTCAACAATATGGCTTGTCCAAAGTAAAATCTCCTGATACCCCCAAATATTGGGCAGATTCCCAAGAAATATACAAGGTTCTCTTTTTGATGTAAATTGCAAATTGAACAGAGAACTGGAAGATCCTCCGTGTGTGATACGAAGTTGAGTGGCAATACCTCTCCCTAGCATGGAAAATCAAAGAGATACCTCTTACGCTGCTAGAATAACCTAGGTTGAACTACAGAGTCCTGTGTGTTGATGCGTCTGCTTCCTCGATATATTTATTACGCATGCACATACCACATATATTAAAACAAACAGCAACACAAAAAAAAAATTGCGTGGCTGCTTGCACTAGCTTACGAGTATCACGCGCTCTTCTTGTTTTTGTGATCTATCCTAAGCACATCTAAGGAAACATGTTAGGTAGGACATAAGTCCACACAATTTTTTCTTTAGAAGTGATTTTCCATTCTAGTGGGAAATCCATTCATTCATTCATTCATTTTCAATGGCCCGCTAATCCTTCATGAGGGTCGCGGGGGTAGGATGCTCAGGTGGACTCTCCATCCTTCTCGATCCTCCGCCATTGACTCCAATTCATCAGGGAGAATCCCTAAGCGGCTCCAAGAGAGATGTCGGACTTGATCCAACCATCTATTTCTGGGCCTTCCGCGAAGTCGTCTACCTGATGGCACCGCAACCATGGCGCGTCTTGGAAGCCGGTCTGGGGGCATACGCACTACGTGACCAAACCATCGAAGCATAGATCGTTCCGTTCGGAGAAGTAGCTGCTCAACGTTGAGCGCCTCGCGTACTCTGGTGTTGCGCACTCGATCCCTACGAGTTATTCCAACAACACCGCGAAGGAACCTCATTTCGGCAGCTTGTATCCGCGATCTTATTCTTTCGGTCACTACCCAAATTTCATGACCATAGGTGAGAGTTGGAACATACACCAACTTAAAAACCGATAGCTTAGCTTGAATACTAAGTTCGGCCTTCCTTATAACAGATTGGCCAAGCTCTCTCAAAATTGATCCAGCCTGACCAATTCTACAGGATAACTCGGCATTGCTCCTCCCATCACTCGTGAATAAAACCCCGAGGTACTTAAACTTCTCCACCTGCTTCAGTGGGACTCCACTAACATGCAGAGTGCACTGAATGGGTTTTTTGGAAACGACCATTACTTCCGATTTGTTCACGTTGATCTTCATTCCAGCATCATCACAAACGGCTACAAACCTTTCGAGTGCGCGCTGAAGTTCGGTTTGAGAGGACCCAAGGATGACCAAATCATCCGCAAAGAGCAGATGACTAATTCTTAGGTCTCCCACTTTGAAACATTCTCCGCCACGGCTGCGCTGCAACATCCAATCCATATATACAATGAAGAGGAGAGGTGACAAAACGCACCCCTGGCGGAGTCCAACGCCCACAGTGAAAGGTATTGATTTAACACCGTTTATCCGAACACAGCTTTTACAGTTTGTATATAAAGACTGAATCGCCTTAACAGGGAACCATCAATCCCATACTCCTGCAGAACACTCCAGAGTTTGCCTCGAGGAACCCTATCATATGCTTTTTCCAAATCCACAAAACAAGTGTAGACAGGTTTGGCATATTCCCAGGCTTTCTCAAGAACCATTCTGAGAGTGAACAACTGGTCGGTTGTGCTTCTACCGGGATGAAAACCGCACTGCTCATCCCCCAAACTGTCCTCAACCACAGCTCTGGAACGCTTTTCTAGCACCTTAGCGAAGACTTTTCCAGGGAGACTTAAAAGAGATATACCCCTGTAGTTGGCGCAATCTCTTTTGTCCCCTTTTTTAAAAAGAGGAACTATCACCCCCATTTGGCAATCACCAGGTGTTTCACCGCATTCCCAGGCCACTTTAATGACACGCGAGAGCCATTGCACTCCCTCTTTACCTAAAGCCTTGAGCATTTCTGGCCGAATTTCGTCCACACCAGCAGATTTGCCAACTTTTAGCGCTTTGATCGCCAAAGTTACTTCCTCTACCGTAGGACTACTTTCCGCCCAACTCTCGACCATAGGTCTGTCATCTTCGGTGCCCTGTTTGGGATTGAGCAATTCTGAAAAGTGCTCGCTCCATCTGCGTAAGATGTCCTCCTCATTGGAAAGAAATCTACCGTCTTTGGATTTGACTCCTTCAACGATATTCAACTTTTTTCCTCTGAGTCGGCGGACGGTCTGCCAGAACATCTTATTTGCAGATCTGTGGTCACGTTCCAATTTCTCGCCAAACTCCTTCCAAGACTGTTCTTTCGCTGTTTTCACAGCTAATTTGCAAGTTCTTCGCGCCTCAGTGTACCGATTTCGAGAATCGGAGTTCCCCAAGTGAATCCACACCTTAAAGGCTCTCTTCTTCTCTCTGATGGCTCCTTGAACTCCGGGCGTTTTAAACCAAGCAGTTCTTTTCTCACCACCAGCCGCCACACCAAGCCGCTTCACTCCACAAACATCTCCCGCAGAGGCAATAACCGCTGTTGAAAACAGTTGCCATTATTCCTCTACATTTGATGGAACAGTTGGAATTCGTTCAAACCTTTCAGATATTTGCCGTGCAAATGTCTCCCGTATCTCATCGTCCTGTAACCTCTCCCATCGTATGCGTGTAACCATCCTTGGCTTACGCTTTGGTAGGGGAGGCACTCTCTCGCTAAGATACAATTTGCACAGCACTAAGTGATGATCAGTTGACAGTTCGGCCCCTCTCAATACGCGAACATCACAAACCATTCTCTTCAGACACGATGGTACCACAAAGAAATCAATCAGCGACTTCTGCTGAAGACTCTGACGGTACCACGTGTATTTGTGAATGTCTTTGTGTGGAAAGATGGTGTTCATGATGGATAAGCCATTTTCACAACAAAAATCCAACAACCTCTCTCCGTTCGCGTTTTGATCAGGATCACCGTTCCTCCCAATCACACTCCCCCATGTCATAACATCTACACCCACATGAGCATTGAAGTCACCCATCAGGACAAAAGAATCCATATCTGCAACCTTTTCAAGGGCAACATCAACTTCATCTAAGAAAGCTGCGTACTCTGACAGAAAGTTCGGTGCATACACCTGCACCAATGCCAGAGTTGATCTTTCAAGCTTGAGCTTTAAGATCGCAACTCTCCCTCCTAATGGTATCCACTCCAATACTCTGTCTGTCAACCTGGGACTTGAGTATCCCCACTCCCGCCCGAGCAGACATTGAGGGTGCGACTCCTGACAGGAAAGGCTTCCACCCACCCGAAATGTCCACAGTTTTAGAACCTCTCTGCTTTGTTGAAGAGACGCCAACTATATCTAGTCGACTTTTAACAGCCTCCCCAACAAGCTCAAGATCCTTCCCTGTGAGCGATGAGACGTTCCATGTACCTATCCTAAGTCGATGCCGTTGTCGAATCTCAGAGAGTCCATCTGTGCCCCTATCGGTGCACAGCGCGTTCACCCCTTGACCCCCGTAATGGTTCGCGAGACCATTGACAGGAAGCTCGTAGCCATTTCGGGTTTGACCCGGCCGGCTGCCGAGCGGGACAAGCCGACCACCAGACGCTCGCATCCTGACACCCTTCAGGCCTGGCTCCAAAGGATGCCCTGGCTTACCAGGCTTGGCAATATCCGAGGCCGGTCGTCTTCGTGTCATCATGGGGTGTGCGCTTTGTTAGCCGTGACTGGGTTGTATGGATGGGAATAACTATTTAAGTTACCCCATCCGCACATCCCAGTCACACGTTGCCCGCCCCCCACCACGAGGAGGTCAGCTGCCAGGGGGGAAATCCATTATGGACTTATATGCCTGCGGTGGCACAAAGAAGTAGAGGGGGAGCTCAACTGGCTGGCTGGAGAGGTTTGTTGGTTGAGGCCCAGGTCCACCCTCCAGACTTCGATCTAAACATAGTTGCATAACATCACTCCTTAAGGGAGCAGACGATCTTAGAAAAGCAATAGATGAAATCTTGGTTTCTTTTCTATTCTTGCTTTATTTTTCGAAAGCGTTCGATACGACTAATCACAAGTTGTTTATAAAAAAGCTACAATATATATTCAATTTCTCTCCGTGTGCCTGTAGATTGATTTAGTCATTCATTTCTCAAAGCAAACAAGCATTTTTGTAAATAAAAGGATATCAAAATATTTGCAAACGCAGACGTAACACAATGATGGATTTTAGATCGATTGGCATTTTCACTTTTTATTAACGATGTCCAACTTTGAATAAGGAACTCGCAAAACATGTGTACCCTGATGAGTACAGCTTTATCTAAGGTGTAAGTTAGGGTTGATTGAAAATGCGGTTTCCAAGTTTTACGAAGATCCTCAAACCATATACTGTTAGTCGGAATAAAAGCAATTAAAAATAAATCCAACTAAATCAAATTGCTTGGTTATACATAAAACTTTATTAGATATGCGTTGGAAAGGATAGATAGAGAGAGAGAGGGGGAGAGAGAGAGAGAGAGCGAGAGAGAGAGAGAGAGAGAGAGGGAGAGAGATTTTGGCTCAGTTGTTTAAACTCCGGGGGTGGCGTCCAGGTAACTGGGGAAATTTTTTGTTATGTTTTTGTCCTTGCTTCTGATTCATTCAACAGAGCGAACAATAACAGCAGTAGTGTTCACACAAGCTGTCAAAATATTCAGGAAGGTTTACCATTTCATCATGCATCGTTTCGCGCTTGCCAAACGTACGGAAAATATAAAAAAATATTATCGAAATTCCGGCTCAGTTGTAAATACGCAACGTGAATTTCGTCGTGAGGTCGGTCGTCATCATGGCTACAGTGTGCAGGCAATTGGTCGCACCGTGGAAAAGTTTGAGCGTGAGTACACTCTTTTGGATCTTAAGCCACCAACCAGACAGAGATTGGTACGAAATGAAGAAAACATAGGCGAAGTAGCGGCCAGTATCGAGAGACCCCGAAATGACGATTCGGCGCAGATCAGCTAAATTGGGTATCCCGATTGCGCACAGATCGATATTAACCGACTTTCTGTGGTCAGAGCTCGAGAACATCGATATATCCGAGCTGTGGTTCCAACAAGACGGCGCGGCGCTCCATGCCATACAAGCGACGAAATGCTCAAAGTTGTGAAGGAAAAATTTGGCGACCGGGTCATCTCACGGCGAGCGATCATGCGACTTGAAACCACTCGATTATTTTCTCTGGGCCTACGTCAAGTCCTTAGTCTACGTTAACAATCCAACCACTTTGAAGGAGATCGAAGCCAACATTCGAGACGCTATTGCCAGAATAACGCCGTACGTATTGGACCGAGTCATCAAAAATTGGACCGACCGCTTGAAGCACTGCCAGCGACTCCGAGGCGGCCAGAATCAATTTTATATCTCACACCGCTGTTGTTTTATTTAAATTTGTTTCCTATCGTTCCTTTCTGGTCAGCCGTATATATACATACGTATATAGTTATATAAAAAAATAGCAATAGATAAATACATAAATAAATCAAGTTATAAATAAATAAGTGAATAAACAAATAAATAGGTAAAGAAATAAATAAAGTAACGTATATATAAATAATTAGATATAAAACTATAATAAATAAATAAATTAACAAATATATAAATAAATAGATATATAAATAGATTAATAAATATAAAAATTAACAAATAGATACATGAATAGATATAAAAATAAATAAATAAATAAAAAGAAAGTAAATAGATCTACTAATAAGTAGTTAAATAACAAGACTGATAACATTACATTAATACGTGAACTAAGCATTTTCTTACTGCAATTGTACAACAGTCTGAAGATGTTCAAGAAATTAGGTATAAATTATTTAAGAAAATGTGCGAGGTTTTCTCAAGTAAATCTTCAAAAATCATTACAAATATGGATAGTTTGTACAATTTAATGATTAGTTCAGATTCCAGCTTTTGACCTTTGCCTCAATCGAAGCTAGTTATTTAGAATTTAAAGAAGATGTTCTGGAACTTTTATTTACCCTTGATAATGAAGGTGAAATTGAAAGTGACTATCATATTTTGGTTTTACTTTGAGTTAAATTTATTTTTCTTTTAAAAATTTGTATTAAAATTATCCAACAGTAAAATATACTTTTGCTTACATAAAAAATCATCATTAATCTTTAACTAATTTTGATCAGTTAGTTCGCATAAACGGCCCACTGTGGACGGCTCAAAAACCAAAGACGGGGTTGCTTGAGGTGTTTTCTCTAACACGCTTAATTTAAACCTCTCTTCTCGTTTTCCAAAATCATTGTATCGTGTTTCAGGAGAAAATAATGGCAATTAAGGGAATTTTATCTCGGCTAAACTAAAACATGATATATTGATATCCGCATCTTTTCAGACAGTCAAGCAGCAATCAAATCCTTGGAATCGATCTCTATAAATTCACCAGAAGCTCTAGATTGCCGATCGTCTCTCACAGAGATGGCGCGGCGGAGTAATGCAATATTCACCTGTGTTGGGCGCCAGGGCATAGGGACATTCCAGGAAACTGTAAGGCTGATGAACTCGCCAGAATAGGAACAACTATACCCATCCTTTCAAATCAGGATACTTTAGGTATACCGATCACTACTTCCAAACCCAAATTTAAGCTGGATGCTATCGAAAGAACAAGAGGAATAGATCTAGCGACAAAACAGATTTGACGCAAGCTGGATCTAAAATGCTCTTAGAATTTGATTTCTTTCAATAGAATGTATATTAGCGCTACAATAGGTGTTATCACTGGGCACTGTCTAGCAGGCAAGCCTATTTTCAAATCATTTTTGCAGAAACTGTATGGGCGGGGAAGAGAAAGAAACCATTAATCACCTTCTTTGTATATGCCTAGCTCTCTCCCGCAAAAGGAAGCTTCACTTAGGAGCTTTCTAAAGTATTATAAAACGATTTAGACCAACTGATAAGCATAGATAGTTCAAAATGGTTCTAACGAGAAGATAGGGATTACATGACCCATGTGGTATCACAAAGGAACTCTTTCTTTTCTAAATGTGTTGGGGTATCCTGGGAACCGCTTCAACCTAATCTAATCTTGTTAATTTTAATCGAAACTTATAATAAGGCGTAGACCAACTTCAGATATTTACCTGTTAACTTAAAATCGTCGTGTTTCCGATACCGAAAAAGGTGAAATCTTCATATTGAAACTGTGTAACTGCGGTCAATATTTGAATTTTTAGACGACCAGCAGACTGTCTACAATAGATCGTGATATATTGTGCCCAGTGGCCCACTTTTGGTAAGCAGAATTGGCGCTGTGGAATGAACCAAACATAACAATAGATATTCTGTTGGTCGTCTAAAGATTCCAATATTAAGAAATCAAAAACAAGCAGTGAGTGCTTTCGCAGAGAAAATAAAGCAGGTTTCGGTTTGAACTAGTACGGCACAAAAATGAGCCAGGTGGAGAGATAAGTGAAGCTTGTCTACACCACGGCGCACTCTAACATCCCACTAATTTAATATTAATACACGAGAGTTAATTTCAAAACTGTCACCTTAAACATTTCCGTGGATATCATTTTATTCCATTTCTCCTGCTTGAGCCTTAACGTTTTCATAACGTAATTTTCGAAAAACGCCAAACGTTCTCCCATTTTTGTTCGTCCTTAAATTGTTTCTCCAATATTTCAAATTGCGAAGTCTCTGTCTGCAATAACATGATTTTTTTAGCCATTACCATATAAATTAAAATACTAGAAATCAATACCCACAATTTTGAAACAAATCTCTTCTCCTTTTGAAATATTGAAAATAATTATTAATTTTTAAGCAAGCTCTTTCAATGATATCCTTGTTTAAAAACTTTTATAAATAGGAAGTCAGTTGCTATCTACAAACGGATACGTACATGTGTATGTATTTAAGTTTTCTATCGTGAATTTTTTAATGGTTATTTATGGATGTGGTCAATGATAGCTCAAGACTTAAGCGACTTTCACATCGGAGTAAAATGCAGAAACAATTAGTAATAATGAGAAAAGAAGATGAAATATTTTTTTATGTTCACTAAATTCAACACAGAACAACTTTAAAGTGAAATTTCCCAACCTTTCGTCATTCCATGAAAGCATTGGATGGCGCACAGGAGGAACTTTTAATCGCAGTTGCAATGGTCAAGAAGAAAGGGTAGGATGAACTCACTTTGAATGACATGGTTTCAATGTGACAAATTACACAGAATTGTGAAATTGTTGATATTATCTATACTATCATTATCACCGTAGACCATAATAGTTGTATTAGTTTCTCTCTGCCTATACGAAAACCTAAATTTTAGTAAGTCCTCTGCGCGTGAACGGCACTTATCAAACCTGTATTTCAAAGGCCAAGCGATGGCAGAAACCTTAGTTACACTTGAAATTGCTCAGGAACTAAGAGGACGAACGCTTGCGATGACTCATGCAGAGACTCGTTATGAATCAAGAGCAGCATTGTTCCAGTCGATAAAATGTGCGAGTAGGGTTTGCCGTTGCATCTTCTCCATACGCTCCCTTACTATACTATACTAGGGTCTTGTACGCACTGCAACCTCAAAGATCTATTGTTTCAGCCAGGTGTTTAGCTGAAAAATAGGACTGGGCTCTTGATAAACCTCAACAGAGCTCCAGGCTGAGTGTTCCAAAGTATGAGGGGCTCAGTAAAGTCCACCAAGGTGGAGAAGTCATTTTGTTGCGGCCATGGGCCATTCACAAAGAATATGTTTTGCCGTCTCTTTTTGATCTCCACATACCCGGCATACGTCTGTATCTGCTACTCCTACCTAATTTGTGCAGATGGTACCTGAATGGGCAATGACCAGTCAAGTAGCCTGTTAAGGTCCTTAGCTTCTTAGCCTTACAACGGTTGAGGTTAATAACTTTTTTGTTTGTATTAGGTCCTTGAAGTGGGTGGCTGCCGCCTCTGCTTCCTAAGCAGTCCGCCTGTTCATTTCTCTCGAAGCCTTCGTGTCCTGGTATCCAGACCATAGTGACGGTGTTTTTTGATGCGAGGTCTTCGAGTAGATTGAGACAGTCCCATACAAGTTTTGATCCTACCGTGTAGCATTTCAGAGCCATAAGTGCTGCCCGATTGTCCGAGAGGATGTAAATACGGATGCCCCCGACCCTTCTTCGAAGGCTTTCTCGTACACAGAATTCAATTGCATGGATCTCCGCCTGAAATACTTTTGGTTATTTCCCAAGCACTGCTGCACGTTGGAACCTGGATCCATAAACTCTTGCGCCAGTACTACCATTTTCCAATTTGGAACTATCTTTGTACCAAGTTTGAGAGTTTGGTAAAACTACAAGACTTTCATTCCTCCATATATGGCGGTCACCTATGACCACATTGAATTACGCTCCCTTACAAATAAGATCCAATTATTCGTCGAAGTATCTTTCTCTGGAAAGGATTGTTCTACTTCCTCATTTGCGAGGAAGTATCGTCCAGAAATCGGAGGCATAAAATAGGTCTAGTAAGATCAGCGATCTATAGGGCACCAGCTTTACGATCCGCAGTAACAGGTGTTTGCTATGTTCGATGCTCATTGAATTTCCCCTTTTGCAACCCTGAGTTAGAGCCTGAATCTCTTTTGTATGCAGATGACACTTAATTGCTAGCTAGCGCTATAAGACCATATGATGCATTAGAAAAACTAAAAAACGTCATTCCAATATTAATGTCTTATTTAAAGTCTTGGGGCTTGAATATGAAAATTGAGAAATATGGGCTTACCTGTTTCAGAAACGCGTATGGTAGGGGACACCGAAAGGTGGTTAAAGAAAGTAAAGCACTGTCCTTGAGTATCAAATATATACCTATCCCGTTAAAAACAGAAACCAAATACCTTGGCATTCATTATCAAAACAAATTTAAGTTCAATAAGCATGGAAGGAGTGTGTTGCATAAAGCAAGAATGACCACAGTTATCTTAAAACAACTGCTTTCATCTATCATCTCAACACGAAAGTTCTTATATAGTTTTAGTTCTTGGCTACCATCTCACCAACGGTAGCAAAGGAACTCGAAAAGTTTGAAAGAACAATTTTGCGATATTGCAGCGGAAAATTTCGAAAACCAAATAAAAAATTATTTTCAAATCATACATTGTATAATTTAACAAAGGTTTCACCTCTTATGATCTACATGGTTAATCTTCAAAAAAGAAAATTGCAATCTGTGGTTCATCACCCCAATCCACTTATAAACGGTTTGTGGGATGCGCATGTAAATGACAGCGCAAATGATCATTATTATTTGTCGCCCTTCAATCTTATGCATAATGGATCCAAATTTTTAACAGAACCTGAGTTAAATGAAGTACTGACTTTACCTTTTTACGAGAAAGTTTCATTGAATGCTCTGAGAAGATAGTTTTGAACAACTGAAAAAACAAATTAATAAAAATAAAGAAAGAAAGAGATCTAAGTTTATAAAGTATATTATTTGTTAAATAATTATAATCATAATATAGGTACATATTTATTGGATTGAAATTAATCGTTGAACTCGGATGTAAATAAATTTAGGTATTTAATTATATGGTTTATGTAAATTTCAAGTTGCTTGTTCTAATATATTAGACTATATCACGAATTAAGTGTACACTTGTGTTATATTTATATAAAACTGCTTCATAATTTGCAATGAATTAAAAATCACTCATTATGATATACAATTTGTATCTTTTTCCCTTAATTTTTACTTTTAAGTCCTAGTCATTAGTTATAAGTTTGGCCTTTAAGTGCCATTGTATGAGCGTATGCCGGAAGCAAGCATACGAAAATTAAAATAGAGATACATTTGTAATTATGTAATTGTACTGGGAGAGGAAGAAAAATGAACACTCTTTAATAAATTAATTAGTAGCCAGACATACTTTATAAAGTCGGCAGCATATAAAAATCATGTAATCAAAATTAAATTTGTGAATTTTAAGACTCAATAAAGAAACTGAACTGAGCTGAACTGATGCTCATTGAATGTCATCCAAAAAGATATGATTTGCAACGTTAAAGTTTGGTGGACTCCTTAAATGTGCCCCAACTTGTAATTAATTAATCTTCTCCTGTCTTTCATCAAACAGCCAGTCTAAGTCTAAGCTCTTTATTACGAAACTAGCGAATGCTAGTTGCCAACTGTAGGTGGGGTGCTATGCTGGTTCCAATTTTTTATTTTTATTTCTTTATAGTTTGCGCGCACGCAATGTTATGAATACCCTTAGACTGTGATACATACATAGTGCGGGCGTTGGAAAACTACCATCTCAAGAAAATAGGCCGTCTTCAATCGGATACGTGCGGTCTCTGTCTTGAATACACCGAAACAGCCCATCACATACTCTGTGATTGCCCGGCTATAGCCAGACTTAGGCTAAAGCACTTTAATAAAGGCGTTACATCACCTTCTGACGTCACCTCTTCTTCAGCTCGAACTATTCTTAGCTTCATTAATGAACTGTTGACAAACTCAAAATCAATTAACCAGGGGATAGCACAAAAGATCGTTTTAGGTCGCAGTGCTCCAGGGGTCAGTCTCTGCCTTCCTCCCCATCTACTTCAAAAAAAAAAAAAAAAAACTATATATTTCATGAGAAATAATTAAATAAATACTAACATCGGGATCTGGTCTATGAATCATTGGCGTAGCAACCGATTTTTTTTTGTCGAAAGCAGGTGAAAAATCTTCTAAACACACCATAAGTCCCGACCGCGCGTGCTTATGGTAGTGTGAAATTTTTACTCAGTAAAAAGCACATCTCTTCAAAATAAATACTACAACTAAGCCGACGGTTATCCAACAGTTTTATTTTCGCTTACGAGACTCGTGATTTTTGGAAAAGATATGCCTACATATGTAATTAAAGAGAAATGTATTGTAGCACTTTAGACAGGTTAAATTCCAATGAAAGTTCCTGCGTTTTTCACAACCGGCATATACTATGACGCGAGGTCAAAAGGTTCAAGTAGTTGAATGAATGTACGGTTACATTGGCCGTGAACACGATCTTTGTGTTTACGTGCAAATTTTGTTATCTCTTCGACGACCGCGACGCTGGGAATTCCCAGATCTCGATGAATATCTCCGTTACGTACATACCACGGTGCGTTAAGTATCGTTCTAAGAACTTTATTCTCAAAAGCTTGTACGATGTTTCTATTGCTTTTCTTGGTACAACCCCATAGTTGTATAGCATACGTCCACACTGGCCTTAGCACTTGCTTATAGATAAGAAGTTTGTTATGTAAGCTCGACTTCGAATGTTTTCCGAGTAACCAGTACATTTGTCGGTATTTGTTTTCGCGCTCGTCGCGTTTCTTTTTCACGTGCGATTTCCATTTAAGCTTAATACCGGGTGTCCGCCGGGAAGGTATACTACTTTGTTTGTTTGTAATTTTTGATTAAATGGAAGAGAATGGATCTTATATTGATAAATGTTTTATTTAATGTCGGCAATTATGTATGGAATACAATATCAGGTAAATGTCCGCCTCTGCTAGTCTCACAAATGCGAGCCCTTTTGAGCACATTTTTCATTACATTCTCACACATTTCACGCGGTATTTCATTAATTTCATCACGAATATTTTGTTTGAGTTGCTCAAGCGTTTCTGGTTTTTTTGCATAAACCTTGCTTTTCAGATATCCCCACAAAAAGAAGTCAGGAGCAGTCAAATCAGGCGACCGTGGAGGCCAATCAACATCACCATTTTTTGAAATAACTTGTTGTGGAAAGAGGTCTCGCAGTAATTCCATTGTAATCCTGGCTGTATGCGATGTGGCACCGTCTTGTTGATACCACATGTTAATCAAGCCCAAAGCATGCAGTTGTGGCGTTAAAAAGTTTTCAATCATATCACGATATCGCTCCCCATTCACAGTTACCGTTACGAACGGCGTCGAATTGAGGTTGATGGATTGTTTTGAACACTTCCTTGAACAGCAATAATGTTTTCAGCCGATCTTGCAGTACGTTGTGGCCCATGCTTGGGCCTATCACCTATAGACCCTCTTTCTTCGAAATCATTCACTACACGATAAATAGTGCGTTTTGTTGGCACGTTGTTTCTCCCAAAAATTTCACGTAACTTTCTCATCGTCACAGTAATCGATGATTGATTTTGATAAAATGTTTTAACGATTAAAACACTTTGGTTTATCGAATATTTTTCCATAATAAATTTGCCACGTGTCTACTTCACGACTGCCAAATATGAACTGTCAAGACTTATGTTTACCAAAATGGCGGCAAAACAAAGTAGTATACGTTCCCGGCGGACACCCTGTATCTAGAGTCATTGCTAGATGCTTCGTTCGCAAACGGTATTTGAGCCAAGTTTAGATATACAGGCAATCTAGCTAAAGTAGACGTGAGTAGATTTGCTTCGTTCAGCACAATACGCCAAGAATTCATCCAAGCCTAAACATGTTGCATGTAGCATGTTGAAGCTTTCCAGTTGCTGCTTCAATAGTATAGCCCGTTGCGGGATATCACGCGTGTAGAGTACATATAGAAGTGGGCCAAGGACACTACCTTGTGGAACCCCGGCCGCAATCTCCTTGAAGTTAGAGTAATCATTTTCGTGCTTAACACGAAAAAGTTTCTCGGTGAGCTACGATCGTAAGATTAGAAAGAGTTGCCGTGGCAGTAGTAGTTGCAATTTATGCCCCAAGCCTTCGTGCCAAACCTTATCGAAAGCTTGTGAGACATCAAGAAATACACTACAACAAATCTTTTTTTCTTCGAAAGCTTTCTCAATTACGTCAGTTATTTTGTGGACTTGGTCGATTATATTATAGAATGCTTCATTCTAAATCCATGGCCATGATGGTCAGGAATGAGACGTCTTCCATCGATTACGGGTTGTAGACATTTGGAAAGTTGTTTTTCCAATATTTTTGAGATAACCGACAATAGGGAAATAGGCCGATATGATTTGTTCTCATTCAGCGGTTTGCCTGGTTTCGGGACCATTAAAATCTCGGCGACTTTCCATTGTCTCGGAACGTAGAGCAATCTGAACGAAGCGTTGATCAAGTAGAGCAGTTTGATAAGAGCTTTATTCGGCAATCCCTTGACTACCTGTGCCGTTATCAAGTCATAACCCGGAGGTTTTATCGTCCTTAAATTTTTAATCACTTTCCTCAGTTCAATCAATGTAAGTTTTTTACTTTAAAGTTGTCAGATCTCGTGACTGGGGAGTAGGGCGTTAACGGAGGCTCGTCGGCTTAAACGTTTCTTCTAGGTGATAAGCGGCTTTTCTTCGTCACTCTTGGCTCAGTTTCTATCGTTTTTCCGAATTGGTGGCGCTTGCATTTTAGGTTTCCGAATGCCTTTTAGCGCTTTCCAAAGCGAATAATTTGATTCTCTTCCACCGGAGAGATTTTCAAGGTAGGTCACTATCCTTTTGCTTTTAAATTCCCGAATACTATCTCTAAGGCGATTGCATAGTCGGTTAAGGGCCGTTTTATGCTGCGGTGCACGAGTGATTTGCCATTTCTTTCGTGCTTTTCGTTTCTCCCTCACCAGTTCAATGATTTCTCTGGGATACTTTTCATTGCGGTTGACCTTATAGCTTCTAGTAGGAGTGTTCCTCCATGCCGCTCTTTGGATTGCTTCCGCGAAACGATCAACTTCGTCCTCTAGTTCACAAGGTGTTTTAAGTGATACATTTAAGGCGATATTTGTTTCGCAAACATTTCTAAAGCCCTCCCAGTTTCTTCTATTGCTAGTAAATCTTGGAGGTCCTTTGTACTTGATCAAAGCTTCTTCAAGTAATAAAATTACCGGAGAGTGTTCAGAGAGATCAAAACTTTCTTCGACTGTAATAAACTTCTCGTTAATGCCCTTTGTAATGAAAAAATTGATAATATCGGGAATTTTTTCTGAGTCGGTTGGCCAATAGGTTGGTTTTGCTGTCGAATAAAAGCGACAACCGAATTCATTTGCCACTTCGTAGAGAATTTTTCCGTTAGAAGATGTACATCTTGAACTCCAGAAGGTCTGCTTCGCGTTGAAATCTCCACCAAAAAGGAAATTTGAACCAAGGGCATTGAAGGCACGAAATTAGTCGTCTTTTTCTAGCGGGCATCGCGGCGGACAGCAAACCGACGCTATATTGAAGCTCATGTGTTTATTTTTAACCTTACCGCGCACAACTGAAGTTTTTCCACCTCTATGCTTATATCGACCGAGTGTTCGATGTTAGTTTTAATAAATAAGGACGAACCGCCCCGCGCTCTATCAGAAGGATGATAGGCGTAATAACCAGCGTAGCCTCTTATCTTTATTTACGATTTCCTTGTTAGATGGGTTTCGGAGATCAAACATACGTCGATATTTTCTCTTCTTAGGATCATTTCTAATTCGTTAGATTTTTGTAAGAGTCCGTTTGCATTCCATGTTACTATTTTAAACAAAGAGTTCATATCTACTTAAATTTAGATATAAGGTTAGACATACAAAAGCTTTCGACGTTACTGAGATGTTCGAGAATCCGTTTGTTAATTTCACATTGTTCCTGGAACTTATCGTAGATGCAGTTCAGAACTTCGTTCAATGGATCAGAGGGTGGCTCATCGTTTTGTTTGGTTGCTCTGACTGCAGCTTGAGAATATGTCCGACGGACGAGGTTCTCTAGCTTATCCGATGTTACTTTTTCATTCAGCCTTTGTAGTGGACGACTTTGACGTTCATTTAATCGATTCAGAAGGCTGATTGACTGTTTCAAGAGTCTGCACTGCTGATTCAAGCGTCCTTTCAGTCGGCTCGGGAGTCTGAACAACTGGCTTACGAGCCCGCTCAGTCTGCTTAGCAATATGTTCTACCGACTTAGGAGCCCGACCGACTGATTTCGTTCCCAGTACAATCGGCATTGTAGATTTTTTCCGTCGCATCTGTAATTCCTTTGCGATCTCGCAACCGCGATAATTTCCTGGGTGCCTTCCTTTGCAGTTAACGCAAGTTGCTTTTTCATTTTTCTTCAAACTGCAGTTTTCCGAAGAGTGTTTTCCAGCGCACTTAACGCAGCTTGGCTCTTTCCGATAGTACACCTGTGTATGATTAAACTCTTGGTAACGCTTGCATTGAGGGATTGTCTTCATGTTGACATGTAGCGGCTCGCTTTTAACGACCATCCTCATGATTGTACGAATATTGTATATCTTTTCCTGGCTTTCCGTTTTATGGAATGATAGCACAAAAAGTGGAAGTTTACGTTTTACTATTGCCTCTTCACCGCGGTCGGGTCATTTTCTCCCTTTTTTTAAAAAGTTCACGGCGTCGCTAATGTTATAACCTCTTTCGCGTAAATCACGTCTTCTTTAGCGCATGATGGATGACGTCCTCTAGCAACGACCCTTAAGGGTTTTAACATTTTTCTCGGACAATTATAGTTTGCAACGCCTGTAATATTTATTGGTGGAGGTGCGCGTTTGCTTTCAATTTGCTTTTCAGCTTTTGGCTGCTATTTGTGACTAGGTTCGTGTTGTGGAACAACCTCGGGCGATGAACCGGCCTTACGTTTTCTAGATGGCCTTCATTTAGGTATCCAATTCGTTTCACGCGCGAGTTCTTCTTCGTCCGTACTGTAGTGATGGCTACACGAAAAAGGCTCACTATGAGTAACTTTCTGCGTTTTTGAAGACTCATTTTGAAGCAAAGATACTTTGTTCTCTGGTTCAAGTTTCTCAACTTTGCTTTTGAACTCCCGACACAACAGCTCCATTTCGCCGAGCCTCTTACGGAGCACGGCGTTTTCCCTTCTCAGAGTACTCTCTTCCAAGGCTGCGTTTCACGAATTAATACATCCGGGTTCGGGAGACTTATTTTGCGCTTTAGGAAAAGTCTTTTGAGGCGGAGATATTTGTAGCCTTGAGCTTTCCCTAAATGGGTGCCATTCGATGACGTTACCACTACACCATTGCCTCAACCAATTTATCACCCCAACAAATTTTTATTATTTTTTAATTCACAACTCTACGCCCGGCGTGGTCAAATCATAAGTGATATATGTGCGATCCATTAGCGGTTTATGTGGAAAGATATGCCTATAAATCATCGGAAAAAAATCGATATTGGGTTACAGTATAAGAATAAATACTTATCTTATTTTTATATTTATTTTAGATACGAATCGCTCTGGCGTGTTTCAAAAAAGTTATTTTAAACTGGATTCAGGGTGGAACGTAGTGTTGCATCTGCGCACTTTTAAAAGTTACAGATGATATTCGCATTTTTATTGACTAGTATCGCCTGTGGTCGAAATTCGAATGAGGGGAAATAAACCAGAGTATATCCATTCAATGAGTAGGGACACTCTCCACATTTTCTTAGCAGTGCTTATCAGTAAGTCACACAGCCACGAGAAATAGACGAATATAAGAAGTTTTGTAGAGAGAGAGAGATAGATAGACGAAGAGTGTCTTTTCGGAAAATGGCACAGGGTGCTCCATTAAAATAAGGCAACCATTTATTTTTTAATACTTATTTTTATTAAATATTACAATTACATATATACGTGTTAGGCTGAGATATATTTGTTTGTTGTTGGCTTTTTTCATAGTTTTATTGAATTTTTTGATGATATGATCACTCGCACACGTACATAAAATTTTGTAAGAAATTCTTTGTTTTAGTTTATGCAGCAAAAGTAATTAAATTTTTGATTTAGAATATTATACATTTTCAATTAAAAATTATTTAGGAAGTACATATTGGGAAAACGAGAAATAAACTTTTGCTACAGAGTCTCTAATGCATCTAAAAATTCTTGAGGTGGATGTGGTAAATGCGCACCCTCATATTCTTTAAAATCTTTAAATAAGGAAGAAACAATAGGTTGCTGACTTAATTCCAACTCACACTTATGTGGAGTCAATTGCTCCTCAGAAAACTGCACAATAATGATCGATTTGATGAATGTTTGACTAATAGGTAGAATTTTGAAATTACACCATGTCACAAAAGACTACATACGATTTAAAATATTGTTTATTTTTTTTTTTGATAAAAACTCGATTAAAAACAAACTTTTTTTTAAATAAAATAGGTATAAAAATAAGTACAGTAATGGTATAAAAACAAAACAAAAAAAAAAACGTATGGGCAAAAAGTTATATAGAACTGGAAGCCTAAAATAGAAAAATATAATTGAGTCTATTCTTTGGAATTCACAAAAGTCCACATTCGATGTTTATAAATCCTGAAATTGTAGTTATCAGTAATTTGCTGGGCCACCGTTTCTTTTGATTACTTCTCCTAATGGGGTCAGTTATTAGTTTATTTCAGTTGAACTTTGCCCCCATTCTTCAGCTAAGACAATTTTAAGTGTTTTAACTGATTTAATGGTTTATTCTCTGAGTTTTTGCTTAAGATGAGACAGTAAATGCTCAATTACATTAAATGCGGATGATTGTGGATAAAGTTTAAGCTTCGATAGAATGTTGTATGCCAACCACTCCCCGTGCAGGGACGGGTTAAGAATATCACTCCAGCGCACCGCCAACAACTAGAGCTTGTCGTAAAAGGCGACTAAGGGGACAAATCAGATCTAGGCAATATAACACCCAAGTGAGTCTAGCGACACATATACTATCTTAAAAACCCTGACACAAGTGTGCATGCGACTCCGTGGGTTGACGCGACTGGAGATCACCGGTGTCATAGAAGAAAGATCAAACAATACTAAAACAGGAGCATGCACGTGTCAAACAACAAACACAATCGCAATATGGTAATATTGCAAAACTGTATCATTATGGTAATACTTGCAAAAAGGAAAGGCACTACCCCGCCAGGCACTACCACTGCTGCGCATAGTACTGATCCTGGACCGAGCAAAAATGTTCGGGTCAGATCTATACGGATTCCGGGAGCTAGCAAAATAATGAAACAGTTTGGAAGAAATTTGAGGGTCGCGAGTTGGAACGTTGGAAGCATGATCGGTCGAAGTTACGAGCTGGAAGAGATGATGAATAGAAGGCGGGTGGATATCTTGTGTGTCTAAGAGACGAAATGGAAAAACACCGGAAATCGGGCGCGTTTCTTGGACGTTAGGACAAAAGATTACAAGATGTTCTACTACGGAACGGAAAAGTCTAAGAACGGAATCGGTATCATCCTTGCGGCAGAGCTACTTCGTAACGTCTTGAGCATTTCGAAGTCCAGCGACCGTTTGATGTCTCTCAAACTAGTAATACAAGGAGAGGTGTGGAATATTGTCAGTGCATATACTCCCCAAAATGGGTGCAATCAGGGAGGTAAAGATGCATTTTGGGTAGATTTCCACAATCTCCTTAAGAAGATCGCAAAGGAAAAGTTTGTGTTTGGAGGAGGATATTTGAATGGACATGTCGGGAAGTCAAACGAAGACTATAAAAACTGCCATGGAGGACTAGGATATGACACCAGGAACCTTCCTGGTGAAGACATCCTAAGCATGTGCAAATCACACTTATCGTGTTTAATACCATGTTCATCAAACAAAGCCGACACCTGATCACTTACAGCAGTGGTGGAGATGAAATTCAGATTGACTCCTATTTGGTAGGCAGTTTCATGAAGCCTCGGGTAAAAGATTGCAAAGTGATCCTGGGAGATGCAATCGCTCGGAAACACCGTCTCCTGCTAACAGAAATTTTTATGAAAACACCAAAGAAAAGCAAACAAAAAAGGGTCTCTGAGAAAATCAAGTGGTACAATCTGGACAAAAAAAAGGCGAGGCTTTTGTTTTCGTAATGAAAAATTACCTCTCTCACACCATCAATGGAGCTGAGGATGAAGAGTGCAGAGCACAAAATATGTGGGATTCCCTACAGCGAACTTGCTTAAAGAAGGCCAAATCACTGCTAGGAGCTTTAAAAGACCACCATCAACACGCCAAAGAAACATGGTGGTGGAGTGATGAAGCTAAGAAAGTGGTAAATGAGAAGAAAACGGCTTTCAAAACTTGGTCAAAGTGCCCCTCTAATAAAAGAGACGAAAAAGCTCACCTCGAAATGGAATACAGATGTTGCAAGAAAAAAGCGAAGAAAAAGTGCGCCCAGCTTCAAGCAGAGAGTACGGAGGGCCTGCATCGGGAGCTGGAGAAAATATCTTCCCCGGTTGTTAATGCAAACCAGGCTATCCAGGAGCTGCGAAGACACAATATGAACAAGAGCGCAACCATCTTCAAAATAGCCGCCCAAAGAAGGAAGAATGCTCAGGAGATTCGTTCGCCAAAGTTCATTAACAATGCTCATGGCCAGCTTCTTGTGGATGACGACAAAATTCTGCAGAGGTGGCGGCAGTATTGTGAACGACTTTTGAATGAACTGTTTCCCCGGCTATACTTTCCAAGAGCCACCCCTAACTGTGAAGAACTATCCGACATTACAGTCGAAGAAGTTAGTGAGGCGTTCAAATACTTCGAAAAACGAAAAGCGGTTGGGCCAGACTAAATGTCCTCTGAGTTCTGGGAAAAGATGGGAGACATCGCATTCAGATGGCTCAGAATTCTCATCTCCAAATTTGTAAGAGGTGACTCAGTGCCGAATCAATGGAGGGAAAGTTACCTTCTCCCTGTTTACAAAGGGAAGGGTGATACGCGAAACTGTGATAACTACCGTTCGATCAAGCTGAAGCTGATGTCACACACCATGAAGATCGTTGAGCGGGTATTAGGTGACCGACTGCGAAAAATAATACGGCTATCTGATGATCAGTGCGGGTTTGCCTCGGGTAAATCAACCACAGATGCAATCCAAAGTATAAGGATCATAATGGAAAAACATCGTGATTCCTTAAGGGATTTGCATTCTGATATGGGTGGCGCTAAGACATCGAGGGGTTCCAGAAACCTATGTACAGATGATCATGGATATGTACGAAGGAGCAAAGACAAGAGTAAGATGCCCCGCTGGAGTAACCGAAGAGTTCCCAATCAAAGTCGGGGTACACCAGGGAAGCGTTTTAAGTCCTTTGCTCGTTATTACAGTCCTTGATTATCTGCTTGAAGGTTAAGTGGTGGAGGTACATCAGTTGTTCTTTGCTGACGATGGAGCCATCATAAGTGAGGATCCTACATCCATGCAACGAGCACTTGATGTGTGGGTGGACGCTCTGGAGAGAAATGGGTATCGCATTAGTTCAAAAAATTCAGAGTACTTGTGCTGCACATTCTCTGATCCACTCAGGCCTATTCCAGACATTTATTTGAATGAAACAGTGCTTCCCAAGTGCGAAAAGTTCAAATATCTGGGATCTATGCTCAATAGCAAAGCAACTCGTGATGATGACAGCAATCATCGCGTAAGCGTAGGATGGATGAAGTAACGAGAAAATTCCGCTGTGACAAAAAAATGCCAGCTAAGTTGAAGGGAAGGCTCTACACCGCAGTTGCGCGTCCTGCGCTCACATACGGTTCACAATGTTGGACGATGTACAAAACGTATGAGAGTAAATTAACGGCAGCTGAGATGAAGATGCTTCGCATGACTGCAGGAGTGACAAAGCTTGATCGAATAAGAAGTTCGAAGATCCGTGAAAACTTTCACATCAAGGAAACCATCGTACAAAAAATAGAGCGCGACCGGCTCACCTGGTAGTACCACGTTCAAAGAAGAGATAATTTGAACCCGGTTAAAAAGGCAATATCAATGCACGTTCCAAAGACATCGCGATGTAGGAAAAGAAGGCCTGTAAACGCCTGGATCAGACAAATGCGATGACATCGGCATTTCATTGGCCTCAGTAACCGAGTGATCCAAAATCAGCCGGCCTGCCGATATTTTCTGAGGTCCAATAGGCGAACCGCACAGGCGGATCAGTAGAAATGCGGTGAAGTGCGAGGGTTATGATCTCTTATTTTTGGATCATAACCTCGCTGATAAAAGGAAGAAGAAGAAGTTGTATACCAACCACTGTTTGAAGATAACCGATGCTTCGGGTCATTGTCTTGCATAAGTTCCTATAAAATATGATTCACCGTTTTGGTTTTTCGCGCTCCCGAGAAGATTGGTTTTTAAGACATTTAGATATTCGTGTCGATCCATTATCCCGTCCATGAAGTGCAAGTTCCCAACTCCATTCGCTGCCGTGCATCCCCATATCATTACAGATCCCCCCTCACATAATAGTGGCGAAAGTGTTTTTTATGTGAAGTGTTGTATTTGGCTTTCGCGGTACTTTTGATATCGATGATGATTAAACTTATACTCGTCGGTTAACAATTTTTTTCTGAAGTTATTATTTCAATTTATAAATTTGATATAATTATTATATTTCTAGGTAGGTACTTAAAATATATTATAACTAACTTCATTGCTTTATTTAGGAATTATAACATTCTTCTTTTTTTTCTTTTTTTTTTTAAAACTTCATTTGTAACAATGTACTCTATTACTAATATAAAGATTATTACAGTAGAAGATAAAAAGTTTATAATGAAAAGAAAGAAAAATATGAGACTGTTATCTTAGCAACCATAACCCAAATGCATGAGCAAATTAAACCTCAGTTATTAAGTTCATAAATGGTTGTAATAAATAACTTGGCTACTTACTTACGATAAACTCAAAACAAAGGTGAACAAAAACCCTACATACATAATGATCAAATTAAAATGACTAGTAGTAGTAATTAAGATCCCATGATACCAAATATAACGAAAGAAGAAAATTTCCTGGTCGTATTTTATATAAGCCATTTCATATAGTAATTATATTTTTGTATATTCCAATTTGAATAAAAATGCTCTCGTTGTATAAACTTCTTAAAATACGAAATTATTACCAGAATAATTCAAAATGCTCTGAATTCGAACACTGGAAGGGAAAAGTTTACTTCTATTGTCGCCACTGAATGGCAGGAAAGTTTTTGACATGAATAGGCAAGGGTATGACCTAGAAATAGTTTTGTTGTAAAGATTATGCTGGCCATTTTTGCGGCGGGATAACTCCATGTTTACTTATAATAATGAATTTATTAAAAGCTCATTTTATGTCCATTACTAGGCCATTGAATTTGTGCTGTCGTCGGGAACAGGTCAATTCTTTTGTGTGTTTCCAAGTCCAGTGCTATACATAGAATACATTTGCATATGCATAATTGAAATCTAGGGCACTGAGTTAAAGAAAATCGAAAGTTTCGACCCTAACAAAAAAAGAAAACTTAGCTTAGGAAAGGTGTTGCTGTTGCCTAACACAAATCTGGTCTGGAAGGAATCACTCTTGGAGGGGCCGCAGAGCACGCGCGAACTTACTCAATGAACAATGACATAAGGGAAGTTTACTAAGTAAATGCGAAAGAAACGATAAAAATTGTGATGTTAGGGTATATGGGGTCGCGACGTGTTTGTGTATTGCCCCTTGGTCAGCGTACTTGCAATGCAAGGAGATTGCAGACCCAAGTGAAAGCAAAAGCTGTGTGGCTGACAGAGATTTCAGTTTCGGCGTGGTTTCTGAACGAGCTTAAGCTAAATTAGTGAATATTCAGGAGTTTGGTCAAGACGTTGTGCCTAAGCATTTGACTTTATTGAGTAAGTGAGTAGCAATTCATTGTTTAAATTCCAGTTACACCCAAGTAATCATTTTTATTAAATTTATTTTTAACTTAGTCGTTGAATAGAAAGTGTTTGATTCACAAGTCAACATAACTATATATATATTAACCAAGTAAAAAAAAAATATTCAAATAATGCTGAATGAGTCATTAGTGTTTAAAAAAAAAATTACAGCTACAGAAATTGATTGTCATAAACTAAAAGCAAAGTTAATCAGCTCAGATAAAGATAATTAACCAAAGTTATATTTATTACACTAGTTTTAATGCTTTCTGATTACAAATTATATAAAAATCTTAAAGATCCTTAATGAAATTGGTGTTTATATAATTTAAGCTGTTATTTTGCCAACTGAATATCAGCAGAATCATATTTTGGGAAATATTCATGCCGACCAATATCCATTCTTGCTCCATATTTGCCTTTTCTCCTATGAACGACCAGTTTACAAGTTTAGTCCCATAATCTCAACGGAAAATCATCAAAATTGCCATGAAGGGCAAGATAAAAGCAGCTGAATGACGCATACTGAGGCATACAATCAAATATTTAATTATCTGTTTTGTTACTAACAATAAAATGAATGATCTTTGTCAATATCTTCATCATGCTTCACAAAAAATGCATCAGCTGAAGCCATTCTTCTTCTTCTTCTTCTTCCTTTTATCAGCGAGGTTATGATCCGAAAATAAGGGATCATAACCCTCCCACTTCATCGCATTTCTACTAATCCCCCTGCGGGGTTCGCCTATTTGACCTCAAAAAATATCGGCAGGCCCGCCGATTTTGGATCACTCGGTTACTGAGGCCAATGAAATGCCGATATCATCGCATTTGTCTGATCCAGGTGTTTATAGGCATGCCTTTCCTACATCGCGATGTCTTTGGAACGTGCATTGATATTGCCTTTTTAACCGGGTTCAAATTATCTCTCTTTGAACGTGGCAATACCAGCTGAATCGATCGCGCTCTATCTTTCGTAAGATGGTTTCCTTGACGTGAAGGCTTCCACAGATCTTCGAACTTCTTATTCGATCAAGCTTTGTCACACCTGCAGCCATGCGAAGCATCTTTATCTCAGCTGCCGTTAATTTACACTCATACTTTTTGTGCATCGTCCAACTTCAGTGCATTCGTCATCACAGGTTGCTTTGCTATTGATCATAGATCGCAGGTATTTGAACTTTTCGCAGTTAGGAAGCACTGTTCCATTCAAATAAATGTCTGGAATTGGCCTGAGTGGATAAGAGAACGGCCGGCCCAAGTACTCTGTCTTTTTTGAACTAATGCGATACGTATTTCCCTCCAAAACGTCCACCCACACATCAAGTGCTTTGTTAAATAGTGTTGATAGGATTCGGAAGGAAACGGTTTCAAATGCATCCTATGGCATTTAAGAAATTTATTTTTTTTTTTTTCCGAGGGTAGGTGAAAAATCTTCTATAAATTTGTTAGATATAAGCAGTTTTCTATCACAAAATAAAAACGTTTGGCAGGTTTCTTTCCACTGAAAGATCCTGCATATTCCGCAATCTAGACGCGGTTAATCATTATCTCGCCAAGTCGAAAGGTTTCGTCCTTTGTAGTCGGCGCAAAAAATTGCTCTCATCCAAAATTTGTAGGACTGTATTGTTGAACTGTCATATTAGTCGGTTTCTATGCTTTCTCGCGAAGCTTCTAGTTTCAGCTTCGATTGTCGCAATTCCGAGATCCTTGTAGATATCGTCGTTTCTAATATACCACGGTGCTGGGACAATTTCGCTAAGCACTTTATTTTGAAAAGTTTGTAAAATATTTGCATTTGTTTTCTTGGTACAACCCCAACGTTGTATACCTAGGTCCACACTGGCTTTAGCACTTGTTTGTATAAAAGCAGTTTGTTCTCAGTACTGAGCTGAGAATGTTTTCCGAGTAACCAGTACATTTCTCTATATTTGATATCGAGTTCTTTTCGTTTCATTTTCACGTGGGAATTCCATTTCAGTCTTGCATCGAGTGTCATTCCCATGTATTTGGCCTCGTTTGCAAAAGCTCCTCGGTCCGAGTTAAGGAAAATTGACAGGTCATTAGTTTTCTTGTAAGTGAAATTTACGTGAACAGATTTACATTCGTTGAGGGCGATCCGCCAGTCCCTCGTCCATTCATTTACATTATTCAATGCGTTTTGCAGTTTTGCAGTCAATTCTTCGGTTGTTTTACCTACTGCTAGGATAGCGGTGTCATCGCAAACGTAGCAAGGATAGTGCCATCTTTGTTCGGTATATCACGAGTATATAGCAAATAGAGTCCGGAGTGGATGGTGTCAAGTAGAAAGAAGGGGTTAAAGGTGGTTTTTTAGTGAGTAGTGAGTCTCACACTACTAGAAACAGAGCGGGACTGTTTCCCGTGCGCATTAGCGTTTTTCCACTACCCCCTAGGCAAAAAAAATAAAAAATATAGCAAATAGAGAAGCGGCCCAAGAACGCTTCCTTGCGGTACCCCGGCCGAAATTTCCTTGAACTCGGAGTATTCGACTCCATGTCTAACACGAAAGAGTCTATTCCCGAGATATGATTCTAAAATATCGTATAAGCATACAGGGAGAACTTGTCGTAGTTTGGATTTCAAGCCATCATGCCACACCTTGTCAAAGGCTTGCTAGACGTCAAGAAATACGCCTGAGCAAATCTTTTTTTGTTCAAGTTCTTCCTCGATTACGTCAGTAATTCTATGCACCTGGTCAATCGTCGAATGCTAACTTCTGAACCCAAACTGGTGGTCAGGGATAAGATTATTTTCTTCTATAACCGGTTGGAGACGCCTTAATAATATCCTCTCGTAAATTTTCGATATGATTGGAAGAAGCGAAATTGGTCTATACGATTTTACTTCATTTGGCGGTTTTCCTGGTTTTAAAACTATAATGACTTCCGAAACTTTCCATTGGCTCGGCACGTGTTTTAATCCGAGTGCAGCATTTACAATATGGAGAAGCTTAATCAATGCTTTTTTAGGTAAAACTTTGAGAATCTCTCCGGTAATCAAATCTTAACCAGGAGATTTCTTAGGTTTTAGATTCTCGATCTCATGTGTGAGTTCCCTTAGCGTTGCACTTGTCAGCGTTAAATCGTCAGATGGTAAATCCAGCCTATTGCGGCCGTCGTAAACCACTTGACCATCGTACGGTTTAAAGGTTTCTTCCAGGTGGGCCACAAAGACGTCCGCTTTTTCCTTATCTTCCCTCGCCCATTCATTTTGACTTGATTTGATTGGCGGCGCGAGGACCTTGGGCCTTTTGGTGCCCTTTTACAGCTTTCCAAAGTGAATAATTGGAATGCTTTTTCGCTGTTAAATTTTCAAGGTAAGACCCTATTGCACGATTCTTAAAATCCTTAATAGTCTTCTTCAACCAATTGCACAGACAATTCAAGTGTGCTTTATGCTGCGGAGCACGATTCTGTTGCCATTTTTTACGCGCTTTTCTTTTTTTCTTGACCAATTCTTTTATTTCCGGAGGATATCGTAAACCGTATCTGAACGGCGTTTTCCTTGGATAGGGCGTATTATTGCAAGAGGCGAGCTGTACGATCTCAACGAAGCGATCAACTTCAACCTCAAGTTCATAGGGTGTCGTAAGTGGAACACTCAGTTCAACATTATCTTCAATTTCGTTCCTAAAACCTTCCCAGTTAGTTGTTCGACCAGTTAATCTCGCTGGCTCTAGGTTATAGACTAGTTTTTCGCTGATTGTTAAAATAACCGGGGAATGATCAGACGACAGATCAAAGCTCTCTTTGACTTGTATGTGGTCGGTAGATCTTCATTTTACAACGAAAAAATCGATTAGGTCACGTATTTTCGAATCAGTTGGCCAGTGAGTCGGTTTACCCGTCGAATGGAAATCACAACTGTACTCCATACCTGCCCCATAGAGCATTTTTTTTTTTCGAGCTGTACCTTGAGCCCCAGAACGTATGTTTCCCATTAAAATCGCCGCCGATGATAAAATTAGGTTTCAGCGATTCAAAGAAGTTAGTAAAATCAGATTTTTCAAGCGCGGAACGCGGTGGACAGTAGATAGATGAGATTTTAAGAGTACGCTGACTTTTTTTATCTCGAATCGTGCACAGTTGCAAAGTTTCAAGCCTTATCTTTAGGTCTTCGGATTGTTCGATGCAGTCTTTAATAAACAAGGATGATCCGCCTCTCGCTTTTCCCGAAGGGTGACAAGCGTGGTAATCATTATAGCCTTTTATTTTTAAATGCGATTCCTTTTTTACGTGGGTTTCAGAAATCAAGCAAATATCAATATCGTTTTCACGCATGAATATTTCCAATTCGTCGAGTTTTTACAAAAGTCCGTTTGCATTCCAAGTACATATTTTTAACATTCGTTTGTTATTCATATTCTAGTTGAAGTACGCGTTTTCTGAGAATTATTTTCAAGCTTAACCAGCCTATCGAGAATAATTTTATTTATTTTGCTTTGTTCTTCAAATTTCTCGAGAGTAACCGACAAAACATGAGAGACAGGGTCCGTCGAAATTTCTACGTTTTTTGGTTTTTCGGATGCCGCGGCCTGAGCGTAAGTCTGCACTCTTGCTGTCCGAGGGCCATTACCTGGCGGTTGATGAAAAGTGTGAAAAGATATTATTCTTTACAAGGACTACCTCTGTAAGAGATCTGTCAAGGGCGTACACCCTGCTTTCCAGCTCGTCGGCCCGTTCATTCCCCTCTTTGTTGCTATGACCTAACATCCAGAGGAGACTAATTTTGGTCAGATAACCGAGCGACAAGAGTTCTTCCTGACACTGTTTCACCATCAGGGAAGACGATGGTGTTGAAATCAGGGCGGTGATAGCAGCCTGACTATCAATGAAAATTGCGATATTATCAATGGGAGTAGAATTGTGTCTTATTATCCGACACGTTTCACGTATTGCCAGAACTTCCGCCTGGAAAACAATGAAGGAATCGGGCTGGCATAAGGATACCGATATTTCCACAGTCCACCTCTTTCGCAGTCTGCTCGGGATGCAAGGTTGGCTGTGAAATTATGTTGTACATTCAGTTTGGATATGGTGTAGTCGATCGAGTTTTCCCCAGTTCTTCTGGTAAGGAAAATAGAATCTTAATGTGTTTGTACGGTCTAGCAGACCAGCACCCTGATTCTCTGAGTCTGACCGCCCTCGTGAAATATGTTTAATATGAAGGTCAAGTGGCAGAAGATACAGAAGCACATTCAGACCTTTCTTCTATATAAATATTTGCTTTTGGATTTCTTATTCACTGACTATTTAGGCAATTTTAGGTGCTTTTTGAAGTTTAAGTTGTTAATCTATTCATACATAGCATGATAGTGGTTCACCCTAATAGTAATGTACTTGCCTTACAGTAGCAGATAATTTATTTGTTGACGCAACCAATTTCAAATGTTAATTATGTACACATGAACCTAAAAAATAAGACTCCTGAAAAAGGAATCTGTGCTACATAAACACAAATAAAAATATTATCTTAAGGAATGCTGGTGGCATCAGCAATAGAAACTTTGTATTTCACTTTATTTTTCAAACAACCAGTAAAACTACGAACTTTTAAGTTTTAAGCTGACGTTTGGATAGTCCTTCAGCAGTTGTTTAATACGGCGATACTGAGTATATACTCAGCCCTCCATATCCTTTATTTTCAGTTTTTACGTGTTCATGCAGTTTTTATACAGGTTTTCTGCTTCTCTACCCATTCGATAGTATTTTTTTGTTCTTATTGTGAACTCTTATCGTGGAGCCGGAGTAAAACTTTTCTGAATGAAGTTTCCTGATTTATCATGTATAACTTTTCTCTACTGAAATAACATATCTGAACAAGGCGATTCTCATGTTCAGAGCAATATTATAATGCGAGAGTCCTTCCGTTTGTATGTTTCGAATAAACATTGTATAAGGATACCCATGCATTATGTAAGCAAAATCGTGCACCACCGAGGAAGTTGCAAAATTTATATATGCGTTTATCTGGTTTGTATTTGATCCCCTTCTGGATACATGATATATGTACATTTGGTAGGGCTTGCCTCGTCTTATGAATTGTTCCAATTTCCTCTGATAGAGCAGCCAAAGACGAGTGTTGATATGAATAAGTTCCTGCATTAGACAACCTTATTTTCACTTCTTGGTAAGATTTATTTCCATTTACTAAAAGGTGCTTAAAAATACATATGTAAGTTTGCTTACGAGTATATGTAGGATGGAAGTGTTCACTGTTTATACAAGATGACGTGCTATCCGATTAAAAGTAATCGGAATGTTACTTTCAACTTTCGTATCCACTTTGATGCATTTGTTAAACAATAAGAAATATGCCTTAGCTTCTACGCACATTTTTTTATATAATATAATTCTTTTCATTGCGATCAATTAGCATTGCTCTTGAAATAAAAAAGTCATTCTTCCCGTTCACGAATCAAGATCTTTTCATTGAATTCAGATCAGGCAAGCAGTCCCAAGAATCTTTTAAGCGAACAGTTGCTAATGAGTTGAACTGGCCAAGATTTTTGCTCACCCACGCTCTAAGATATGAGAATTGTTGAATCCTAGGGGCCATAGTCAACCGTAAGATCTTACAATTTAGGGGCGACAACTGCATTGAGTCTGTCAATCGACGTTTCGACGAAACATCGCTGTCGATTAATGTAATAATGGTCTATTGTGTCCCTTAATCCCTTGTAGATGTTTCTTCCTTCATTAGAGTTCCCCTCGCATTATAATTGTTTCCAGAATTAGATTTGAGAGTAGTGCATTTTTACTTGTGGCGAGAATAGACTACCCTCAGAGCACCCTCTACAGTCCAGCTTCTTTGGGGAATTTAAAAACGAGAAGGGGCTCTATAGTAGGTGCATCCTGATCTGATATCTATTAAAATGCGTAGGTTGCTCTTATTTAGGTTATAGTAACCAGTAGTTTCGTCGCTTGGCTCATACCTCAAGTGCTGATCCACGTGCTTGCCCTAATTGCACTCTCTATTTTTTTTAAATTCTTCTTTTAGGGTATGGTCCTCTATTCCGCAAAATGGTTCAGGACCTATAAATGGTTCTCATGGCTCCAGTAATGCGGAGGCACGCCAGTCGCTGCACTTTATTAAGTGTCTCCCTCACTGTGGATAAACTTATTCGTTTTGCCCATGCTATAGCCCCATAGCTAGCCATTGGGCACACAGTGCACAGGGGCACATACACAGTGCCTAGGTATATCCGTCTTAGAATGCTTGGACTGTATCCCCAAGATTTTTCCGCTGGGCTTCTGCATATCCTAAGAGTACCCGCCTTCATAAATATCTCTTCTCTATGTTTTTTACCAGATAAGTTTACTGACTAGGTATAGTCCTAGATACTTGACTTTTTTGAATGGTTCAGTATCGTGACTGACAACGTGATAGGCTTCAGTCGTTCGAGTTTTCTTTTTCTAGTGGAAAGTACTATCGTTGTTTTAGCTGCACTTATGTTTAGCCCAGCTATGTGGCACCATTCCTGAGTTACTTTGCTATCACACACGGTTTCTTTAAACCCACCTCTGGCGAACAATACTATGTCATCAGCATAGGCTTAACAGTTAATACCAAGGTCAACTCATCAAGTAGTTCGTCCACAACAAGGATCCACATTAGGGGTGACAGTACCCCACCTTGTGGACATCCCCTTATCATTTCGGCATTGATTCTCCGCTGACTTTCTCCGTATGACTTTTTAACTCTTCACATAGCGAATTATGGCTAAGAAGATTTGTATTGAATTGTGCTTTAATTTGGAATTTACATCATGTCATTGAAATATTTACTGAGAATTTCCTCCGAAGGATATAGCTTCATTGGCTAATCCCAATGACTCAGCAATTTTTATTAAACTTTTCTTTTAATAGGACGCTTTTACGTTTTTTAGCGTATGGATACCAAAAAAATAAAAATAAAAATTAATACAAAAAAAGGAAATTACTATACAAAGATACATTTTATAGATAAAGGGATTGTAGCCAGGAGGCAGCTTCTGTTGGCAGGCTGTTGATGTCATCTATCCGTGGATGTCCCCAAGGTAAGTCAGTGCATCTTCTATTGGGGTGTGAGTTTCCTGTATCACAACTACGTCTATATTTTCTTCTGCCGAAAATCGAATGACTTATTTCTGCTTATGCTATCTATGTTGATTTGACAAATATGGAGTGACAGTCCGATAGTCCTAGATAACATCTGACCCATTTGATGTTTGTGAAGTATAGTAAGGAAACTAACTCTTTTGAGCTTTAGAGCTTAGAATATTTCTTCTAGTTTTGGTAGCCAGGAGATCAATTTTGACAGACATTTTTGACGTGTTTGTTTGGCTTTCATTTGTTGTAGTTCATTTTGCATTACACAGGATGCACCGCGAGGAGGCGAACTACTTTGCACATTCTCTAGACGTATATGAAGAAAAGAACTTCATCTCTACCGGAAGTCAAAACATGTTTCCAAGAAGAGATTTCATCAAGTTAACTAAATGTATGTTGTATTGTAAAATGCTCAGTAATAGTAAGTGAATGAATAAGGTGTCGGTTATAGATATCAGAGAAATGAGCATGTTATCACCTACATATGTACTTTAAGTCATGACAATTTGTATTTAAATGAATAAAATTAAAATGCAGAATTATAAATGCTAGGTTCAGGAGAAATGTCTCAGAAAATACATCGTTTTTAAATAGTAATTGTTAATCTGAGCATTGGAAAATATGGATGTAAGCATAGTTAAATCATAAATGTTACAATCCATCTGGAACGAATTGTATAAAATGCTGTCCTTTGTCTCTTATGTTAGCCTATTAATGTGGATGTAAGAATTGGCTACTAAGGTGTACAATATTTTCTCTAATTTGTCTATATGATTTTCTAGTTCATTTTGATTTGAAAGGTGCCTTAAATTTAAAAAATGTTACACCTACATACATTATATATATACAATTTGTATTCCGAGCTTAGATTAGTGTGGAAGACTGCAAACGAAGCAATCTCACTTACACCAGCAAAGGTCCATTGTGGTAACACATGGATCTATGATCCCAAAAAGAACTACCCATAGAACCATTTAGAGCTTGTTATAAAGCGCTGAAGGATGTTAATGTTGACATATTCCTAGCTTATAATTGGAGATTTAAAAACTGTTAACATTGTATGTAATATTCTTCATTGGCCCTATTCTAAATATTAATCTTTGTTACAAACTGCCTGTCGGAACTAGAATACCCTATGTGATAGGGTGTAAAAAAAGGAGTGAGCTCAAACTCCATGCATTTGTAGGTAATCGCGTTTTCTTCGTTCATCATGCAACTCTCAAAGGTTTCCGTTCCATGAAAATGTTCTGTAAACTAACTTAATGAATCGTTATCGACGTATCTTTAGATCGTTCGTTTCTCATATCTGAATCGTAAGTTCGAATTGAAAGAAAATTGCCTTTCTCCTACTTGGAATACGATAAAAGCTTTGGCATTACTTTCCCCTGAGTGACCACTTTTCCAGAAATGTATTTCCTAGAGAATAATGAGAATAAAGAATCCTTGTACGTGTTATGGTCGAACGATAACCATAGTAACCGAAAAAAAAAAATACTTTTCACTCTTCGATTGCTGACCCAGGCAGAGGCCCATTACATAAGCTCCTTCCACACTCACAGGGGTGGCGATTACAAGTCATACCATTCTCTAAGTGGCAGTATGTGTGATAAACTGCTATTGGTGGCAATCACTGTGAATATGTTTTCAATTCTTTGTTCAACCTGTTTGTACAAATTTCAAATACGTTCACGCACATCAATTCTTAATCACGCTCACTACAAACGCTTTGTAATGTACTACTAGGGGGAATTTAGTACATCAGTCGGTAGTGGCGGTCGAGAAAGGTCAGAACTTTGTTCTGTAAGTGAAATTAGCTCAGAATTTTGGGCGGCGTGTAAGCAAACGCTTACCTTCGTGACATATTCATATTAATATCCCAATTCAATAGTTCACACAACATAATTTTACTTAGTGGTTGAAATTGATGAAATACAGATAGTGGTATATTAAAATGTGTTTTATTTACATTCTGAAAGCGTAGACTAAAATTTGTGGAGAGTAAATACACATACATGGATACATATCTGATATTGACTTTCCATGTATTGTACTCCACATGTGTTGCAAATGTACATGTCCTTTTTTTGAAATAAGAAAAGATTTGGTACGTTACCACAACTCTACCTAATACTAGAGTTTATGATCCCAAATGCTAATAAACACTTACTTATCAATGCATATTGGAAACGAAATAGGGGATGATGGAATTGCTTTTTGTGTGTGTGCTTAAATTTTAGTTAAAATGAAAAGGCGAACGATTTTGAATTCACTTTAGCCGGTGACCTTCTAACTTTATTTCGTGTGATCCCAATTCGGTAGTACTTAAATGACATAGCACCCAATCGATGTCGCCACAATAAAGGAAAATTCACACACTTTGGCATTTCCGGCAAAAAAAAGGAATAAAAAGGAAAGAAAAGAAAAATACCACCCCCCATTATGTAGGCAGAACATCAACGTCTATTATATAACGCAATAAGTGAAGCGAGAGAAAAAGTGGAATAACAAGAAGCATTTTCTTTTAGCCCTCCCCATGTTCTATGTACCATTCCTCTTCAAGTACCGTGAGCTGGATCAATTAAATTCCAAATTATTTATTAAGTTGGCGACATAAATTTAAGCAACAGACCTAAAAACATTACGATTTATGCCACCGTTGAAACTTCACGGCTCCGCTGGAGCATTGGGTCCGATCCTAGCCAAACACTGGCATAATTTTATCTTTATATGCAAATATTGCTGGTATACATCCCTTTTCGGTCTGTGGGATAACCATATTTCGCCACAGCAGACGCACACTACGTAGAAAGAACATTGTTCAAAGCCAAAAGTTTGTAGGCGAAGCCTCATCATCACCCTTTTGAGCACGTCACAATTGTTAAATCTTCACGTGATACGTGTGACTTACACGCAACTTGTTTGGGCATAAAATAGGTCACAAGCTTAGCGTTCTGGGGGAACTTTCTTACTGAAGGTTGAGTGAAATGAAATAATTAATTAAACTTCGCCGTCTTCTTTAAGAATTAACAACAAGTGTAGGGGGTTCTCAAAAGAGCTGCGTGTTGCGGCTCCATTTTTACTTAGAAGTAGTTGTTTTCAGTATGTGCTATTAAGCTCTACATTATATAGGCAACCACCCCCCAAAAATACATTCCTACTAGTGCGGTGATAAATTATCAAACTTATTCAATGAAGTGTAATAAGTATAGTGGTGTTAAGAAGTACAGCTGGGTAAAAGCAAAGAGTAAAGGCGTCATTAAATATGGGTGGCATAGCACCTCCAAAACCTCCGCGTTGTTATAATATCCTGTCGGTGGCGGCAACAGCGGCACCATTGGAAGCAGACTCTGGAAATATTACGAAAAGTGGATTTGCAATAAAGGCAGATGAAAATTTGTTTGCGAGTGCTGCGAAAACAAATGAAGATTGCTGGAACGAGAATAGCTGTGGAGTAAAATCAAATTATCGTTTGGCAAGAGGCTGTTCGCGTTTAATGTATGCTTGTCAGCACGGGCTAACGGATACTGTTGTTCGTGAACTCAGAACCAAGGTATTCTAGCATTAACAAGTCTTTTATCGATCCATGTATTTTGCTTTCAAATTTTTGTTTTTTATTTTTAGTTAAATAATGTGTGCCTTCAGGTATTTCTTCCGAAAGTCCTGTAATAAGTGCTAGTATCGTCTTTGAGAATTAAGTTAGTTAGATAATAGGACGCCACTATATACGAGTAAGTCGCAGCTAAGAAATAATTACGATTTTCGCCGGTTAGTGTGGTTCTCTATCCAAGAGAAATGAATATGTAGCAACTCCTGAGTTTGAAATCACCAAAGGGTTTCCTGAATCCTGTATCTTATCATCCCCTCATAAGCATGCGCCCTCTTATTTCTTACGTATGATCAAGTACATTATGTATATCTACATCTCATTAAACAAATATGGCAGGAATGTAGAAAAGAAAATCACTTTTTTTCTGCTTGTTTATTTATCCACTTATACACTATTACATATTTTATTGTTCAAATAAAATGTACCAATGTTTATTATTTTTATAGAACTAAAACCTAACCTAACCTAACTTAACCTATCTTAACCTACGGCAGAACTGGGCTCTGATATGCAATCTCCAACCCGTCTATACAAATGATCAGCGAATGACAAATGTCATTCTCCTTTTTACAATCGGGAAAAGAAAATCACTGATTGTACCGGATTTCGTTGAAAATAAAGTACACGATTGGGTCGATGTATACTTCCAGCTCTATATACGTATACGTATCATATGCTGTTCGGTTTCAATTTATTCAGATCTTAAATTCTAACAACATCGTTAAAAGGAAATTTTTTCGACAATTACCTTAGAAGCAAACTTTTTTTTCTGTGAAGAACCTGGTATGTCCCATTATAAAATATTATAAACAGTATTGCCACTAAAAAAATGTGAATCCGCTCAAATTTGACCGTATGACCGAATTTATATATTTTTTAAATTCTGTAAGAAATATCTGGTCAAACGTATTTTAAATCTAATAAACCGAAATAACAAAAAAAAAACAATTCATTAAAATAGCTCAGCTTTGCACTGCAAAGATTTAATAAGAGGAACTTTCAATTAATTTCAGTCTTTCAAGCTATTCTTAAATTTAGTGTTAAAAGAGAAACCGATAATTCATTAACGACCGACTTCTTCACGTGAGTACGAGTACTAGGCTGGATTAGTACTCGGTCTAGCTAGACTAAGTACTACCTCTCTCTTCACATCGTTAGTACCAAATCTAAATTCACTGAGGAGTATTAGCAGGTAATACATCTAAGCTGGTCTAATACCGATTTTGACACTATTTTGTCATATGAAATTTCATGTCGATGCAATTTCTGTCATTTTCATATATTTATTGGCTTCGTTGTGTGAGTTTATGCACGCTCGTTTTTTAATTATTTGTAGAATGTTTTGTGTAATGTTTGTGTTGTTTTTCTGCTGTGAACTATACGAGTATGGGAATGGAGGACTGACGCGTGTGTGATTGGATATGATTTGAGTTGCGCTAGCATTCGTACTTTATCGTTGATTCTGCAGTTAGGTGGGACTAGCACCCAGCAAAGGATACGTGATAACAAGATCGAAGTAGAAAGTTTGAATACGCTTGCGGAGACAATCAAGTCCAACACCACTGTAATAACAGATTTCAATATTGCAGTGAAACGAGAAAAAAATTTAATATTGCACATAAGGAATCGCACTCACCAATTCCTCACCAAACGTATGTATTTACTCTTTTCACAATGATAGCCAAAGAAAATATCAAAATCGAGCATTATGTTTTGTGGTGAAGATATAAAGTTGGCCTAGTCGATTTATCGAATACCAACTAATAGATGGTACCAAATTCGGTGGATTAGGGAGTTAATATTTGGTGAAGAAATGACTTGATACCGATTTGAGTATCAACTTTTGCTCTAATACCAATAGCAGCGCTCAATGGGTGGTGTTTGCGCTTCATTTGACGTCCCAGGTGATTGGTTAAGTAATTGGTGCTAGTACTCCAGTCATCGCATTTTAATATCTTTATCGAAAGTTACGAGTTATACCGTTTTGTTTTTGATATATTTTACTGATGGAATTATTTATTTGGCGATTTTGTGTATGAGTTTTTCTGCTTCTTTGGATTCTAACTTCACGTAACACTTTATTCCTTGCAATGGCCACGGCTACTTTCGCTTCTCTTTTTTTTTTTATAAGTCATGGCTATAAAATCCCCAAAACCCGCCTGAAGTATTGTAAGTAAGTAAGTGGGGTTAGAATAGCTGTTTCAAGTTCGCCTCAGATTGTTAGTCTATAGAACTCATATACAAAGTTTGATATATGTACATCTAGATAAATTGAAATCTCGAGATCGACAATTTTAAAAACAGCATTTACCCTGGAGGTGCAAGTAAATATTATTGGCTTTTCAGACAAAACCGCATGGTATGTCAAAATTATTATTATTCAGTCGAATCCGCTTATTTCAAACACGATTTATCGCAAAACCCGCTTATATGAAACATTTAATCTATGCCGTGTACTTTTTCAAAAATTTCATACGAATTTTATTGAAACCCGCAAAAGTGAAAAAAAGATCTTAAAAATGTATGTATAACTTTTCAATAAAAAAGTGAAAATGTACCACAAAAAAGGAGAGAAAAGGGATGAGGCAGGCTTTGAATGCACTCGTTTATTTTGTAATTTTTTATATGTACCTTCATCACTGAAGTAATGAAGTAGAATTGCAGTTCGCCGATTCTACTGAAAGAGCTAAAGATAATTCAGATGTCGAAAGTTTGGATATAGACTTGGAATTGAAAAAACCAAAAATGAATGAAGCATTCGAAGCTCTTTGCATGGTAAAGCGGTTTTTTAAAGTGTGAAATGGACCCGAAGTAGTTGTAAATGATATTGAATACAAAATAACAAAACTACTATTTTCCAGCTTAGTCTCAAAAGAATTATGACCTATTTAAGGAAAAATTGGACTGACTTGTTTATTATCAAACTATGTATGTGCACCACCTGATCACTTACAGCAGTGGTGGAGATGAAACTCAGATTGACTACTATTTGGTAGGCAGTTTCATGAAGCCTCGGGTAAAAGATTGCAAAGTGATCCTGGGAGAGGCAATCGCTCGGCAACACCGTCTCCTGCTAACAGAATTTTTTATGAAAACACCAAAGAAAAGTAAACAAACAAGGGCCTCTGAGAAAATCAAGTGGTACAATCTGGACAAAGAAAAAGGCGAAGCTTTTGTTTTCGTAATGAAAAATTACCTCTCTCACACCATCAACTGAGCTGAGGATGAAGAGTGCAGAGCACAAAATATGTGGGATTCCCTACAGCGAACTTGCTTAAAGAAGGCCAAATCACTGCTATGAGCTTCAAAAGACCAGCATCAGCACGCCAAAGAAACATGGTGGTGGAGTGATGAAGCTAAGAAAGTGATAAATGAGAAGAAAACGGCTTTCAAAGCTTGGTCAAAGTGCCCCTCTAATAATAGTGTCGAAAAAGTTCGCCTCGAATTGGAATACAGATGTTGCAAGAAAAAAGCGAAGAAGAAGTGCCCCCAGCTTCAAGCAGAGAGTACGGAGGGCCTGTATCGGGAGCTGAAGAAAATATCTTCCCCGGTTGTTAATGCAAACCAGGCTATCCAGGAGCTGCGAAGACACAATATGAACAAGAGCGCAACCATCTTCAAAATAGCCGCCCAAAGAAGGAGGAATGCTCAGGAGATTCGTTCGCCAAAGTTCATTAACAATGCTCATGGCCAGCTTCTTGTGGATGACGACAAAATTCTGCAGAGGTGGCGGCAGTATTGTGAACGACTTTTGAATGAACTGTTTCCCCGGTTATACTTTCCAAGAGCCACCCCGACATTACAGTCGAAGAAGTTAGTGAGGCGTTCAAATACTTCAAAAAACGAAAAGCGGTTGGGCCAGACGAAATGCCCTCTGAGTTCTGAGAAAAGATGGGAGACATCGGATTCCGATGGCTCAGAATTCTCATCTCCAAATTTGTAAGAGGTGACTCAATGCCGAATCAATGGAGGGAAAGTTACCTTCTCCCTGTATACAAAGGGAAGGGTGATACGCGAAACTGTGATAACTACCGTTCGATCAAGCTGAAGCTGATGTCACACACCATGAAGATCGTTGAGCGGGTATTAGGTGACCGACTGCGAAAAATGATACGGCTATCTGATGATCAGTGTGGGTTTGCCTCGGGTAAATCAACCACAGATGCAATCCAAAGTATAAGGATCATAATGGAAAAACATCGTGATTCCTTAAGGGATTTGCATTCTAATATGGGTGGCGCTAAGACATCGAGGGGTTCCAGAAACCTATGTACAGATGATCATGGATATGTACGAAGGAGCAAAGACAAGAGTAAGATGCCCCGCTGGAGTAACCGAAGAGCTCCCAATCAAAGTCGGGGTACACCAGGGAAGCGTTTTAAGTCCTTTGCTCTTTATTACGGTCCTTGATTATCTGCTTGAAGGTAAAGTGATGGACCCCAAGGTACATCAGTTATTCTTTGCTGACGATGGGGCCATCATAAGTGAGGATCCTACATCCCTGCAACGAGCACTTGATGTGTGGGTGGACGCTCTGGAGAGAAATGGGTGTCGCATTAGTTCAAAAAAGACACAGTACTTGTGCTGCCCATTCTCTGATCCACTCAGGCCTATTTCAGACATTTATTTGAATGAAACAGTGCTTCCCAAGTGCGAAAAGTTCAAATATCTGGGATCTATGATCAATAGCAAAGCAACATGTGATGACGACATCAATCATCGCGTAAGCGTAGGGTGGATGAAGTGGCGAAAAAATTCCGCTATCTTCTGTGACAGAAAATTGCCACCTAAGTTGAAGGGAAGGCTGTACACCACAGTTGTGCGTCCAGCGCTCACATACGGTTCACAATGTTGGACGATGTACAAAACGTATGAGGGTAAATTAACGGCAGCTGAGATGAAGATGCTTTGCATGACAGCAGGAGTGACAAAGCTTGATCGAATAAGAAGTTCGAAGATCCGTGGAAGCTTTCACATCAAGGAAACCACCGTACAAAAAATAGAGCGCGACCGGCTCAGCTGGTATTGCGACGTTCAAAGAAGAGATCATTTGAACCCTGTTAAAAAGGCAATATTAATGCACGTTCCAAAGACATCGCGATGTAGTAAGGGCAGGCCTATAAACGCCTGGATCAGACAAATGCGACGACATCGGTATTTCATTGACCTCAGTAACCGAGACGATATTTTCTGAGGTCAAATAGGCGAACCCCACAGGTGGATCAGTAGAAATGCGGTGAAGTGGGAGGGTGGGGGGGTGGGGGGGGGGGGGAGGCTAACCTCACTGATAAAAAGGAAGCAGAAGACGAAAAGATGCGCTCAAGTTATTTACTCACTTTTCTGAGATCTCGGTTAATATGGTATACGTGTAGGCTAAAATTGCTCGCTACAGAAACCAACTCTATGCCTCGGATAAGGAATGATCACATATTGACGACTTTTGGCTATTGTACCCGGACAAAGATAGGTTTCTGCAATGTAAAGACGCTCCTCGACTTGGGTAGCGAAGGTCCTTACAATGCCAGATTCCTCCAACTGGAAAAGGAATTCATGCGATATAAACTGGACATTTTGGGGGTATGTGAAGTAAGATAATTAGAAGCGGGCGAGTACCAGTCCCCAACGCGTAACACTGTACTACTCTATTCTATAAGACCATCCGGAAGTCCGTGGGAATATGGAGTCGGACTACTGCTAACAACAACAGAACGCAAGGGCCTAATTTCCTGGCAGCCTCATGGTGATAGGATTTTGACCTCCAGATTCCAGACTTGAGTACGACGCGTCACCATCATACAGTGTTACGCCCCAACGAATAGTTCGTCTGAGGACGAAAAGGAGAGCTTCTACAACCTCTTAAGTGCCGCCTTCAACACAACACCAAATGAAGACATTATCATAGTGATGGGGGATTTGAATGCCAAGGTAGGCAACGACAACGAAGGGCTCAAACATGCAATCGGGAGGCATGGTCTAGGCAACCGCAATGACAACGGCGAAAGGTTTGTGTATTTGTGCAATGCCAACCGCCTTGTGATAGGTGGCACCATGTTTGAGCACAAGACCTGCCACAAAGTCAGCTGGGTTTCCAACGACAGACAAGCAACCTCCAACCAGATTGACCATTTTGCCATCAGCCGCCGCTTTAGAAGTAGTCTCCTGGCGAGTGGCAGATGTGGGGATAGTACGTGATCACCATCTTATGATAGCTACCCTTCAACTACGCACTGCTGCAGTTCGAAGATCTCACGACAACACAAGAATGCCCAGGTTCAACATCGATAGACTTAGTGATCCCTCAGTGCGCCAACAATTAAGGGTGCACTTTTCGCAAGGTGTGGATTGGTGTGATTGAAGGTGGATTGACCAACGAAAACAGATGAAAGCCCGCGTTGCAGCTACCCCAGCAGCAGGGAAAAGCGAGCTAGAGTCCCTATATCGCATGAAGATGAGAGAAGTTCAGCGTAGCGTGCGACGTAACAAGCGCAACTACATCAACGCGTTGGCTACAGAAGCAGAAGAAGCAGTACGGAGGTGCGACAGCAGGACTGTCTACAGAATCACGAAAGAGCTGACAGGTGGTCGCAGCTCCAGCCAACACCCAGTGAAAAGCCTAGACGGTTCCTTACTCATTTCGGATAAGGACCACCTCAAGAGATGGAAAGAGCATTTTACTACGGTTTTGAACCGTGTATTCGCCAGCGATATGCTCCCAAATCAAACTGAGATGCCCGAGATGAGAAGTTCCCGAATACGCACCACGACACCCAGTAAAGATAAGATCATTACCGCGATCAAGGCACTCAAAACCAACAAGGCGGTAGGACTTGACGGTATTCCAGCAGAGCTCTTACGAGCAGCGCCCACAACATTGGCTGAGCTTCTGCTTCCACTTATAGAGAGAGCTTGGGAAGCTGAGAGCTTTCCTAACGAGTGGAAAAAAGGAATGATCGTCAAGCTTTCTAAGAAAGGAAATTTAATGGAGTGCGGAAACTGGAGGGGTATCTGCGTGCTGCCTGCTGTAGCTAAGATAATAGCTAAAATCAGCCTGGAGCGAATTAAACAACATATCGAAGACACACTCGATGCCGAACAAGCAGGTTTCCGCTCTGGATCCTCTTGTGCCGACCACATCAACACCCAGCAGTTCATCATCGAACAGTGTGTTGAATATCGATCGCCACTGCACCTGCTGTTCATCGATTTTGAGAAGGCGTTCGATAGTGTCAACAGGGAGAATTTGGCGTGCCTTACGCAGGAGAGGTATTCCTGATAATCTAATTGCTATTATCAAAGCTACATATGAAGGCTCCAAATGTCACGTTCTGCACAGAGAGAGGTTGTCTGAGGACTTTTGAGATCCAAAGTGGGGTAAGACATGGCTATCCTTTCACCAATATTATTCCTATTGGTGATTAGCGATGTGCTTCATGCAGCTTTGTCGACGGGAAACGGAGGAATTCGATGGACTCTTACATCTCATCTGAAACATCTTGACTACGCTGACGATGTATGCTTACTCTCCCACAGAATTATGGACCTCCACCAAATGACAGCAGATGTGGAGAAGGAGGCAGGTGTCGTCGGACTGAAAATTAATACGGCAAAAACTAAAATTATCAGTCTTGGAACTACCTCATCGGCTCAAATATGCATTGCTGGACAACCGGTAGAGAGAGTAGAGGATTTCCAGTATCTTGGGAGTATTTTCTCGACCGATGGTAGAACCAAACTGGATATAGTCAACAGGATCGCCAAAGCAAAGTCCGCGTTCGGGATGTTGTCCAAAATATGGCGAAGTAATGCAATCAGTTTGAACACCAAGATAAGACTGTTCCGTTCCAACGTTGAATCCGTGCTGTTATATGGTTGCAGCACATGGAGAGTGACCACTACTATCATCAGAAAGCTGCAAACGTTTGTTAATAGGTGCCTACGCAATATCTTAAGGATTTTCTGGCCCAATCGTATCTCTAACGAACACCTTTACGAGAGAACGGGTCAGGAACCAATAGGCACAACCATCCAATGGCAGAAGTGGCAGTGGATTGGTCACACGTTCCGTAAGGGTGACATTTCCATAGCGAACCATGCTATGCAATGGAACCCTCAAACTCAGGATGGCAGAAGACCTGGCGGTCCGAGGAGAACATGGCGCAGAACAGTCGAGAAGGAGGCAAGGCAGTTAGGAAAAAGTTGGGAAGAACTCAGACACATTGCCAGAAACCGTACACGATGGCGCGTAGGCGTAGTAGAGGCCCTAGGACCCACAAGGGGATACAGGACATACGAAGAAGAAGAAGAAAAATGGTATGCAAAAAAAATACTCTGACTGAGTTAGATCTCATGTTGTGAGCTCGATCTCAAAGTGGTAGAGATCGATCACAAATTGAAAGCTCGATGTGAGACATGTTATTTTCCTTACTCAATTCATATACAACCGTCAAGATGGCAGAATTTCAACTAAATTTCGTTACAAATCGAATTTATAAAAATTGAAGGTGTCGTCGGCTGTATCAATTTAGTGAAGAGGGTGTGAAAATATTAGCTGAAGAATTTTTGAGGACGACCTTGGAAACATGTAGTGGTGGTTTGACGAATGAAGAAAAAATGAGATTTTTTCTGCCATATATAGGAGACCCCGGATTTCAAATAGAAGTTGGTGAAGATATTGGTCTACATCAATCAACTATATCTAAAGAGATAAGGCAAGTTGCAGCAGAAATCGCCATGCGAATGATTGGATTGATTCCCACATACTTCGGAAGAAAAACAAGAAGCGCAAAGGATATGGAGCAGTAAGTATGAATTTCCTTGCGCAATTGGTGCACGATTTCCTCATTTAAAAAAAAAAAAAAAAAAACAAAAATGTATTAAAGTGATTTAATTCACTGTTGAAAACCACACTTTCTTTTTCACTCTCAGAAGACATTTTTAATTTTTTTTTATTTAACTTTCTACTAAGAAATTCTAATCAGAATTAAAGAAGACAGAGAGCTTTGAGATCTGACTCAAATTCATCTAGTTAGACTTGCTGAGAAGGATCTCATTTGTTTGCATATGAAACTCAATCCGAGTTCCGCTTTGCACAATCGATCTCACATGTGAGTTCAAGTTCGTCAGCTCTGACTCTGAGATCGTGGTTATCTTTTTGCATACGACCGAGTATATAGTGCACTAGATTTCGAAGAAAATTCAAATTAGGTGCGAATTATAATATTCGAAAATTCGGTTTCTCACTTACTTGCTTAGATGGCGCTACAGTTCGGGGTGAAGCTAGTGCTCAACCAAGAAGTATCTCCATTTAGCTCTGTCTTAACTAACTGCCTGCAGTTACGCACTCCAAGTAGGTCGAGGTCCTCTTGAGCTTGTGCGCACCACCTACAGCAAGGAGGTGTCGGTCGTCGGGCTGGAACGTTGGTACCCATTCGCTCAACATGTCATAGCCATCTCAAACATCCAATACACAGTTTTTTGACTAGATCAATGTCGTTTTACAGCTCATATAATTCGTCATTAAATTGTCTTCTCGAAAACCCGTTAAGCAAACGGGACCGAATATCTTACGAAGAATTTCTCTCTCGAAGCGAGCAACGATATCTTCATCCGCTTTCCATAAAGTCAATGTTTCAGCGCCGTAAAGCAGGACTGGGATGATCAGGGTCTTATATAGAGTCTCCTTAAGATGTTCGAGACAGGAGTTTATTGTTGGATTGTCTTATTAGCTCAGCAAAACAACGATTGGTAAGAGCTATTCTTCGCTTGATTTCTGGGCTGCCCTAGAATTCAATTTATCAGGCATACACTCGCTTGACCAAATCTTAGAGATGAGTTGGTGTATTTTCTCTACCAATTCATCACCAGCTGCCTTGAAAAGTTCACCAGGTCCAGCAGCCTTGTTTGATTTTTGTTTGGATACTCCTATCCCCACTTCGCTTTGATCAGGTGGGCGGAAATTTTGTCTATCATCGTTTATGTTGAATGGTTCATTCTGCCTAATTGGGTTTCGCTGCCTCCTTTTCCCTATACCTTGGAAAGAATTAGTTCAATTTTGTACACTTCTACATAAATTTGTTTGTTAGCGGTATTTTCAGATGATACCATATACAAATGACTATCGAATTCAGGGTAGACAATTTATAGACAGAATTTATAGTACTGTGCAAGAGCGTTTAGCGTTGGCATTGAAGAAAACGTAAGCAAATATTTAAAGTTCTCACCTGCATACATCTTTATATACGTAGCTCTTACATTATCGCGGAAGCAAAGAGTATGACTGAGTCGCACGCACTCGCACCTGCATGGAGTTGGTATGCATTTGAATCTCACTTTTAAAAATTCTTTAAAAGCTAAATACTATTAAACAAATTTTTCAACAACAACATACATATCTTACTTCTAACGAACACTATAAATTTTTTTCAAATCGTCCCTAAGTAAAATACTGTTAGTTTTGGAAATAGAGCGAGAACTCCAATTTGCCTTCGAATTGTTTGTCATTGCTTTCCATTGACATGAAAGACTATAATAATGTCGACAGGCGGCGGATAGATATAACTTTCCATTTCCAAGTATTTCCAATACTTGCTGTACTTAACCTTTCTATGAGCCAGCATGTTTTCGAAAATCAACAGCAAGTGTAATATACCGAAATTTACATCATAAGAATACCAAACAGCTAAGATTAAGTTTTTATTGCTGTTGACACTTTAATTGAATAACTACTGACTACCTCACAGTGCACACATGATCCTGTATGTTCAGCGAACGTACTGCATCATGCTTTCTAAGGAAAATAACTTTTTAACGATCCCTGAGTTTTAACCTTCTTTACTGACTACTTCTCTTGGATGGTGGATTTGGCCTTGCTTTAATATATTTCAAGGTACATTGAGTGAATGTATACCCTCAGTTTTGAGTAGTAAAATCCGCAAAGATTGCACATTGAGAAAGTGTCAGCGAAGCCAGTAACTTTAATAGCAATGACCTTTCACAAATAGCTTTGCAGTGCAATAGTTAATGCAGCACGAATTAAAAAAAAATCCGCTTTTAATGTATCGGACAATAAATTTATATTTAATTTTTTATTTTCTCGTCACATAAATGCTACTGGGTAATTGCACGACATACGAGTAAGTTAGTAATAAAGAGAAGAGATGCGTTAGAGATATATTCCTAGGTGTAGTGGTTTTGCACTCAGGTTGTATTAAGTTTAATTCCTTAGGTGGAGCCCTGTTCGGGAGAAAGAAAGCTGCGGAGAAATCGTTTTTTCTTGAATTTTTATTTTTATCGAGTACTTGTTTTGCCCATTCTGGTTATGGTTGCTACTTGACTGTACAACTTGCCACTCAATAAACGAGCACATTACCACTACACCTTGTTTTCTTTTCAATTTACATGTTATTTTGACACTGGCAGCTCCTTCGCGCTCAAAAAATTAATAGAAACACAGTATCCTATCCCCGAGGTACGAAATGAATTGAATCGATTTACGCTTAAACAAGTTGGGAAATATTGAAAACATATTTCCAAAGTGAGTGCTGTGTTGCTGAAACAGTGGGAATTTTGAAAGGAGAATTCGGTAGAATAATGCACCAACCATGCCTGCTGTATGCAAGTTTGTGAAGAAAGCTAGTGAGTTTGGCATCCTAATTGACAACACAAGTTATTCTCGTGTTCGTGTTGTGCGCTCAGCCCCGAATTCTGAGCGTGCGACTTTTTGGTTTGTTCGAAGGTGAAGGTGGCAACAACGTTACGGTCAATGAAAAGTGCTGCAGAGACCGGATAACCAGTTTCATTTTTAATCAGAAACTGAGATAATGAACTTGGACGATCTCTGGTTCCAGGGAGATGGCTCTACGTGCCAAGCAAGCCGTCTAACAATCGGTATTTTGCGCACTAATTATGCTGATAATCCGGAAACGATTCAGATGCTTAAGTACAATATTGATCGAGCTATACCATATGTGAAATAGACCCCCGAACTATCGAAAATACACTGCAAACTTGGGTTGACAGAATGGGTTAATGCTAACGGCGGCAGCGATTTAAATGAAATTATTTTCCACAAATAAATGGGAAAGTGTACTCTCTTTAATAAAGTACAAAACTTTGAAAAATATTATATGGATTTACTCTATGCCAATTTTAAAAGGAAAAGGAGATGACCCTCCGAATGGACACTTTAGCCGCTTAACCGATCGTCATGAATTTCTTATCACGTATAAGTACCACGTCAAGAATTAATTTTAGTATTGTTTAACTACAATCTGACTTCTTTTGGTACCTTTTCATACAATGATTATTGAGCGATATCAATTGCACGCGCCATTGCGTACAATTTCTGGCAATGCGCCTCAGATCTCCTCAACTGCCGTGCCTCTTCTTCCAGACTATTCTGCGCCATGTTCTCGTAGGACTACCAGGTATTCTGCCATCCCAAGTTAAAAGGTTCTATTACATAGCATGGTTTGCTATGGCTTTCTAAAACGCAACGCGGTAGCATTTACCTATTTTTGGTAATAGCCGTGTTAGAATACTGCAGCATTACTTGGTCTCCTTTTTACTTAAACTCCTCTGACGGGATTGGAAATATTCAGAGAAGATTCACGCGCTTTATCTTAAGGAAATTAAGGTGGTCTGAAGGTTTGCTCGGTTATAGTTCCAGATGCGCTTTAATTCACTTAACATGTTTAAAAAGTCGCAGATAAACTCTAAGATAAGAATATGTTTAAAGGAATTGTACTGAATCTTTTTAATAATGTTAATACCAATTAGCTGTAGTCAACATATTGTACATATATCCATTGATAAATAAATAAATAAATAAACTATGAACAATATGTGACTTAACCCTTTCATGCCCGAATTAATTGGGGTGTGGCTTATACCTTTTTAAGGATATGGAATTGTTAGTCTAGACGTAAATATGAAGTGATATCAATTTTAAAGCCTGTACCCTGGTTTAGAAGTTATAAGATGTTTCCTAAAAAGTTTAAAAAAATTACTGACCATAAACTAAAAGTTTTTTTTTTTTAGATTTTTTTTTTGTATTTCCTAATTTTCTTACATGTGTTTAATTATTTTACACACTTGGTTTTATACACTTAAATTCCTTTATATATTTTTTTAAATAGTTTGTAAACTCATACTTTGCATCAAACAACTACAAACAAACAGTGTAAATGGAATAAGTTAAACTGGCTGCCAATATATGTATATATGTATGGTATAGTCCGTTCCAAATCACTTGATCGGGTTTCTGCGCAGGTCTCTTTTATTTGTACGAGTTTTACTCATTTTCATTCCTAAGAGATAAAGCAACAACAACTACAGCTAAAAAAAATTCAAATTCGAAAGAACGAAAGAAAAAGAGGATGAGCAAAAGGGAAAAAGGCTGTATACCCTTACTTTGATGTTTTTCATCGCAAAGCTGCGGAACTACTGACGAATCAGAATCAAGTTGCGTGATGAGCATACCGAATTTGAGAAAAGGACCAAAGGGATTAAATTCTTGCTTCTCAGGTTTACTTGCTTGAACGATGCATATTAAAAGGAAAAGGGAAAGTTGTTGTTTTACGTGTCGACTTTATTTGATTTTTAAATAAAAACACGTATTGTATTTGTTGTATTTATCCTATTTTCGAAAATTAAAGAAACAAATTTATTTGCGTTCAACGAAATATAACAACACATACTTAATTAACTAATACAATAAATAAATAAATGCATACATAGTAAACATACCTCTTTAATTATTGTATATTTATAAGATATTTGCTCATCACTATCGCTTTCCGCTTTGTAAAGACCCAAAGAAGTTTTACCAAACTAGAAAAAGAACATCATACAGAGTAAAGTGGAGAAAATTATTAACCATTCTTAGAAGAATTAAGAGAGATTTCATCCCCTTTATTATTTTGGGAAATTTCTCTCTGCGCACATTGGGGTATTTCAAGTGATTTGGTACAGACTATACCACCCAGTATTCCCAGATTGCGGGGAAAAGAGCCACTTTTGGCGCTCTTTGAGTTGAAAAGGGGAAAAGGGGAAACTGTCTTAAAAAAGGGGATAACGCGTATTTGAAATATTGTTTCCGAAATCACAAAATTTTATAATATTAAGTCACCAACATGCATAAATCTTCGTTGTCAATGAATGATTTGTTTTTCCGAACAGCGTACGAAAGTTTAATTAAGCACTGAACTTATCCAATAGCTCGCGTGACATTGTAACTCCTTTTTTGGGTTCTTGGCTTCGAATTCGTCCAACTGTGCTCAAAAATAAAACTTTTTCTTTTCTTCCACCTTTATACAAATGTTTTTTTAAATATGTTTCCTGGTAGTGAATTAAACGATCTCTTAAAAATGTTAACATACCAAACACTAGTTCCGTAAATTTCCAAGAAGGATGTCTTATCAACAAAATTAGCTGATGAAAACAATATGTTTCCAAAACTTAAAAACTTGTAGAATTTATTTGCTGTCTTCCGCACAGTGGAGCAGGAGCTGAACGTACTTTCTTTCTTTCTCTGTTGTTAATTTAAATAAAACTAAAAAAAAAAAAACTTCAGTACACTGTGCCGAATTCTATATTCAAAGACTTCGCTAAAAAAAAATTTAGTTGCGTTGAATTTGAACTTCACAATTCCAAGATGTACCTATAAAAGTAAGATATTAGCCTTATCGAGGTATCCCATCAGAACGGAATTGCGGAAAATTTATTCGATATAAGGGGTGAAGTGGGCGCCGTAGCGTAAGTGGTTAGTGTGTCAGACCACTGCGCGCGAGGTTCCAAGTTCGAGTCCCAGAAAACACCAACAAGTTTTTTCACCGTCCCACCTCTCGCGAACTTCTGACAAACATCCGAGAGTATTGTTGTCTCGAAAAAGCTTCTCAAAACAAATTGCCCATCGGTTACGGCACTAAACTGTAAGTCCCTTCCATTCGTGTGAAAATATAACGCACACAACTTAAAGAGCTGTTGCGCCAAATATTTATTTTTAAAGGGTAAAGTAAATGTTTTTCGAAATGTGAGTTTTGAATTTTATCTACCTAAATTCATGTTTTATGTCAAGTCTATGAGTTAATACACGTTGATAATTTCTGTTCGAAGACGGATATGTACTAGGAAGGCGATACGCATTCCGATCGGATTTTTTTAACGTTTCAGAATTTATTCCGAATTGATACTTCAATAAGACTGAATATGTATGTATTATAGAGGCTCAATTATGTGATGTTATGCATGTTTTTTTTTTAAAAAACGTTTAATGAATACCTGTGGTCTTATTGGCATTGTGTTGATTTGCTTTATTAAACCTTAGCTTATTTTTTGTTTTGTTATTAGTTTTGACTTAGTTTCGCATAATATTTTAAGTTTTGAATGAAGTTTTCGTTTCTGGTTTTTGTTTTTTCCTTGAATTAAACGTTATTATTAAAGCACGGTTTTTTTTAAAACGACAAATTTGTGTTTCTTTTAAGTAATATGCGTTTTTTCTTTTGTTTTAAAAAAGGGGATTATTACGGGGAAAATAGATTGTAAAAAAGGGGGGGAAGGCAAAATGCGCCAAAAATAGGGAAATTCATTTAGAAAATCTGGGAACACTTATACCACCTAAGGACAGCATTTCCAAAGGGGTAATATCTTAAAAACGATATTTGTTATAATTCACAATTGAACCGTATCCTCTTCCAACAGCACAGGACATATGAATAACGTACATATTTCATTATTATTTGCATAAACATATTTCACAATCTAGTGGTGGACAAAAATGTCGGCAATTGTTAGAAAACCGTGATATACGATTATTACTAGAGAAAGACGGTGCTTTCGCAACAATTAAAATCATCACCTTATATTTTACGGGCGATAAATTGCGACACTTAAATTAAATTATCTTGAATTATTTGTCCTTTGCTCCTCCGAGTCACTAAGCAAAAAACACTTTTCTCCGGATAAATAAATTGAAATGTTGCCTCAATGATTTATATGTAGGGGTTACTGGAACTGGAGAAGTCACACAAAGAGTCAACCAAGTCTTGCCGAGAAATGAAAACGAATCTTCATAACGTAATTCAAACACAAAAATGGTTTAAGCAAATTTTTTTTTACTGCCGCGGAATGTTTTTCAATCTTCGCATTATGCGGTAGCTCGTTAAGATTGAGGTACCTAAAGAATGCTAAGCAATGTCATTAAATCTTAACGATAATTGGCTGCGAATTTAACTGCATGGCAGCTGTCAAACTAAAAGGATTTATACCCCCACGCTAATGTTGAGAGGAATTCACTTTAAATCACTCTTCTGTTCGCTTTTACTTGTCGAAATAATTTTCAAATGACGCGCCGTTGGCGACTGATTCGAACTATTAAATGCAATCGTAAGACTCAAATCATCAATGAAGACAAATGTGATGTGATTTACAAAGCGAAAGAGCTATTCCGCTCAATGCATTAAAACAAATGGATTCTGAATTAAGCGTTGAAAAGTGACTCACATAATTTTTGTTGGATTTTATGTGTCTGAAAAATGAGGTTCTGTAAACTCCGGCATATAACATATAGCGCTATTTCTTTAGTTCAACATTTAAAATCGTCATTGCAATAAATAGTTAAATAGTCAGTCTTTCTTGGAGTTTGTTCTTATATTTTCATTCACTGTAAATCCATCAAAAAGGGGCAATATCAACAAGGATTGTCTGCAATTATGTGCTGTGCAGTCATAGTCGTATGTACTTACTTTGGTGGCGCTACAGTCCGGCGTGCACCCGATCTTCAACCAACAAACCTCTCCACCCAGCACGGTTACGAGCCAGCTGCCTTCAGTTGCAAACGCCAAGTTGGTTGAGGTCCCCTCCACTTGTCCGCGCAATCAAAACCGAGGTCGTCCTCTACTGCGCCAATCATCCGGGGTGGATTCGAAGATTTTCCGGGCTGGAACGTTGAGCTCCATCCGCTCTACATGACCCAGCCATCTTAGTCGCTGTATGCGAACTCTTTTGGCTAAGTCGATGTGCTTATACAGGGTGTAGATGTTCGACATTGTAACGTCTCCTCCACTCACCGTCTATGCAGATGGGACCAAAAATCACTCAAAGAACTTTTCCCTCTAAGGCATCCTCATCTGATTTCGATAAAGTCCATGCCTCTGCACCATAGAGCGGGACTGGCATGATTAGTGTCTTCTACAGGGTAGCCTTAGTAGCTAGAGATAGGGCTTTTACTCAATTGTCTTCTTAACCCATAAAAATAGCGCTTGGTAAGAATAATTCCTCATTTTCTCCCCACTGATGTCATTTGCGTAGTACACTAAACAGCCTAGGTAGATAAAGTCCTTCAAAAAAGGTTAAAATACTTGGCGCAATAGCTCTTTAAGTTTATGGGCCAAGCTTCTCGCAACCACTCATGTTGTGTGCGTTATATTTTTTCACACGAATGGAAGGGACCTACAGTTTAGTGCCGTTTCCACATGGCAATTTGTTTTGAGAAGCTTTCTCGTGTGTTTGTCAGACGTTCGCGAGAAGTGGGACCGTGAAAAAAAACTTGTTGGTGTTTTCTGAGATTCGAGCATGAAACCTCACGCGCAGTGATTCGACACACTAACCACTTGCGCCATGGCGCCCACTTTAGTCCTTTACTGGCTCAAAATGATGTCTGTCTCTTGTGGCGTTCTGTTCAAGACGCTGATATTCGGTGGTCTTTTTTGTAGACAGCATATATTTTGTTTTGCCTCCAATACTCGCAAACGCCCGTGGACGGTCGTCTGAGTTCTTCCAACTATGTCATAACGCGTGTTTTGATGAGAATTATGCAAAGCAGTAAAAGCTTCTAAACAAAACAATCCCCAGTCAATCTGTATTAAAACTTTTTCAATTATTTGGAGATTGGTAATTGAAATTGAATTGAAAAGTATGAAAAAGTGGTGCTTAGATTTGTGAAATGAAGGGAAGACCCTCTGAACTGCGCCAACTACAGAGGTTTAAGTCTCCCCAACATTGCATATAAGATCCTGTCTGCCGTATTATGTGAACGCCTAAATCCGATTGTCAACAACCTTATAGGTCCTTACCAGTGCGGTTTCTGGCCTGGAAAGTCCATCATTGACCAAATATTCACACTATGGCAGATCTATCTTGGCAAAGACCTATAAATATAAAATTGATACGCACCACCTCTTCATCGACTTCAAAGTTGCCTATGATAGCATGTATAGAGACGAGTTATACAGAGCTATGTCTAGTCTTGGCATCCTTGCCAAGCTCGTCCGTTTGTGCAGAATGACGATGGAGAACAGACAAGGTGACGCGCTATCATGCGATCTCTTTAACATAGTACTTGAGAGAATTGTACGAAGCTCACAAGCCAACACCGGAGGTACAATCTTTTACAAGTCTGTACTGTACAACTACTCGCTTATGCCGATGACATTGATATAATCGGAATGTCAAGCGAGCCGTCAATGGGGCATTTACGAGTATTGAGATCAAGGCAGCAAAGATGGGTCTAGCAGTCAATGAAAGCAAAACAAAACATATGCTGTCTATAAAAAAGGACACCCAATATCGGCGTCTTGGACAGAACGCCAAAATAGACAGATATAATTTTGAGGTAGTAAAGGATTTTGTCTACCTAGGCTCTATGGTGAACTCAAATAACATCAGTAGGGAGATCACACGAAGAATTATTCTTGTTAATCGTTGTTTCTATGGGCTAAGAAGGCAATTGAGTAACAAAGCCCTATCTCGAACTACCAAGATAACTCTTTACAAGAGTGGCGCAGAGGCATGGGCTTTGTCAAAACCGGATGATGATGCTCTTGGTTATTTTGAGAGATAAGTTCTTCGAGCGATCTTTGGTCACGTCTGCATAGACGGTGAGTGGAGGAGAAGGTACAATGCCGAACTATACGACCTATATAAGGACATCGACTTAGCTGAAGGAGTTCACATACAGCGACTAAGATGGATGGGTTATTTAGAACGGATGGAGCCCAACGTTCCCGCCAAGAAAGTCTTCGAATCCACCCCAGATGGACGGCGCTGTAGAGGACGACCTCCTGGTAGGTGGCGCAAACAAGTGGAGGAGGACCTCAACCAACTTGGTGTGCGCAACTGGAGGCATTTGGCTCGTAACCGTGCTGGCTGGGGAGGCTTGTTGGTTGAGGCCCTGGTCCACCCCGGACTGTAGCGCCATCTAAGTAAATAAATTTGTGAAATACAACTGAACCATTCAAATTGAATCAAGTTGAATGAAAAAGCTCTTTTCAGCGCCCTCTGAAATTGAGTGTTCCAAACTCTATATCACAACTTAAATTTTGTTTCACTGAGTTTCGATGTCTCACCAAAACACGACCAATTTCATCGGCAATCGTCGCAGTTTTTCATCCTCATTTTGCTTGATCCATCCCACCGCATTTCTGGGGTGGCGGTAATGTCTGCTTTATAGCTGTCTAGGGCTACCTCCTTGCAGTCATACATTAGTTTATTTTTGGGAAGCACATCACGTTCACTGGAGATCTAAGCGCCCTAAGCCCCTTCAGTGGTTTGATAAGGAAAGATGACAAGCCTATCCTAGTTTCATATGTTTTGTTACCTTATTTCTACTATCTGAAATTCTATATGCTTTTAGATCCAAAATACATCCTGCTTACTCTGCCAAGCTTACAAAGAAGTGCTCACAGGCGTCTTTCTTAAAGAGCTGGACAGTAGCAAAGCAGATGCCCGTATTAAATGCATTCTACCCCATCCTAGTTTCTGTATTTCGTTAGACTTGATCTTCTATTTACGGAACGTAACTCGAATAGCTCTTTGTGTGGTAATTACTAGAAGTTCAGATATTTAAAAGGGCAGGATGTTTTCTTTCTTAAACTGTAGTGTTTTGACTGAAAAACTTCAAAGCGCTTGACTCCTACTTTTGTAGTATGATACTTCTGACTAGAAACCATCTCCTCTAGTTATTTTATTTCTACTTTGAGCCATAAGAGAAGATTGTGATCTTCCCTGCCTGTGGATAGAATAGGGACATCATAAAAGTAAACTCTATAATTCAATATTGGAATGGAGCTTTCTGAGTTGCATTTCCCCCCATCACTTTAAGGATCGCTTTGGTTGAGTCAAGAGCATTCTTATTTCTATTGAACATAACCATTTTTTTTTTTAGTACTAACTAATGTGCTTTGAGCAAACTCCATTGTTTCGCTGATAGCTTACAAAAATATATCTAAAATCTGAAAAATTGTCTGTTTGTCCACATTTATACATTGGCTCAAAAGATTAAGCTCTTTTCAAATTCAGGTAGTATTAGTGAAATGGGAGATAAAACGGAAGAACAGAAGCTGCCGGAACTGTCGGTAGAAGTTGACTTTCTGACTTTTCGAATTTCCTTATTAGAAATCTTAATTTTTAATTTGTTTGTTGTAGTAGTCAAGTCAATCACATCAATTTTCATTCCATTTCATTTTTTAATGGACTGTACTGCTGCAAGAAGAACAGGGAGATGTACACATAGCAGACTAGAGAAAAGGAAGAAATAAAATGTCAAGGTTCCAATTCAAAAACAGTCAACGTGAAAGTGCGGAGATGTTTTAGGATGAGCCTTCAATAGGAAAGGGAGTTGCATATTTTGAGAATTAATCATTTCAGGTCAATGGGTTGCTCTATGTAGTCATGCTTGCATATATGAAAGAGTATTCTAGGCTTGTCTTACTAATTAAGGGTTCTAGTTTTGTCTCCAAATTATTTGGTCTGAAACGTGTAGGAGCTAGTGCCCTGTTATTTTCAAAGTCGAAAAAGACTCTACTGAGCCTTTAATGCCATTTAATTATATAGCACAAGATGACACCATCAATCAATGTTTTGTTTCTTTCGAGTGATCATCAGTCCAGTTTGTATTGACGGATCGTGGAGGAGAAGATACTACCATGAAGTTTATGGGTAGTCGAACAAATTTAAATTTACGATTGTGTTGGCTGTAGCGAACGACAGCAACAAAGAAGGTCTGCTTATCCGACCTTGAGGGACCGGACGGTAGAATTTCCCCTGAAATCCAACAAACTGTGGATCTTATCCTTCTCTGGTTGACTGTTCAGAAGTTGCCTGAATTTGGTTCACACCCCTAAATCTTCGACGGAAGTTAATGTGCTTTTCATACCGGAAGCAGGTAAAAGCTTGCTTATTAATGGCAAAGATCTCAGACCCATAAGTTCATCATCATTTCTTCTGAAGACTCTGGAAGAACTGATGGATGCCCATATTCGCTGCAGCATTAATCCAAACCTCCACTCACTGGTGTGTATCATTGAAAAATCTTTAGATTGTAAAGAATACACATTGGCAGTATTTCTCGATATAGAGGGAGCTTTAACAATGTTGAGCGTGGAGCAATTATGCGGGCGCCCGCGAACCTTGGAATAGCGGCGCCTATTGGCGCCTTGATTAGCCAGTTGTTTACAAACAGGGTTACCAACTCAAAGATGGGCGACGCGAGGGTGCATTCTCCCCTTCTTTGGAAAATGGCGGTGAATGAACTGCTTCTTATACTGGAAGACAAACTCTGGAAAGTAATTATTTATGCGACTGACGTTACTATAGCTATCTCGAGCAAACACGTCAATATGCTCAGAGATGTTTCGCAGAACGCTCTCGTTAAGCTCTTTAAATCGATTAAAGGATTTGGTCTTGGTGTCAACACATAAAAAGCGGAACTGGTCATCTCCACCGAACATCCAAAATTCCGCATTTCGACTCTGCAAAAGTATGTAGCACTAGTCTGACGCTCGTAGACGAAGCCAAATATTTGGATCTCATTTTTGACAGGAAACCTACGGGAAATCCAATATCCTAGAACGTGTCAAGAAACTCACTACAGCTACAGTCACTATACTGCTCTAAGGGGTCATTAGGCCCATACTAACGTATAGCGCAATCATTTGGTAAACAGCTTTGGATAAAGCTCACCTTTGAAAAAAGTTGTTCACCTAACCTATCTTGGCCGTGTCGGCTTACTTATGTATCAGTGGTGCACTAAGAACCGCCCCAACAATGGCTCTAGACACTTTGTTTGGGCTTGCCACTTTGGATATTTATAGCAAACAAGTGGCAGCTTGTGCAGTGGCCTAGTCTAAGCCCCAAACTCTCCACTTTTCTTAACGACTTATAATTAATTTCGCAAGACACCGACTATTATATTTCCACAACTTCTGTTCGATAAAAATATTGAAAACCGCTTCCCCTCCAGACTTGATTGGGAGAAGGATATGGGGTTGCAAGAGGGACCCATATGCTTCTACACAAATGGATATAAAACAATATCGGGGTAGGACGGGGTGTCTTATCTAATGATTTAAACATAAGTATCTCTCTCCGCCTTCACAACCACTCCAGTGTTTTCCAGCCGCAGATTATGGCGATAAAGGAAGCCGTGTCGTGGCTGAGGTACAATGTGATATCTAATCGGGATATCGCCATTTTTACTGATAGTTAATCTGCGATCAAATTCCTGGAATCCGTCACCTTCAACTCAAAAGCTGCCCTTAATTGTCACCTGTTTCTTAACGAGATGGCTAAACAATTCGATATTCGCCTCATTTAGGCGCCGGGACACAGAGACATTCCAGGGAATTGCATGGCCAACGAACTCGCCAGGTGTGTACTATCGATTTGAGCGAACTAAGTGAATCTCGGCATGCCGCCCAGCACAGTGAAATCGATGCTTTAGGTCAATACTATCTTTACTAGACAGATCTGCATTTAAAAATAAATAAATATTTGGTGTAAGTGCCTGGGCCAAGCTTCTCGCAACCACTCGTGTTGTGTGCGTTATATTTTCCACACGAATGGAAGGGACTTACAGTTTAATGCCGTATCCGAAGGGCAATTTGTGTTGAGAAGCTTTCTCCTGACAACAATTCTCTCGGATGTTTGTCAGACGTTCGCGAGAGGTGGGACCGCGAAAGAAACTGTTGGTGTTTTCTGGGATTCGAACTTGGAACATCACGCGCAGTGGCCTGACACACCAACCACTTGCGCCACTGCGCCTACAGACAGATCTGCCTCACTAGATGGAAAAGAGCGTTCATTACAACTATAGCAGGTGTCATTACGGGGAATATATCATTGGAAGCCAAGTCATCAGGCTAGGCAAATCCTTGCAAATGATTTCTGTAGAAGCTGTATAGACAAGGAAGAGGAGAAATCCATACTGCACCTCCTTTGCATGTGCCAGGCTCTCTTCGCTCGTAGAATATTGCACTGAGGAGCTTAGTTCTTCCACAGTTTAGGCGAGTTGGCTAATACCAATATCAGTAGCCTGCAGCGCTTTATAACAGATCCTATTGTTTCTAAGGGTAATTCTTTCCGGCGATCATAGATCCATGTGGTACCACAACCTAACATTACCTAACCCGGAGCGGTAGTACGATAGAGAAGATTAACTGCTGTTGAAATTTGATTAACTTAGGAGGTTGCTGGTAGGAAAAGAGCTGGCTGAGGAACAATGAAAGTTGAATTCCCCAAACTGTAGCATATGGAGTAATGAAAATAAGAACCGTGTTATGTCGAAGGCAGTATATATTCATTTTCTATCACTATGCCTCTTTCTTTAACCCGTACAACTTTCCTCAATCGTTTCTCATGCGATAGAAAATAAAATAATGGTCTTGTAATAGGAACATTTACAGGCGCGAATCCATCCTACCATGTCGCACATTTCATGGAACAATTGTATCGCAGTTAAACCTCACTCGCTGACAATCCAACAGCTATTACAGTATATTTTCCACTCCGACCCAAACTGGAAGACTTAATGACTGCGTACAGTTCCGTTAACAGCTATCCAATAACTTCTCCCCAATCCGAGAGTACAACATAATTTATACAGATAATAAGCAATAACAAAGTCAACTTTTCTAATCAAGGTGGTTTATATCTACAGCTATAAAGCAAGCCATCCCGCCACTGGCCACGGAAAAGTTTCTCGGAAGTCATGTCGATTTTATTGTTTCCAGAACTTGTACAAAACTTTGATCCGTCCGACTTTTATTGCAGAAACAAAGATATTATTTTGCCATTTTTTATAATTAAACGAGAATCATGGAATATCAAATCACGAAATTGTTTTTCTTTCATTGCCCTCGTTTTGATTGTTCTTCAGACATTTAATATTATCTTACAAAAATCTGGGGTACTCACCAAACTGCAGCAGGTGCCTTACATCGACGAAAGGCCGAATCGTATTACACTTACCTGTATTTTCCTAAGTATTATGATAATTTCAAAAGCTGCACTATTTAATCTTCAGTAAAAGGTTCACAAAAAGTCTATCGTTAACGTCTTCTGCGCCTTTGTTGAAATTCTTTTATCGGGCTTTTGCAGTTTCCCTTTTTATTATCATGTTGTTTGCTAACTGCTGTACACTGTTTGTGTCCCCCTAGTGGGTGAGAGCGGGCCTATTTAAGGATAATAAAATAATCTTTCAAAAGGAAATGGTTCTTTTTAATTGTTCTTCAACCTTTTATACTGAAACAAAACACGCTCCAAAGGAGTACACAGCAAACAACAATAGATGTTAGAACAGTGGACGCTTTTAGGCAACCCAAGGGGTGCCTGCTTGCTGATAAGCATTGTTATGTTAATAGGTCTCGCATTACTATAAATATTTTGCGCAAACAATAAACAAATTAAAAAGTTTATACTACACAGCCAGTGTCTTTGCACATTGGCGGCCAAGAAAAGATTGAAATCATAACATCAATCAGTATTCATGCCTACGAGGAGGGTAACATATGGTCACAAGGTATTACCAAAAGTAGCTTATGGGTAATACGAAATTGAGAATCACAATACTGACTGTTATTGAATGGTGCGCTCCCCTGGCGGAAATCGACATTAAAGAAACCACCATCTATTAAAGGATTCTAAGCGCACTCAACAGTTTCGTGAAGCAATCCATGCCTTTGTGTTCGAACAGAGACGTGCTGGAGAAAGAACTGAAAAAATTAAATTCAAAAAAAAAAAAGTACTGCACGAAATTTGTTCATATTGCAAAAAGACTCCAGGGTGCAAAGCTGGTACAAGGCGATTCAAATTTTACCTGGTACAGCAAACGAGTTCAATGAATCCGTTTAATACTTTTTGTTGTATGGATTGTATTATACTAATAAATGCACTTTATTTTCAATTTCACATTTCTTGGTGTAAATGATGTACGGAGTTCTGGAATAGAATTGCATTTTTGGCAAATTGTTTCGACATTTTGACTTTTTGGACAAATAAGCTCCAGAAATTTATTAAGACGGATCCAATCTCAAAGGATGAGATCGTTTCTAGTATAACTTTTAAGTAGGCATGGGAAAAATCAACCAATTAAAACTGGAAACCGGTTTTCTTGTTTCGGTTAAACGTTTTTTTCCTCCGGTTTTTTCTTCCCGGTTAAAATCGGCGGTCTTTTTTAAACTGAAAACCGGCAATTAGCAGTTTAACACTAGGAGAAAATGCCTATAGCATTAACACTGAAAATACCTTCGTATAAAAATATTCATTTCTACTGCAAAAATTCTTTGCCAAAAGCTTTTCAGCAGCCTTAAAGAAAGGAGTTTGAATGTATTGCAGAACCCTCTTTTGTGCCATGCTTCACTCTCGGATCCTAGGTTAAAAATAAAAATAAAATATGAGTCCCTTCGTCGTCAACAAATCTGTCGCCAATTTAAGCGAAGAGATTAGGGGCTACTTGGCTGAGACTGGTAAACTTTCCCCTCAAAGGGAAAACGACAGAACGTGGAACACTCTTTGGTCATCAGATGATGAAGCAATAACGAATAAAGATATTGGCCCCGTTGAAGTTGAAAGTTCGTTTTCAAACGAACTTAGAATTTACCTTCAACGGCATTTGTTGTCCAGATTGAATGATCCTTTTCATTTTTTTTTTGGGAGCAAAGCAAGACGTGTATGCCTGGTTTGGCATTTATTGCCCAAAAATATTTGTGTGTGGTAGGAAGTTCGATGGCTTCGGACAGATTAGTGTCATCCCTGAATGACATTGTTTCCGATGAGAGGTGTCACCTCACAGACCAACGTATGTATATGTGAAAGAGTATTTATACTTGGAGAAAAATATGGGGCGAACCCTCATTTCATTGAATTTGGGAAAACTCTTCTGAAGTACAATAGATGTATACGTGATTGAGCAACAAACATCCAAACATACAAACTTTTACATTTATAGGTACATTGTGCAAAGATTTCCTAAAACATTTTTCCTGTACAAAATAGATCAATAGATAGTTAATTTTGTTCTAATAAGTATGTACAATTCTGCTCGTACTTGTATATTTAAATATTTGTCAACTAGCAGTTCTGAGCTTAACAACGCATAGTTGCCTAAGAATTATTTCAAACTCAAGAAGTCCTACAAACAAAACAAAAAAAAACAAACCATGACGTTACCTTCTGCCTGATTGATAATTCTGTGACCACAAGGAATAACAGCTAAGTGCCTTTTCACATTTCAGAAAACATATTTAAAGATGCCATTTATGGTCTCACTTTCCTGCGCTTAACTCAGTAACCGAGATACGAACATATCTCTAGGAACCAAATAATTTCGCAGTGACAGCAACAACAAATAACTAAAAAACATTCGTTTTTGCGCCACCTGAAATTAGGCATCACAAAATTCCCAGCCAGCATTTTTCAGCTAGGGATTAAATCAAGAGTAGTATCCCGCCGTTGTTTGTATTTGTTTTATGTGTAAAATTTGACTTTACTAGCAACTGGCTAGGTTTCAAAAAACCACGGCTAGTGCCATAGGTTCGCCTATCCTGAGAGAAAATTATATAAAAAATATTAAAAATAAAAAATATTTCAATTTTGAGATAAGTATACTTATGCTGTTATTACTTGTGGCCAGAGAATTTATAGCAATAAATATACGTTTTCCGCCAATTTCCTCTTGCAATACCGTTAAAGTTTGGATATGTTCACGTCATCAAGGAGGGCTATATCTCGATTATCTTATAGTAAACCACTGTTTCCCGTGGAGTAGACGTCTTCTAAGAAAGTACATCCTCCATCTTCGTCACATTGCAACTGCTGCAGAGAATAGGTACGTCCTCCCAATGTGGTATATTAATGCAGCAGTTCTCCGCGTAGTTTCACCAGAAAGACAGAAGGAATGGCTTAGATCAGAATGGAGCAGTTTTTTGGTACGCCTACATCCTGAAGAGTCTGCATCTCTACACTCTTGAACTATATAAATAAATCTAATAAAAGGATTGAGCTATATCCACTTCTCATATTTTCTCTGTACACACTGACGAGGTATCTGTAACAGTAACGTCAATAGTAGCGATCACTAGTGCTCACACCGACGCTGAAGCGGTAACGATTCTCTATATGATTCATGGTCCGTATAAGTATGTACATATGTGCCTAATTATAGCAAAATTATAAAGTTGCATGCCGTTCGTGCATTGGAAAGAGACACGGTACGCAGTAAAACTCAACCAGCAGCGTTCACCAATGTGATCGTACTTTGATTTGTTATAACGACTGCATATAGAGAAACTTGAATATCTAGCAATTCTGTTCGCTTGTCTGTTTGTAGCCCGTTCTTCTGCCTCAATCATCATATCCGAGGTTTGCGGCTTTATACCATTAGAACGAATCGAATATACGAACTTTATTAAAAATCTTCTATTTATCTTCAATTTCTTCATGTAGCATACATATTAAATTTTTTTTAAACCGTAAAAAATATTTTTTCTCTTACTTTTCAACAGATTTAAGGAAAAAAAAAAAAAACTTCTTAACGGTTTTGATTATATTTAACACGTTCACCACTCAACGTGACATATGCAAGTACATTTAGTAACATAAGGTTTTTAGAAAAAACTCATGTCATATATAACATATGTATGTAGGGATATGCGGCAAAAAATTTCGCAAGGTCCTCTGCTCTCATATTGTAGTGCTCTGCATTTAGCACTTTATTTTGAGATTATGGTTTTTGAGAAACTGTGGCACGTCTAGGAGCTAAGTAGTTTGTAATATACTTTCCGAGGTATAACATGTTTTATGCATTTATGTGATATTATAATTTTTTATGACAGTTTTTCTAGAATGTTATGATTTTCTCGTGGGTGTGAACGTGTTAAATCTCTATATATAAAATGAAATGTATGTACTTACATATGTACCTATGTACCTATGTTTGTATGCTATGGACTCCGAAATCACCGAACAATCTTCTGTATTGTTTCGAGAGTATTCCTGTGAAGTTTGGTCAAAATCGGTGAACTAATTTAGAATTACAGTACTTTAGTACCAGAAAAACTGTTGTCTAATAGACAGCCCCAGGCGACTGCCCGACAATGGTTTTTTTTTTTTTGTTAGGCGCAGCAACGTACGCCGGGTACCCGTGCGTGCGACCCAGCCGTGACATTTGTTTTATTTATCTACGTCTTTGTACACTTTTCGCAAACTGATCAGACCGCGATTTAACTTTTTTTTTTTTGGTTGCGCCTGGAGGTGCAGGAATCTTCAAAAAATACCAATGGTCCGTACCATTGGTTATGCCCGATTCATATATCTGACAATGCCATCAGTCACCCCTCAGAGAGGCACTATGAGAACCGGCTGCGCGTACTTATAGTAGTAGGAAATTCGTCCCTCTCATTTTTTCATTTTTAGTATGACTACGACTAAGTTGCCTTAACCTACAAATACCGTCATTACATGCGGGTTTTCCTTAGGGCGCTAGGTCGAAAGGTCCCTCACGGTAGCAATTCCTAGATCTCTGTGAATATCACTATTTTTTATATACCAAGGAGCATTCACGATTGCTCTTAATATTTTGTTTTGAAATGCTTGCAGTGGAGCCATATTGCTTGGTTTGGGACAACCCCAAAGCTGTATACCATATGTCCAAGACGGTTTTAGGACTTGCTTATACAGAAGCAGTTTAATGTATACACTTAACTTCGAGTATCTTCCGAGTAGCCAATACATTTCTCTAAATCTGATTTCGAGCTCTTCGCGCTTCTTTTTAACGTGTGGTTTCCACTTAAGTTTTGCGTCTAGGGTCATTCCTAGATATTTTGCCTCGTTTGCGTACGGTATTTGCACCGAGTTAATGGATATAGGTAAGTTGTTTGTCTTTCTTAACGTAAAATTGACATGCGGTGATTTTGTCTCATTGAGGACTATTCGCCAGGTTTTTGCCCATTCGCATACTTTGTTCAAAGCTCGTTGGAGTTTTCCCGTTGATGATTCGACTGACGCATCCGTTACGAGGATAGCCGTGCCGTCTGCGAACGTTGCTACAATGGTCCCTTCATCTTATGGTATATCTCTTGTGTTAAGCAGGAACAGGATTGGACCGAGAACACTTCCTTGTGGAACACCGGCGTAGATTTCTTTGAAATCCGAATATTCACCCACGGAAAAGTCTGTTTTCAAGATAAGACTCCAATATTCTGTACAACTTTTACGGTAAGATTACCCTTAGCTTATACCTTAGGCCTTCGTGCAATATCTTGTCGAAGGCTTGCGATACATCGAGAAAAGCGCTAGAACATACCCTTTTCCCTTCTAGAGTTTTTTCAATTTCGTTCGTTATTCGATACACCTGATCGATTGTGCAGTGTTTGACCCGAAACCCGAATTGATGATCCGAGATCAACTGTCTTTCTTCAATTAATGGTTGCAATCGTTTCAGCAGAAGTTTCTCGAAGACCTTAGATATTATTGGCAGAAGTGAAATGGGTCTTTATGATTTCTTGTCATTTGCACATTTCCCCGGTTTCGGAACCATAATAACTTCGGCGACTTTCCATTGCCTTGGAACATATAATAGTCTTAAAGAAGCATTTATAATGTAGAGCAACTTAACCAGCACTTTTTTCGGCAGCTCTTTCAAAATTCCGCCAGTGATTAAATCATATCCCGGAGCCTTGTTATTTTTCAATTTTTTTATTATCATTCGAAGTTCGGACAGGGATTCGGTTTTTACTGTAAAGTTTTCGGGTGCCATGTTATCATTCGGATCTTCGATCAACGGTTGTCCATCGAACGGCTTGAACGTTTCCCCTAAGTGATCGGCAAATAATTCTGCTTTCTCTTTGCCCATTCCCCGTTAGCTTTCCTAATTGGCGGCGAGTGCATTACAGGTTTCCTTATGGACTTCAAGGCTTTCCATGGAGAGTAGTTTGAATACTTATCAGCGGTCAGACCCTCGAGGTATGTAGAAGTCTCGTGATTTTTTAGGTCCTACAAATAGAAATATTTGGCGCAACAGCTCTTTAAAGTGCCAGGGCCTAGCTTCTCGCCACCACTAATGTTGTGTGCGTTATATTTTTCACACGAATGGAAGGGACCTACAGTTTAATGCCGACTCCGAACGGCGATTTGAGAAGCTTTTTCGTGACAACAATATTCTCAATACTCTTTTTTAGGTCCTGCAGCACATTTTTTAGCTTGTTACAAAGGTGGTTCAAAGGCCGTGGCACTTTCAAGAGCTGTTGCGCCAAATATTTATTTATTTTAAAGGTGGTTCGGATAAGTTTTATCCGGTGGCGCGCGAGATTGTTGCCATCTCTTGCGCGCTCTCCTCTTTTCTCGTATGAGGTCTTCGATTTTAGGCTGGTATTTTACTTTATTGTTCCGTGCTCTTTCTTCCACAAAGGAGTGTTTTTCCACGCAGAGCTCTGAATGGCTTCGACGAGTTTGTCGATTTCTTCTTCTATTCGAACGGTGTCTTTAGCGGTACATTTAGAGCAATATTTTCCTTGCAGTCTCTTCTGAAAACGTCCCAGTTAGTTTTGTTATTAGTTAACCTAGGCGGTCTTTCTTTTTTTACTAGACTTCCACCTATTTTCAGAGTGACTGCTGAGTGATCTGAGCATAGATCATAGCATTCTTCGACTTCCGTCAAATTTTTTTGTTAACTCTTTTGTGATAAAGAAGTCGACGAGGTCAGGGATTTTATTTTTGTCAGTTGGCCAATAAGTTGGCTTTCCTTTCTTCTTCTATTCGAACGGTGTCTTTAGCGGTACATTTAGAGCAATATTTTTCTTGCAGTCTCTTCTGAAAACGTCCCAGTTAGTTTTGTTATTAGTTAACCTAGGCGGTCTTTCTTTTTTTACTAGACTTCCACCTATTTTCAGAGTGACTGCTGAGTGATCTGAGCATAGATCATAGCATTCTTCGACTTCCGTCAAATTTTTTGTTAACTCTTTTGTGATAAAGAAGTCGACGAGGTCAGGGATTTTATTTTTGTCAGTTGGCCAATAAGTTGGCTTTCCTGTCGAAAAAAAGTTCACCCCACGTTTCATGCTGGCTTTGTACAATAATCTGCCTTTTGTCGAATTGCATCTTGATCCCCAGAAAGTGTGTTTCGCGTTAAAGTCACCACCTAAGACAAAATTAGGTCCGAGTGAGTCAAAGAGACGAACGAGGTCGTCTTCTACTAGCTTATATCCCGGAGAGAAGTAACTAGATCCGATGTTGTACTATAGGTGGTTTATTTTTACGGAGACTGAGCTTATTTACATAGAATCAAATTCTATTTCTATGTTTTCAGAGTGCTTAATACAGTCTTTGATGTAGAGAGAGGACCCGCCTCTCGCATTTTCCGAAGGATGATTCGCATGGTAATCGCTGTAACTTTTTATTTTGGGTCTAAGTCCTTTTTTAAGTGCGTTTCCGATACCAAACATATATCAATATTATTTTTCCGTAGAAACACTTCTAATTCGTCGATTTTTTTCAGAAGGCCGTTTGCGTTCCACGTTAGTATCTTAAGTAGCTGTTTCATATTCATCTTTTTTTGATTGTCTTGCGAGGTTTGAACTCGAGTATCATTTGTCAAGTATAATTATATTAACCTTGGTTTGCTCCTCAAATTTTTCCAATATAATGGTAAATATTTGGCTAACCGGATCTGTTGTAGCTGATCTTAATTTGTTTTCGTTTGACGCGACTTGCGCGTACGATCTCGCGTCAACCTGTGGCGGTTTTTCCGCTGCACTTGGACCAGCGACGTTCTCTTGCGGAATTTTTTTATTTTCCTTTATCGGTCTCGTCGTTTTGACTGGCTTAGCGGTCTTAGGCTTATCGGTTTTACGATCTTTTAAGCTTGGGTTCGGGTGTATCGGTTTCTTGAGAGTATCCCATTACAAAAATATTTTGACGAAGAGGTTAGGTAAACTGGTCATTAAATAATAGAAACCTTTCGATTAATGAAACAAGTAATAAAGTGTGTAGCAGCCCTGTACTTCTTAGGAGATAAAAGATAAATGAAAACGGAGACGCCTTTGTACATCATGATTTTCCTTCGCCCGACTAAGGACAAAACCTCAACCCCAACCCAAGTCATCATTTACGCTTTTTTTAAATCTTACGAGTGAAGATTTCCTTTGTCATAACCAAACAAATAAATAAATAAGGGAAATGTACAACTAAACAAAAGATCAAAGGAGAATTATTCTTACACTGAAGTGTACTCTAAATGAAACCATTTTATAAATAAAATGAAACTGTTAGGTTTTCTCTTTGACCAATGTATTTCAAGACACAACTACACAGAAAGGACACCTTTATCGCATTTTTTTGTCCGTAACGAGAACATACTCTTATAAATATATCAAAATAAAGCAATACTTTGTTTTAGTTAATACCTAATTATATTATGCCGGCCTTCTATTGTAACATAGAAACCTACTTTTTGACTAATTGGCAAAGTTTCTCTAGGAGCTGGTAGCGAACATTGATTTCAAACTTACGCATAATGTCTTATCGTTAAATTTTAGAATTCAGTGATTTTATCAAATTCAATTAAAGACCAACCTCGATTGACTGCGGTACCGAAACCCAGGGACAGAATGATGAAAGCAATTTATAATTTGAACTCATTGTTCGTGTCATCTTTCGACACGATGGCGATGGGTATTTCGAAGGGATAAAGACATGTCGCGCACTGACTAGCCATTGCCTTTATGTGCAAACTTTTAGGAAAAGGTAGAACTTAATTTAATTTTTGGTTTCCCCTTTTCCGAAATTTACGCAAAAGAAAAAGGAAAAATATAAATTTTCTTCTTTAATTATAGAAATTGAATTGATCTCATTTCAAGTTGATTACATGCTAGCGCTAGGATTCGGGACGACTTGGCGGTTGGTTTATTTTGTGAATTAAAATGTCATGAAAATGTCGATGAATTCAGCACGATTGGAAGTTTTATTGTCGGCCATAATTGCCTCTTCGGTAATTATGTGCCTTTGTGTCAGGACATCGTGGCTTTATGTTTTCGTTTTAGTTCACGTGGATTGGCAGTGGTCTGGAAATTGATTTTCTTCTTAACGTACGAAACTTTTCGGAAGGCTTTCTTGATACGGAACATAAATTACCGCCGGATGTTGGATGTAGAGTTGGGTAGTTCTAGGAAATGTCATAAAAATGAAAATATATTTCAATGTTGAATGAGAATTCTGAGATGCTTTTTGATTCGATGATAAAATGTTAACGAACATGAAACTAATTGGCTACAGGTCTCTGTTTTTGATTTAATGTGAAATGTGATCAATTAAAAGTTAAGAAAAATACTTTTGTACTTATCTACTCTTATCTAATGAGGCCTTGTGCTGCAATGAAAGTCTTAAGAAAATCAACTTAAAACGAGAAGATACTATATCCAGCCGATAGATCAAAATTTATTGCTCCGAATACCAGGGTTTAGGGTTAGTTGAGTATGACACCATTAAAATCAGGAATACATATGTACTTACATATGTCCTAAGTTAGTACTATTTTATTTAATAAATTGCTGGCTTAGTAAAATTGACTTCAAACTCTGTGAACTGTCGCGCCGCCGCACAGTGCTCAAGGTTACGTGGTGTTTACATAACGCTAGTGGTTTGGTGATCAAACTTATAGAAATAAAGTCTTTAAACATTTTGAAAACAATTATTTCATTTTGTTCATTCCGCACTCAAAATGTTTTTTTTTTTTTTTATAATACGCGCGCGCCGAAGGGATTATTAATACCCTTATACTGATACTCAGAGCACCGGCGGATAGGAAAAGGGGGGAGATGCCGGTTTGCGTTGGCTCTAAATGTTTGAAGGTTGTAATGATTTGGAAATATAGAGGCTGGTAGTTCGTTCCACAAACGTGTTGTTCGGCTTATAAACGAATCTCTGTATTTGAGTTGGGCTTGAGGGTGAACTGATGTGCATTCGAAGCATGACGCGTATTGCGGGTGAAGTTTTGAAGGGGAGAAATGCAACTGGCTATTTCGCTGGAGCAAAAAAGCGATAAAATAGGGAAACACATGAGACATTTCTACGATATTCAAGTGAGACTATGGAGTTCATAATGTCTCTATCACCTATAAGTTTTAACGCGCGATTCTGTACCATATCTAGAATGTTCAGAACGGTCTTGGGCGCACCAGACCAGATGTGGACGTTATATTCCAGCTTTGGGCGAATGAATGCCTTATAGATGGAGGCCAGATCAGACGGGGTAAAATATTTTTTGTACCGCTTAAGGAATCCTAGATATTTTGCAGCATTTTTGGCGACCTCGAATATGTGATCGTTTCATCGAAGATGGTTATTGATGTACATACCGAGAATGGCAAGTCTTTCGGATCTAGCGATGCAAGTACCATTCATAGATAATGGTTGGGTGTCTTGGTTTCGCTTGAGTGACAGATGACAGCATTGTGTTTTGGATGCATTAAATTCCACTCTATTGGTTGAACCCCATTTGATTATGCTGTCCAGGTCGGAATTTAATGTGTTTGACATAGTCGTACGTTGACGTTTCTCTTCTACGACCGAAGAGCAGGGACGTGAGTTAGGGAACGAATATGAAAAACTGAGAGTACTGTCATCCGCGAAGGAATGGATTGGATTAGAAGTAGCAGACAAGATGTCATTTGTAAAAACGAAAAAGAGAGTCGGAGACAAAACGGAGCCCTGGGGAACACCAGCATTTATATGGTGAATTGCAGACTTGAAACCATCCAAGATAACTTGTATTGAACTGTCCGAAAGGTAATATCTAATCCATTGAAGAAGAGACTCATCGATGCCATATGCACGCACTTTCGACAAAAGAGCCTGATGCCAAACTCTGTCAAATGCCTTAGAAATATCGAGCACAACCATCTTTGTTTCGCCGAAGTGATGGAGAGATTGGTTCCACTTCTCGGTGAGATATGCCATCAGAACACCAGTGGACCTGTTGCTACGAAAACCATACTACCGGTCATTGAGGAGTTTTCGTGAATCAAGATATTTCATAAGCTGACGATTTATCAGCGTTTCCATGACCTTGGAAAGAAGGGACGTGGACGGGGAGGAAGATTCGCCTTTTTTACGGACGTGCTGGACAAATGCTGTTTTCCATCTACTCGGAAAGAGCCCAGAAGAGTAGGACAGACAGAAAAGCCTACGCAGAGGTTTTGCCATAGTAGAAGAACACCTCTTCAGAACTATGGGGGAGATATCATCTGTACCAGCGGATTTGTGTATGTTAAAACCTCCTGCAATTGTACGAGTGCGAAAGTGGAATCGTCCCATGGAAAATTGGACGCTCTCAAGTACAGGTGGATACAAAGCACTATCTGGCATGGTGGAGTTCGCTGCAAAGTGAGCTGCAAGCAGATTGGCTTTGCCTAAGGAGCGGACAGCTGGAATGTCATTCTAAATGACCGTTGGGATGGCAGACGAGGCAGAATTTTTAATATTTTTGAGGAATGACCAAAATGTTTACTACCTTTGGGACTTTGTAGAATTTTTTGCCTCAATTTTTGGTCATGTAGGAATTTTACACGTCGAATGTGAACATTGCAGTCATTTCTGGCTTGTTTCAACTTTTTTCGGTTTTCCTCAGAATTGTTGGCTTTATAAGACCGAAAACTTACCTCTTTTAACCTGATAACCTCTTTGCAGCTCTGATCAAACCACGAGTTTACCTTAGGTTTAATGCTCTTTATTCTGTTAGGAATATAGTCATTCATACCTAAGAGAATGGTATCAGTAATCATATCAGCGGCGGCATCCACGTCACTGTTGAGGAAGCATAGCGACCAGTTAAATCTCATAAAGAAACTATTAAGGCCATCCCAGTTGGATTTCTCGTAACGCCAAACTTTTCTTTTAGGAGTTTTTTTCTTTAACTGTGTGGTCGGAGTACGAGAATTTAGCTGATACGATATTGTGGTCGGGATGGCCTAGAGGCGCTAAAACGTCAATGATGTATTTATCAGGGTGCGAAGTAAGAAATAAGTCCAGCGTGTTGGCGGAATGATCTACAATGTCCGGTATGCGTGTAGGCTCAATTACAAGCTGAGTCAAATTGTTTATCTCAGCGAAAAGTTCAACATACCTTCCTTCGCGTGTTGTCTGGCAAGAATGTAGAAGCCAATCCGAATTGTGTATATTGAAATCGACCGCAATGACGATTTCAGTATGAGGATACAGGGAGACAGTTCGTGTGATGGAATCGGACAGCGCATCAAACTCGTTAAAAGTTGAGTTATTATCCGCACTAGGGCTTCTGTAAATAAAACAGTAGTGAATTATTTGCTTACGGACGGTGAGTTTTAGCCATTTGTAATTAAATTCCGGATTGGAACAGTGGCCATACTGTGGTGGAACTTGGTAAGATATATATTACTACGGACATAAATGGCAAGTTCACGTTGGTGAAAGAATAGTGGCACTAAGTTATATCCAGGCAGCTTCAAATCAGATATTTTTCAACTACCTGTATTTCACTAAGTGCCAAAACAGCTGGTTTATAGGAATGAGCGTGGGCGTACAAGTCGAAGCAATTCTTTCGAAGCCCACGAATGTTGGTAAAATCAACCCTAAATTGTCTCATCATTACAACATAAAAACACAAAAACACACAACTCTGACGATACTAAGCGAAGCCGTGAAGTGTAGATCCAAAGGTTAGTTTTTCAATACACCCCAACAATGGCTCTATATATTTTGTTTCGCTTGTCGTCTTTAGATATTTATAGCAAACAATTTGCAGCTTGCGCTGCCTCTCGCATGCATGTCATATCTCAGTGGTCTAGCCTAAGTACCGGACACTCCTCTGTTCTTAACCGTCTTGAATTCCTTTCGCAAAACTCCGACTACGTACTTCCACAGCACTTCTACTCGATAAAAACTTTGAAACTCGCATCCTCTCCAGACTTGATCGGAAGGAAGATCTGGGGTACCTATTTCCGTCTACCCAATCACTGCAGCGTTTTCCAGGTGAAGATTATGGCGATAAATAAAGTCTTGTCGTGGCTAAAGTACAATGTGATATCTAATGGGATTATCAGCATTTTTGCTGGTAGTCAAGCCGCGATCCAATCCCTGGAGCTTGTCACCTTCAATTCAAAAACTGCCTGTCACTTAAGGAGATGGCTAAACAATTCAACATTCATTTAGGTGGTGGGACTTAAAGACATTCCAAGGAATTGCGTGGCCGACGAACTCGCCAGGCAGGGCACCTATCGATTTCACCAAATAATGTGAATCTTGGCATGTCTTTCATGCTAACCCAACCTAGCCTAACAGCACAAAATGTTATTTTGATCTTTATTTTATTTTGCCGAAAATCATAAAAAAGACAAAGACATAGCATAATATGCAGACATTCGAATTTTCTGTAATTTAATCATACTGTTATAAAAGTGCAGAGAACGCCGTCAAATCTGACCTGAGGAGGAGAAGAAAATAGAAATGCAAACACTGATTTGGTTTCCGAGAGGGTGCACATTTTTATTTAAAGTAAAGAGACTCTTCTTAAGTTAAACGTTGCTCCAAACCCGGAACAAGACTTATTTTCGACATCCTTGCAGCAGCGTTTTATAGTCCCATCGCTACCTTCCAGTATTTTTCTATTTCCCACTATCAGAGAGAAATTTTCAGAATTCCGCCATCTTGGTCAAACTTGCGAGCCTTATCCTTCTGCCCATTTACATTTTCCACCAAAACCATCACGTTTTCCGGCTTTCGCAAATTTACCTTTAATTTGGTACGGAATATGTCAAACAAACTCGGAAAACTTTGTTTATGTCTAATCGAACCTGATTCAAGTATGATATCGCTTCCTAAAGTTCATAAGTTTCACACACGCAACTGTCAAAATCAGATGCGAAATTTGTCAACAAACAACCTTCCTTGATCATACGTCTTGATGTGACGAATTTCGGAGATCGGTTGTTTTTCTTGTGGTCTGCGACGTTTGCGCAGTTTTGCGACTATTTCCGGACTTTTCCAGTGATTGGTGAGTCTTTCAGGTGTGCGATTCCATATCTCGAGGTATCAATCGGTGTATCGTTATTGCAGGTTAGGTATCTGATACCGTGATGGCCTTCCAGGGACATCGGCTGCCAACCGTGCTGCTGGGTTGATGGTGGGGCATGGCGGGAGTTGCATCGTCGTTGCTAAGGCCAGTGTCGGCGCTGTTGGTGGGATGTAGCAACAGCAATGCTTGTAATGCAACCTTTGCGGATGGTCTCAGTAGATGGAGGTGTTCGTTGTCATCTTTCTTCGACGAGCATGGTAGGACAGTTGTTGACAGGTAAGTTATGGTCCATAATATGACAATCGCTCGTAACATTAAGTTATATGCAAAGTAATTGTTAAAAAAGTCAAACAATCGCCCATTTGTCAATGTTTTACTACATTTTAGTGAATACTGTTCGAGTTGTATGTAATGTTATAAAAATTATAAAATTATTATATTATTATTGTAATTATAGAAATTAAAAGATACAAGTAAAGATACGAGTACATATAGGCACGCGTCCACTTCTTTATAAAATGCATATTTCACCGACTTCAGTAAAGCATTTGATAAAATCTCGCACGAAATTATTATTCTTAAGTTGAAAGCTCTTGGTTTTCAGCCCGGTTTTATCAATTGGATCCAATCCTACATGGAAGATCGAAAGTATGAGCTTATATTTGAACCTTCCGTCTTTAACCTCATTAAGGCCACTTCTGGTGTCCCTAAAGGCAGTCATCTTGGTCCTTTAATTTTCGTCCTTACCACCAACGACGTCGACTGCATTATCAAAGACTCGTATCTCTCTATCTATGCCGATGACATGAAAATCTATAGATACATTTTTTTTCTCAAGGATTGTCGCCCACTTCAAGATGACCTTAACAGATTTTCTCTCTGGTGTCAGAGAAATCATCTCCAACTTAATGTAAGCAAATGTCAATTCATCACCTACTCCCGCAAACGCCTTCCACCAACCCTACTTCCTTTGGAACGAGCTTGTCCCACCTGTTTCATCTTTCCGTGATTTAGGTGTAATCTGTGATTGGGAACTTAGCTTCCGTTCCCAAGCCATCCAGCGCAAGTTTATCAGTTTCGCCCAACGTGGTCTTCCTTGGATTAATAGATACAACTTTCTTCCCTACTCGTGATCGTGACACTTTAAAAATGATTTGATATGAAACTTTGATATTTTCAACGATTATAGGACTTCAAAATAATGTACGTAGTCATATGTACATGTACGCATAACTGCAGCCTGGTCGTCCTCTTTGGATCACTAAAATTATACCAGTGCTTTGAGGATTGCACCTAATTGGGTTTATTTTGTAAGGCTTTACTCAAACAGCTTGTTTTGCTTAATACCCACTCAGTATAAGCAATTAAGAGATTTGCTTTGCGTCGATGATTTCGAATACCCTAATACACCGAAATAGTTTGATTTCAACTTAGGCGGAAAAAGACACATGCAAGCATTTATCATTAATTAGACAACATTTAATATTAACATGTACATATATGTAGGTATACAAGATTATCCATAACAGGCTAATTAATTAAGTTTGTTTTAAGTGAGATTCTTCTAATCGTTTAATTAATTTTTGTTAGTTATTATATTAAAATAGACGACCGGTCGGCGAAACGTTTTCTATTTAAGTTACTATCCCTGTTAAAGTTGTGTTTATTCGAATTTACGTGAGTACATTTTCGATTACAAGTCTAGTGGAAGAAAATACATACTAATATACATACAGATGTATAATACGAATAATTGCCTTCGGCTTAGGGCACCTTTAACCAAAAATCCTAACTTTAGTGACGAAGTCGAAGGTTTGAAAAAAAAAATAAAAAATTAAGCACAGTTCTGCATACTGTAAACGGCGACGAAGGCCAACATAACGCTGTCAGCAGAACGAGCCATTCAATAGTGGCGATGACAGTCAAGATTCCTCTCAACCCGATCAGAATGAAGTGAGGATAGCGATATCTACACTTATATCTAACAAAGCTGCTGGAGCCGACGGCCTTGCCGCCGAATTTTTCAAGGTAGGAGGAGATGAGTTGGTAAGGGGCATGCACCAGCTCATCTGTAAAATCTGGTCAGACGAAAGTATGCCCGATAAAGAGAACCTCAGCATCGTTTGCCCGATCCTGAAGAAAGGAGACCCTCTGAACTGCGCCAACTACAGAGGTATGTATAAGTCTTCTCAACATCGCATATAAGATGCTGTCTGTCGTATTATGCGAACGCCTAAAACCGATCGTCAACAACCTTATAGATCCTTATCCATTAAGGCGGCTTAAGGCCGGGAAATGCCACTATTGACTAAATAATCATCCTACGACAGATCTTGGAAAAAACCCAAGAACATAAAATCGATATGCATTACCCATTCACCGATTTCAAAGTTGCCTATGATAGCATGTATGGAGACGAATTATACAGAGACATGTCTATTTACGGCATCCCTTCCAAGCTCGTCCGTTTGTGGAGGATGACGGTGGAGATTTTTATTTTTTTTCAAATAGAACGCATTTGGTCTCATTCAGCCACGACAGCAACCCTCATCGTACTTGCTTTTCCTGAGATTGACTTATCAATTAGTTGGGACGCAACAAGGATTGCTGAAAGTAATACTCATGAAAGCCTTCATATTTAAACCTTTATGGTTTTTATTTTGTTTTGTCTTCAGCCGAAGAAAAAACCTTTAGTCAGACTCCAATCAGAGTTCCCACTTTGATGAAATTGTGCTCGAGACAGGATAAAAGGATCCATTTCTCAATCTCACATCTTTCTTTATCGAAAGATAGGAAATATACCGCAAACTAAGTAATATATGCAAATGGATAAACATTTTATGAGTAGAACGTGATGAAGGTTAATAATCTACGATATTTCACATTTATGTATATTACTATATTATTTACCTTTTGTTTTTTGAAAGAAAAAGGATGAAACATAGTATTTAATGTTTACTATGCAGTGGAGACTCGATTAACCGGGATACAAATATTTGGCGCAATAGCTCTTTAAAGTGCCAGGGCCTAGCTTCTCGCAACCACTCATGTTGTGTGCGTTATATTTTTCACACGAATGGAAGGGACATACAGTTTAATGCCGAATCCGAACGGCGATTTGAGAAGCTTTTTCGTGACAACAATACTCTCGGATGTTTGTCAGACGCTCGCGAGAGGTGGGACCGTGAAACAACTTTTTGGTATTTTCTGGGATTCGAACCTGGAACCTCATGCGTAGTGATCCGACACACTAACCACTTACGCCACGGCGCCCACAACCGGGATATGTGGATCTTTTGTTTCCATAAAAAAACAGTGAAACAGTAAATAGGGAGGAAAATCTAAATTTCAAAATGTTCCGTTTAATAGAGACTCGAGTGTGATATTTCTTTACTTGTCTGGCTCCTGATCCAGTAATAATCTCCACGATCCCAGGGATGCTATTTCCATTTCTAAAGATTCAGCCTTCTAGTATCCGCTATTAGTTGGCCTCTAGCCATATTTCAAAGACCCATTTGGATGCACCATTATCGCCCATTCGCATCTTGGTGCAACGTATTGAATTGAGGGCTGAAAATACTCATTCATTCGCCCTCCACGCATACGCAACCTTTTATACGACATATGTACAATATAACCTTTATACACTACTTACTTAAGTTAGATATGATCTTATATGCGGCTTTTAACAGGGATTTGGCATGCTAGTTCTTGCAAGGCACGATCTTTTTTTTGTAGATGGGGCATAACTTATAGAACTGATAACCGAGTGCGTAATGATAATGGGTGCATTTTCGGAAAGCTCCGTCATCAGATTTTTTCAGCTTCCTTCTTCCTGTGCCAGCCTTTTCTTAACCGTAAGGAAGCTGTGCTTTTTTATTGACTTAACTTGGAATCTCTTTTTCTTCTACTTAAAAAGCCAGCTGCATAATGCTTCTCTAGCTATCGCGCTAGCTAGATTTGTCGGTACTCATGTCTTGCTGCCCATGTTTTACACTGCAGCACCTGTATATATAAATACATATAAACTCATATATGCGACATTAAGCATCTTTTATCGCCTTCTTCCGTTGGATGCTCTCATTTAATTGTTTTATTGCCTACTTACAACACAAATATAGTACTGTAATATTACTTGTAAAAAATGTTTCTAGTATATTATGTACTTACGTTTTGCTGGAATTGGCATTACGATACATCCTAATTCATTTTTTCGTGAAATTTGATACACAGAAAAAGAAATTATAAGTGGGAGCTTTGGCTCTAATATGCACATGTATGTATATGTTTAAAAAAAAAAAACTGTTCACCATATAATCGATACTACGGCATTATTAATGTACATAGTATTATCTTACAATTAGTTGAAAGGTATGTACTACCTACTTGCTGAGCCGCATGATGTTATGCTGAACTGCATACAAATGTATGTACCTATATACCGCTATTACGCTTTTACTGCACATCTGCGTCCTGTGAACCCAAAATTCCTACAAAACAAAGAGGAGCAAAAAATTAATTAAGAGCAAGTCCATCCTTTTTTCTACACAAAAAGGATTTATAACCATTCGCAAGTCAAACATTGTGCGCGAATTGCTGTAACCACAACGGCAAGTGGGTAGTCATAATCCTAGGAATTTCAGTTCGACTAGCTAATGGTAAAAGGTCCTTAAACTATACAATATACATACATATGTACATATGTACGTAGTTATGACACCACAATATCTGTTAATTTGCACATCAGTACAACTCTATTGTTCTTGCATCAATTATGCATACATATACATACAGAATTTATACCATGAAATTAATTTTGTATATCAGTGGGTCTGTAAAATAGGAGCCACCGATTTTTCAACTTTAAAATCGTTAACAGCTCCTTAAAGCGCGGATATACAGATATGGCCACAGCAATATGCTATTCTGCATTCACCTAGAGCAATAACCCAAACTGGTAGACTTACAATTTTACTTTACCTTCAGAAAGTGCGACATGGATGGCTTCTCATTGATGTGAAACTGTGCACCTTGACATATGCGTCATTTTATTTAAAACTTTGACTCCGAGGGAAACTAAGCAATCATTTCACATATCAATGTGAAGATGTTACGCAACGCTGTTTCTCACATTTGTATGAAAGAAACCAGCTCAACTTATACACTCAACTTGCACAGTCTATTTTCACACGATGTAAAAGGTTGAATCTCTTGAGAATGCATTCAAGTCTGAACAAAATCCAAGTACATTTCAACTATTGATTTTCCGAAGCTGGTAGGTGATGTCTGAAGGGCTTCATATCCAGCATGACTTAAGTGAATTTTCACCAGGTCAATTCTGTTCGGATTATTACTCGTTAAATGTGAAAAGCTGAAACTTAATTTTGCAGAACTTTTTTTTTATGTGAGATTACAGGATATACAAAAAATGAAACGAACGAAAAGTCAAGAAACGTCGTTATGAATCCTACAAAAATCCATTCGTTTTTCGTCATCTTCTTCGCTGTTATTGCAGTCTAAACAGAAAACAAGGGGATAAAATAAAAACACCCACAGCATGATAAATTCCGCTTTTTTGCTGGCATCCTGCCTCCCCAGCTTGATGATGTTCTTTTCATCAAGTAGACGGTGTCATTTAATATTATTCACATTGTTGTTTATGTCCTGCCATCGATGTCCTGCTACGTTTTCACTGCTTTATTATGCTAATGTTCCTGACACATCCTAATGACCGTTAAAACAGAGCAAGCAAACAAATTCACACACAAAGAGTGAAGCCCTCATGAAGAACCCAACAGATGCACGGAAATGTTGTTTTCCGACGAAGCATCGGCCCCGTTCGTTACCATCCATGCATCTACGGCGAAAGCATCGCCCCCAAAAGCACATACCTTCCGAACTGCCATAATAAAGTTCTATTCTTGTCTTGTGAAGCAACATAAGCCTTTTGTTTTCGAAGTGCATACATATGAGTGAACGACTTTGGTAGACATGGTGGACTACTTCCTGTGGTTTGTTCCCCACTCTCTGGATGTCATAGTTTCATTATTCTGTTTGGTACTGCCCGGTAAACGTTGGTTTTGTGCTATCAGCAGCGACAACATTTGGTGGCTGGCTGCATTGTAGTTGTCACGTCATAAGCACTTCAACTGAGATGAGCACAAACTTTTGCAAAAGATCAAAAATAAAAAAAAGTTTCCAGTTTCCGCAAGGGTACAACAAATACGGAGCTTGTAAGTGGAGTTGACAGCAACAAGGCTAAAGTTTATGTTAACAAAATGTACTCGTACTTCGTTATAAGCAGTAGCTATGTGCACGGCACTGAATTAACCATCTTTGCCAGTTTACATAGATTTTGTTTTGATTGGGCGGTAAAGTGGTGTAACCAAAACATGACTGTTTGGTCACATTGTACCTATTCAATTATTAAAATGTGTTATGTAATGAGAATGCACTTACACACATATGTTCATTGCGTGGTTCAAAGTTTGTATAAAGCTAAAATTACCACAAACAAATGTTGCGCCGTCTCCATTCTTCTTAGATATGCATAGATACATATTTGTTTGTTCGCTATCCCATAGGGTATATTTAGTTTGACACATAGTTTTGAACCTAAAAAAAATAATAGAAATACTCCCCATAAAGTATTTACCTACATACATAGGTTAGGCACCAATAGCTGAGCCTATTTAATGATGTCTCTTCGCCCGTCCGTCGGTCTGTTATCTGCTAAATAAAATAAAATAAATATTTGGCGCAACAGCTCTTTAAGTGCCAGGGCCTAGCTTCTCGCAACCACCCATGTTGTGTGCGTTATATTTTTCACACGAATGGAAGGGACCTACAACAATACCGAGAGTATAGGGTGGGACCGTGAAAAAAAGTTTTTCGTGATTTCTGGGATTCGAACTTGGGACCTCACGCGCAGTGGTCCGACACACTAACCACTTACGCTACGGCGCCCACTGCTGTCATCTGCTCCGATGATACAATTTCCTATATAAGCTTTCTACCTCAAGAGAAAACTGAGAAATGTACCTACTAATCTAGAAAACATTTCCACCAGAGAGGAGGTTGATAACATTGTTAATCAGTTTTCTGAACACGTTTAAATTCTGCCGACAGAAGTATACCCAAAAAAGAGAAAATATATTTATGCTCGAAACTTCCAGATCATGTTTTAGATCTTATCGGGTTGAGAAACATGCATTGGAGAAACTGGCAAAGACGCAGACAACCCATTTCTCAAACGCTACTAAAAAATTTCAATAAATTAGTTAAAGATTTTATTCAAAATAATCGTAATTAAGAACTAAAGAATAATCGTAAAGTATGATATTCGCACAAATCTACTCGTACACAACTACTTAGAGGCTTTGAACGCGGACGAAGTTGAAACTCCGTCGAGTGTGTTTATTACCGAGTCAGAAATAGAGCATTTCATAGATAACTTACTCATTAGAAAAACAAGTGGCCTGGACGGTATAAGAAATATTTATATAAAAAAATTACCTAATAATGGTAATAAAAACTTAGCACTCATAATAAATGCCTGCCTCAAGCTACAATACTTTCCAACTGCTTGGAAAGTAGCCAAAATAGTGCCTATTCCGAAAGCGGGCAATCCTGCTGACAGACCGGACAGCTAAAGACCGATTAGTTTACTTAGTAGCTTGAGTATAATTTTTGAAAGGGATGAATAGGAAATATTTTCTAATGAACAGTTCGTTTTCAGGCGTTATCATAGTACATACCATTAAGTACTTAGACTAAGCAACAGTAGAAAGATTAATCGCGCTATATGAAAATCGATGGGCATGATACTCCTCGACATAGAGAAATCATTTGATTCCGTCTGGCATAACGAACTTCTATACAAAATGCTAAATTTTAATATTCCAGCTTTTCTCTGTAAAATCGTCCAACGTTTTTTGTGAAATCGTTGTTGTAAAGTGTATATCAAAAACAGTCCGTCTAGCTTATTAAGTATCCCCGCTGGTGTCCCCCAAGGCTCAGTCCTCGGACCGATCTTATACAACGTATATAGATCCGACTTTCCAAACTTACAAGGATGCGAATTTGCAGTATATGCTGATGATACTGTGATACTTTCATCGCATGAGTTCGGTCTAAACATCGAGACAAATCTTAAAAATGCAGCTGAAAAACTAAGCGAGTACTATAAAAAATGGAAAATTAAATTGAATTCGGAGAAGATACAAACTATCTTTTTTAGTAGAAAAAGAAACCCACCCATTAATTGTTAATGGCCATCAGATAGCTTGGGAGTCAACAGTAAAGTACATAGATATATGTATATCTAGGTAAGAAATGATCCCTTCAAGAACACATAAGGAGATCATTGCATAAAATAAGTATTGCCACTAGGATGCTATATCCTTTTGTAAACAGAAAGTCCTCATTATCCGATGAAAACAAAATAACCGCACATAAAGTTATATTTCAAGCACTCTAACTCTACGGCTGTCAAGTGTGGGGTAGATGTGGTAGGAGCCATATCAAAAAATTACAAATACAACAAAATAAACTTTTGAAAATGATGCTGAATCTTTCTTGGCATCACTCCACTTCAGATCTGCATAGCGTAGCTAATGTTGAACTGATCTCCGATAGAATACAAAAGCAAAAGAATTAAATGTCAGTTACCATAGGTTGGAATGACTTTGTAAAAATTCCACATGTTTTTGCATACCTATAGGTATAGTTTTAAGTTCTTTATTTCATATATGTGTATGTTAATTTATTAATTCTGTTTATTTATATATTTGTTAATTTATTTAGATTATTTATTAATCTTTTTGGTAATTTATTTATCTATTAATTAATTTTGCTGGTAATTTAGTCAACTTTTTAATTTATTTCATTGTCAATATGTTTATTGTGTTATATGTTGACATATTTATTTGGTTGTTCATTTCATATTTATACATTTACTTACTTAGTTTTAGTTTTTTCTCGTTGTTTCCCCTCGAATAATAAATCGTAAGAAAATTGTAAATAATTTAAATTTTTTTTTTTTCAGTTGAAAGATATACAGGGTGTCCCAGTTAAGCAGTATAATCCTTTAAGAGGAGATACCTGAAGTTCCGCCGAACAAAAAATTGTATGGCAGTGGGGGGGGTCTATTCTCACCACATTTCAAGTTAGTTATAGCCCATCAAAGTGGGTGACCTCTTATTTGGAGGTGTAACCACTTTAAACGCTATAACTTCTAAACTATTATAGGTACAAAAATTGTTTTATATATTTTGGAAAGACAATTTAGTAGCGCATACCTCAAACACATTGGGTACAGTCGTGCAGCTACAAAAAAGTTATGGCTTCTTAAACTAAAATAATGAAAATTTGTTGTTCCATTTTTTCACTAAAAAAGCATTTTTCTCAAAATTTTTACTTAATATTTATTTTTATCCCTAAAATATTTTCTTAAAATTATGTTAAGTAACTTTTTTACGTACGGTCAACAAAAGTTGTAGTAAAAGCCATTTTTTGTCAGATAAATTTTGTCACACAATTTTTTGTTCGGTGGAACTTCAGGTATCTCCTCTTAAAGGATTATAATGCTTAACTGGGACACCCTGTATATCATATCTCTGTATGTAAATTGTGTGATGGCAAACCTTTGTAACTTTGAAATGAAATAAATAAATATCTATTTATCTATTTAAAAGCTTTCCACGATCCGAAGCAGCACAGGTTAAACATTTTTTCAGCTGCCTTTCATTACGTCCATAGAATGTACAAGCTTAGGTTAGGTTAGGTTAGTGGGCTGGTGTAGGGACGGAAATCCTCTACACTACACTCATGTCAGTATAGAACCATTGCGATACCCAATGGGGGAAATAAGATAGAAAAGAAAAATCATTTCCTAGTGAAGAAAAAATAAACGTCCCTGTACGCAGCCTAGTAGAAAATACCATATATAGTACTTACAGTACCCGAGATATAAACCATCCAGAAGATTTGATGAAGTTTGTGATGTCGTTGATCGGTCTGTTGGACAATTCCTCCAAATCCCTAAGGAAGAATTATCCAAGATATCTATTTCTAAGATAGTAGAGGCCTGGGCAGTGGCAGAGAATGGGGGTCGTGTCCTCGTGAACCTCCTTGTCGCCGCAGCCCCTACAAAGGTCCTCGTTCGTCACACTTAGCTTCTCATGTGGTATCACATTGTGTTGTGCCCCGCAATAACTCCTATGAGAGTAGAGAGTGATTTTCTATCCATCTGCATGAGTTTACTGGCTTTCGCACTGTCAAATGTAGGCCATAGCTTCCTCGTGATGATACAACTATTTAGAGAAGACCATCTGTTGTTTGCCTCCGTTAGGGCTTTGTTCCGTGCCTTAAGTTTAAGTATGCAAGGCCCGAAGTCGACCCCCTAAAAGAAAAAAATCACAAAGAACCGCAAGAAAAGCAACTTCGAGAGCAATTTCGTCCACCACCACCAATAAACATCGTCGGGATAACGGAATACAATAAGTTGCAAAACCTCTTTAAAGGAAAGTTAACATCGAAATACAAGGTTACATCTTTAAGGGATAATGCGTGGAAAATTAACGCCAATGACGACTACGACTACGGAAAAGATTCAGTGGTATACTTTCGAAATCAAGTCAGAAAGGCCACATCGTGTTGTTGCAAGGGGACACCCCCCTAATGCACCAATAAGAGGTTATGACTGACCTTCAAGCCAAAGACTTTAAAATTCCTGACGCCGTTAATATTGTAAACAGATGATACTAAGTATCCAAGAAAATCAACACATGCACTCTACTACTAAGTACTTTATGTAGTGTGGATCTGCCAATGGCAGCTCGGGCATATGAGTAGTGTGGATGAAATTGTTAGTTCAATAGTGACAAACAGCGAACGGTAGACGTATGCCCGAATTCGCTAAGGATTGTGGTAGTCAGTTAATAATATTAACATTGGAAAAGCCACCGGGTAATAACATTCGGACAGCAAGAGTGCAGACTTACGCTCAGGCCGCGGCATCCGAAAAACCAAAAAACATAGAAATTTGGACGGATCCTGTCTCTCATGTTTTCTCAGTTATTCTCGCGAAATTTGAAGAACAAAGCAAAATAAATAAAATTATTCTCGATTGGCTGGTTAAGCTTGAAAATAATTCACAGAAAACGCGTACTTCAACTAGAATATGAATGACAAACGAATGTTAAAAATATGTGCTTGGAATGCAAACGGACTTTTGCAAAAACTTCACGAACTTGAAATATTCATGCGTGAAAAAGATATTGATATTTGCTTGATTTCTGAAATCCACGTATGAAACGAATCGCATCTAAAAATAAGAGGCTGTAATAATTACCACGCTTGTGACCCTTCGGGAAAAGCGAGAGGCGGATCTTCCTTATTTATTAAAGACTGCATCGAACAATCCGAAGACCTAAAGATAGAGCTTGAAACTTTGCAACTGTGCACGATTCGAGATAAAAATAGTCAGCCTACTCTTAATATCTCATCTATCTACTGTCCACCGCGTTCCGCACTTGAAAAAAGTGATTTTACTAACTTGTTTGAATCGCTGAATTCTAATTTTATTTTATTTTAAATTTCTTGGTGGCGATTCTAATGCGAAACATACGTTCTGGGGCTCAAGATAACGCTCGAAAAAAGGTAAATGCTCTTTGGGGCAGGTATGGAGTACAGCTGTGGTTTCCATTCGTAGGGTACCTGATCGATTTTTTGTGTTGTGAAATGAATATCTACTAACCACATAAAAGTTAAAGAGAGCTTTGATATGTCGTCTGATCATTTTCCACTTATTTTAATAATGAGCGAAAAACTAGTCTATTACCTAGAGCCAGCGAGATTACCTGCTACAACAACTAACTGGGAAGGCTTTCGGAACGAAATTGAAGATAATGTTGAACTGAGTGTTTCACTTACGACACCCTATGAACTTGAGGTTGAAGTTGATCATTTCGTTGAGATCGTACAGCTCTCCTCTTGGAATAATACGCCCAATCTAACGAAAACGCCGAACAAATACGGTTTACGATATCCTCCGGAAATAAAGAATTGGTCAAGAAAAAAAAAAGTGCGAAAAAAATGGCAACAGAGTCGTGCTCCGCAGCAGAAAGCACACTTGAATCGTCTGTTAGACATGGAGTTGAATACTTCGACAGCAAAGAAATTTCGGCCGGCGTACCGCAAGGAAGAGTTCTTGGGCCGCTTCTCCATTTGTTATATACTCGTGATGTACCGAAAGAAGATGGCGCTATCCTTGCTACGTTTGCCGATGACACCGCTATCCTAGCAGTAGGTAAAATAATATAAGAAACGACTGCAAAACTGCAAAACGCACTGAATAATGTAAATGAATGGACGAGGGACTGGCGGATTGTCCTCAATAAATCTTAATCTATTCACATGAATTTCGCTTATAAGAAAACGAATGACTTGCCAATTTTTCTAAGCTCGGCTCGAATGCCTTTTGCAAACCAGGCCAAATACCTGCGAATAACACTCGACGCCAGGCTGAAATGGAATTCGCACGTGAAAATGAAACCTAAGAACTCGAAATCAAATATAGAGAAATGGACTGATTATTTGGAAAGCCTTCCCAGCTCAGTATTGAGAGCAAACTGCTTTTATTCAAGCAAGTGCTAAAATCGGTGTGGACCTACGGTATACAACTTTGGGGTTGTACCAAGAAAACAAATGCGAATGTGTTACAAAGTTAAAGTGCTAAGAGAAATTGTCCAAGCACCGTGGTATAGTAGAAACGACGATATCCACAGGGGCCTCGGAATTTCGACAATCGAAGGTGAAACTAGAAGCTTCGCCAGAAAGCAAAGAAACCGACTAATTGGGCATGTCAACAATACAGTCCTAAAAATTTTGGATAAGAGCAATTTATTGCACCGAGTACAAAGGATGAAACCCTTCGACTTGGCGGGATAAGGATTAACCGCGTCTTGATTGCGGAACATGAGGAATCTTTCAGTGGAAAGTAACCTGCCAAACGTTTTTATTTCGTGATAAAAAATAGCTTAATAAGTTATTACTTACGAGTAGTTGCGATATCTAACAAATTTATATCGAAAGGAGCTGTTTTTTTAGTCAGTAAGAATCTGACACTACTATGAGCACGCGCTTGCTATTCTCATAGTGTCTATGGAAGATTTTTCACCTACCCTCGGAAAAAAAAGCGGGATGCACACTCTTAGGTCAGATTGGTCCGAGTTTAGTGTTGAACCTCCTTTAGCCAGCTCTTCTCTACAATACTTCACAAGCTTCGATTTTACTTCTGTAGCAGATATTGCTTTTAATGTATAAGCTTACCTTTAGGGGCGATTTAAAAAAAAATTAGTTTCATATAATTTCTGGAATGCAAAGAAAACACATTCTACTACCTATACATTACTACAGTAGGAAGTTTTAATTACATAGTTACTTACTTACTTAGGTGGCGCTATCATTCTGGGTAAATCTGGGCCGCAACCAACAAGCATCTGTATTTATCTTATCAGTTGCGCACTCTAAGTTGCTCGAGGTCCCCTTGAACTTGTGCGCGCCACCTACGTTGGGGTGCATCCGCTTTATAGGCCCCAGCTATATTAAATGGCCAATACATAAGTTTTCGATTAGATCGATATCGTTGTACAGCTCGTTTAGTTCGTCATTAAATCTTCTACAAAAACCATCGACGCAAACGGGACCGAATACAAGCATCTTTCGAAGAATTTTTCTCGAAGCGGCCAAGAATATCTTCATCCCCTGCAATAACGCCCATATGTCAAGGCCGTAAAGCAGAAATAGGATGAACAGGGTCTTATATAGATTCTCGTTCCACATTTCTCCTTAAAACAAAATATAAAAATAGCATTTAAAAATAAATAAAATAAAATAAAAAATAATGAAAATATACCAAGTATATAAAAATCATATTGTAAGTATTGAGAACCCTTTAGGTCAGATACTTTAAGTTATTATTATTGCTGTAGTTTTTGGGTTTATTTGAACAATATAATATGTAATAGTGTATAAGTGGATAAATAAACAAGCAGAAAAAATAAAAATATAGATTCTCGTTAGTTGTTCGAGATAGGACTTTACTGTTGATTTGCCTTATTAGCCCAAAAAATAGAGATTGGCAAGAATAATTCTTGGCTTGATTTCCGCGTTGATATCCTCACTTCGCTTTGACCAAGTAGATGAAATTTAGACATCATCGTTCATGTTGAATCGTTCAATGTAGCTGACAGCAGAGTGTTGGTCTTCGTCGCCGATATACAGTCCCCAGAAGTAGTTTTTCCATGTTCTAAGCACTGACTATGATTCTATTACGAGGTTTCCATTTTCATCTCTACAGGTTTTACTTCTCTGACACGTTCTATTTACGTTTTGGTAAAAGTTTTGAGCATTGTTCCTGGAGTATAAGGTCTCAATATTCTCGATCGTGCGCTTCTCATGCTTTTTCTTCTTCTTTTGGAGAAGCCGATATTCTTCTCGTCTCTTTTACTCGTAGAGCTCATGAACAGCTCTCGTCTTTTTTTGCAGTCGCTTTACGAGTACATGCCTCTTGTTTTGCTGCATGGATTCGAAACCAGTGGTTTCGAGGTGTTTGTCGGGCGAATCCCAGCATATCAGTTGCGGCGTTCCTGATTGCATGTTGGCAGCGTTGCCTCTGGTCTGCGGCACTTGATGCTGGCGGCATAGTTGTGATTGATATGCGTTTAGCGATACTCTGGCGGTCTCATGCGAGTGTAGCTTTTCGACGTTAAATTTTCTCACACTGATTCTTCTTTGTCGCTCAGTTGCGAATATTCGCATTCGTACCTTAGCTACAACAAGGTAATGATCCGGTTCTATGTTGCCCGCGCCAAGGTCCGGACATCCAAAATACTGGAGGCATATTTTGAGTCTATCGCAATATGATCAATTTCATTGATCGTTACATGATCATTGGACCGCCATGTCTCCTTATGAATATTTAGATGATGTGCTTTCTATAGCGCGCACGCTCTTTTGATTTCTGAGCCTTCGTCCGTAATTACATAGTGTAATTACAAGATCCGTTCTACGCGGACTGTACATTTTCATTAAAAAAATAAATAAATATTTGGTGCAACAGCTCCATGTTGTGTGCGTTATATTTTTCACACGAATGGAAGGGACCTACAGTTTAGTGCCGAATCCGAACGGCGATTTGAGAAGCTTTTTCGTGACAACAATGCTCTCAGATGTTTGTCAGACGGTCGCGAGAGGTGGGACCGTGAAAAACATTTGATATTTTGTTATACTCGTATTTTTTCACTAAAGTATTTTCTTTAAAATAAGAAAATGAAAGAGAAACATGGCAAATACTTCGCCTTGAAGGATGCTTTGAGAACATCTTAAATTTATTACGTCGAACATTTTGTATGGGTACACTAAATTAATATGCATAATAAACGATCAAAATAACAGAGATGAACAAAAAAAAATAAGTAGTTAAATTAATGAATAAACAAATTTATATAGGTACCTATGGTAAACGTCTAAGAAAAGGTAACAAATATGTAAATTGAAAACGTAAATTAACGAGTCTGATAAAAGAATATATTATATACTTTAAATTGTTCAGTAAGTCTACCAATGCTTACAGAAATCAAGTGAGAGTATGATGATTAAACATTACACGGTTATTCAAGTCAAGAATTCGAACGGATATTTATTCAACATTTGCTTGGTAATGCGTTTCAATAGTACTCATATACGAGTATATCGATATAGATAATGTTTTCGTAATGAAAAATTACCTCTCTCACACTATCAACGGAGCTGAGGATGAAGAGCGCAGAGCACAAAATATGTGGGATTCCTTACAGCGAACTTGCTTAAAGAAGGCCAAATCACTGCTAGGAAAGTGATAAATGAGAAGAAAGCGGCCTTCAAAGCTTGGTCAAAGTGCCCCTCTAATAATAGTGACGAAAAAGTTCGCCTCGAAATGGAATACAGATGCTGCAAGAAAAACGCGAAGAAAAAGTGCGCCCAGCTTCAAGCAGAGAGTACGGAGGGCCTGTATCGGGAGCTGGAGAAAATATTTTCCCCGGTAGCTGATGCAAACCAGGCTATCCAGGAGCTGCAAAGACACAATATGAACAAGAGCGCCACTATCTTCAAAATAGCCGCCCAAAGAAGGAAGAATGCTCAGGAGATTCGTTCGCCAAAGTTCATTAGCAATGCTCATGGCCAGCTTCTTGTGGATGACGACAAAATTCTGCAGAGGTGGCGGCAGTATTGTGAAGAGCTTTTAAATGAACAGTTTCCACGGCTATACTTTCCAAGAGCCACCCCTAACTGTGAAGAAATACCCGACATTACAGTCGAAGAAGTTAGTGAGGCGGTCAAATACTCCAAAAAACGAAAAGCGGTTGGGCCAGACGATATACCCTCTGAGTTCTGGAAAAAGATGGGAGACATCGGGTTCAGATGGCTCAGAATTCTCATCTCCAAATTCGTGAGAGGTGATCCAATGCCGAATCAAAGGAGGGAAAGTTACCTTCTCCCTGTATACAAAGGGAAGGGTGATACGCACAACTGTGATAATTACCGTTCGATCAACCTGATGTCACACACCATGAAGATCGTTGAGCGGGTATTAGGTTGCCGACTGCGAAAAATAATACGGCTATCTGATGATCAGTGTGGGTTTGTCTCGGGTAAATCAGCCACAGATGCAATCCAAAGTATAAGGATCATAATGGAAAAACATCGTGATTCCTTAAGGGATTTGCATATTGTATTGGTTGACTTTGAAAAGGCATTCGACAGACAACCACGAGATCTGATATGGGTGGCGCTAAGACATCGAGGGGTTCCAGAAACCTATGTACAGATGATCATGGACATGTACGAAGGAGCAAAGACAAGAGTAAGATGCCTTGCTGGAATAACCGAAGAGTTTCCAATCAAAGTCGGGGTGCACCAGGGAAGCGTCTTAAGTCCTTTGCTCTTTATTACAGTCCTTGATTATCTGCTTGAAGGTAAAGTGATGGACCCCAAGGTACATCAGTTATTCTTTGCTGACGATGGAGCCATCATAAGTGAGGATCCTACATCCCTGCAACGAGCACTTGATGTGTGGGTCCACCCACTTTTTGGAGGGAAATGGGTATCGCATTAGTTCAAAAAGTCAGAGTACTTGTGCTGCCCATTCTCTGATCCACTGAGGCCTATTCCAGACATTTATTTGAATGGAACAGTGCTTCCCAAGTGCGAAAAGTTCAAATATCTGGGATCTATGATCAATAGCAAAGCAACTTGTGATGACGACATCAATCATCGCGTAAGCGTAGGGTGGATGAAGTGGCGAGAAAATTCCGCTATCTTCTGTGACAGAAAAATGTCCCCTAAGTTGAAAGGAAGGCTCTACACCGCAGTTCTACGTCCAGCGCTCACATACGGTTCACAATGTTGGACGATGTACAAAAAGTATGAGAGTAAATTAGCGGCAGCTGAGATGAAGATGCTTCGCATGACAGCAGGAGTGACAAAGCTTGATCGAATAAGAAGTTCGAAGATCCGTGGAAGTTTTCACATCAAGGAAACCATCGTACAAAAAAAAAGCGCGACCGGCTCAGTTGGTATTGCCACGTTCAAAGAAGAGATCATTTGAACCCTGTTAAAAAGGCAAAAAAGGCAGGCCTATAAACGCCTGGATCAGACAAATGCGACGACATTGGGATTTCATTGGCCTCAGTAACCGAGCGATCCAAAATCGGCAGGTCTGCCGATATTTTCTGAGGTCAAATAGGCGAACCCCACAGGCGGATCAGTAGAAATGCGGTGAAGTGGGGGGGTTGTGATGCCTTGTTTTCGGATCATAACCTCGCTGATAAAAGGAAGAAGAAGAGGCGAAAAGATGGGCTCAAGTTATTTACTCACTTTTCTGAGATCTCTCTTAATATGGTATGCAAATATGTTGGGAACCTGCATTGCGATTGATCGGGAAACTACTGACTGCCCAAAACTTGGCTTGGACCAGTAGCGCAACAATCAAGTTCGTGATGAAGTGCTTACTTTACCTCCTAGTGGTCGTCCCCGGGCAACAATACGTATAAACCCTTATACGTATAGGCTAAAATTGTAAGTGCGGGTTGTCTAAGGCCTTAATTCTAGGCTAGGTGACGTGGGCCAGCAACCTGCGTTACCGAAAATTGTTTTCGGATCGTGGCCTCGCTGATAAAAGGAAGAAGAAGATCGATGTAGATAATGCATTATTTAAGATAATTTTCTGGTAACGCTTGTATTTTTTAGCGTTCCGGACGTGATGAGTAAAACCACACTTATGGAATCAACAGGGCGCCTGCCTGTCCATCTAAACTACAGTCTGGCACACCCTTTTGATTTCTGAAGCATTTGATCTAAAGAGCTGACATTTTTTTTGTGCTTACACATTCATGCAATATGTTGTTCGGATGTAATTTATTCAGTTTTGAAATTCTAGAAATATTGTTAAAACAACTTGTTTTTTTTTAAATCGGTTTAAAAGTAGCTTAATAAAATAATTTTCAGGAAGCGATCATTAAGTGCATGTACATACATATTTAGCGCAACAGCCCATGGAGGGCCTAAGCCTAGTTTCTCGCAACCACTCATGTTGTGTGAAGTGACCTACAGTTTTGTGCCGTATCCGAATGACAATCTTGATTTTGTTTTTGAGAAGCTTTTTCGTGGCAAAAATACTCTCGAATGTTTGTCGAACGTTCGCGCGAGGTGGGAGTGTGAAAAAGTTGTCGATGTTTTCTGGCATTCGAACATTGAACCTTACGCGCAGTGGTCAGACACACTACCCACTGCACCATGGCGCCCACGATTATTAAGTCGAGTACCATTAAACGCATTTTTGGCAAGAACCTAGTAAATCATCTTATAGTACATACCAAAACTGACCGAAATATGTAATTTAAGAATATCGTTACAACCGTTTCCGAGGTAATTTTTTTTTTTCAAAATCGGACGCACCATAGTTTTAGAACAAAAATTCCGATTTTGACATAAACCAGATATGAAGTTCAAAGTAAATTCGCGCAATCGCTTAACGTCAACTACATATACATACAGACGGATAGGAAGACAGAATTGGCGCACCCAAGTTTTTTGTGAATTTCTAAAATAGTAAAACCAAGATTGATCAAAATCTCGTAATCGGCATTTCTTACGAAAATAATACATGCGCTAGTAAAAGATTTTAAGATTTTCGTTTCCTATCATGTGACATATGGTATGTATCAGATGAAACCTGACATTACATGAACTCCAAATGTGTACAAATATTTTTTAATATATTTCTTCCAATAAAAAAGCTCCAAAACCATTTCAGAAATGATATCCCCTCCTTACACGATTATATCTATGAGAAAAATCTGAAAAATTGGAAGTATATTCATATATGTAACTATAAAGAGGTTACAGGAAAACTATTATATAAAGAATATACTAGCACATCATTTTTTTATATAAAATGAAGAAGCATCTTCATAGTAAATTGAAACTCCGAACCCAAATTGAATCAAAATTCGTTCATTAGTTGTTGATATGGGCGTGTTAGGAAAATGCATACGATTTCTTTGAAAATCTCACTGTATCTCACAACCAATTCATTCGACATCGGTCATTTCGAACAACTATAACCCAAATTTAAAAAAAATAAACCACAACAAAAACTATTCCAACATTCTCGAATTTCTGAGATGACAAAGGCGACTTTATGTTATTACAACCACGTGCCTCATATCTTACCCGCAGTCTGATTCCGAAAATGTATTACTTGTATACTTCAAATTAAACGCACAAGCGAAATTTAATCAAAATTTTCTAAGATCTTCTTGAGCCAGAGCGTACGGAGGGAAATGTAAAGATTTTAACATCCCTCCCCCTACTGCCACCTATACACTGTTTTCGTAATTTCAGGTGAAAATGCAAATTAAATTACGAACCAAAATTTAAATTACAGACAAACTGGCAAATAACAACGGAAGGATAAAGTAAAGTTTTCCTTGTGAAACCGAAATATAATAATTCAAATAATTGCTACATACATAAATACAGGGTGTCCGCCGGGAACGTATACTACTTTGTTTTTCCGCCATTTTGGTAAACATTAGTCTTGACAGTTCATATTTGGCAGTCGTGAAGTAGACACGTGGCAAATTTATTATGGAAAAATATTCGATAAACCAAAGTGTTTTAATCGTTAAAACATTTTATCAAAATCAATCATCGATTACTGTGACGATGAGAAAGTTACGTGAAATTTTTGGGAGAAACAACGTGCCAACAAAACGCACTATTTATCGTGTAGTGAATGATTTCGAAGAAAGAGGGTCTGTAGGTGATAGGCCCAAGCATGGGCCACAACGTGCTGCAAGATCGGCATCCATTAAAAGTAACAGTCTGGTGTGCAATTTGGTCACTGAACTAGTTATTAAAGCAACTCGCGTGAACGCATTTATCGTGTTGTAATTGAACATTTCTGCATTCCCGCAAATAAACGCAAAACTCGTGCCCGTGTTTACGCTGGATACAGCGTTAGAGATGAGTGTTAAAATGATGATCCGGAACATTATTGGCGAGGTCCATTTTGCTCTGAGCAATTCTCTAATCTAACATATGAGTATTTCCTCCCACTTGGTATCCATATAAAAGCATTAACTAAAATACAAGCTTATGATAAATAATTTTGTTACTTAACCATGAGTTTTTGATCATAAAAGATTGCGCATTTATAATAAACTGTTAACACAATGTAATTTCTGTAGTCCTACTAATAAGCAAATATTCTCATTGGACCTTACTTCTTTGAAAATGAAAACGGCGTAACGGTAACTGTGAATGGGGAGCGATATCGTGATATGATTGAAAACTTTTTAACGCCACAACTGCATGCTTTGGGCTTGATTAACATGTGGTATCAACAAGACGGTGCCACATCGCATACAGCCAGGATTACAATGGAATTACTGCGAGACCTCTTTCCACAACAAGTTATTTAAAAAAAATGGTGATGTTGATTGGCCTCCACGGTCGCCTGATTTGACTGCTCCTGACTTCTTTTTGTGGGGATATCTGAAAAGCAAGGTTTATGCAAACAAACCAGAAACGCTTGAGCAACTCAAACAAAATATTCGTGATGAAATTAATGAAATACCACGTGAAATGTGTGAGAATGTAATGAAAAATGTGCTCAAAAGGGCTCGCATTTGTGAGACTAGCAGAGGCGGACATTTACCTGATATTGTATTCCATACATAATTGCCGACATTAAATAAAACATTTATCAATATAAGATCCATTCTCTTTCATTTAATCAAAAATTATAAACAAACAAAGTATTATACCTTCCCGGCGGACACCCTGTACATAGCGCCACCCTTTTACTGAGAAAAATGTTTGCATTACGCTGTGTCCAGCGTAAGCACGGGCAATACGGGCAATTCAAAATCAAACTGATGTTGGGGTATGTAGATGTCCAACGTAAACACGATATTGCGGGCAACACGTGCGTTGCGACGTCCCCGCATCGCACGCATTGTTTGAAAATCAAACTGGTTTGATTTTGCCCGCAGTACCGTGCGGAAATTAAAGGATGGAGGTGATGATACGAGTAACAAGTATCATGTATAATTTTTAAAACATAGTTAAATGTTTTTATCCGCATTCTCGTATACTGGCGAAATGCACTTTCATCCGTTCGCAATTCCGGCATAAATTAATCTGTTTTTATATATGTATATTATGACTTTTTAATCTATCACATTTCTTTTTAAGACTTCTTAATATTTTTATTTTTAATGAACTGTTTGCCACTATTAGAATCTTAAGTGCCGAAATTGAAGCCATCTCGCACTGAACTAGTTATTAAAGCAACTCGCGTGAACGCATTTATCGTGTTGTAATTGAACATTTCTGCATTCCCGCAAATAAACGCAAAACTCGTGCCCGTGTTTACGCTGGATACAGCGTTAGAGATGAGTGTTAAAATGATGATCCGGAACATTATTGGCGAGGTCCATTTTGCTCTGAGCAATTCTCTAATCTAACATATGAGTATTTCCTCCCACTTGGTATCCATATAAAAGCATTAACTAAAATACAAGCTTATGATAAATAATTTTGTTACCTAACCATGAGTTTTTGATCATAAAAGATTGCGCATTTATAATAAACTGTTAACACAATGTAATTTCTGTAGTCCTACTAATAAGCAAATATTCTCGTATCTCATTAATCGTGTGCAATCTGTCTACTTTCCGTCCTCCCAACTTTGTTATGCCATTTAACTTTTCATATGTACGCGGAAGATATTCAGCTCTGTTTAAATGTTCCAATTGAAATGGTGGTATATACATCCCTCAGACGTATTTCAATAAGTAGATCCATATCATCTATTGACATTAAGTTAAAACTTGTAAAGGCACTTATTGTGCCAATTATTACTTATGGCTGCGAGCTTTTTGCTGATGGTGACCAAGTTATTTTTTAAATTTAAAAAGGGCGCTAAATTCGGTTGCTCGGTATGTCTATAACCTTCGTAGGTACGATAAAGTTTCAGTGGAGCGCCGCAAACTTCTTGGTTGCTATTCGGAAGCTTTTCTAAAATGTCATTCCTGCGTTCTACAAAAAACACCATACTCGTATAACATGATAGTGCCCGCCAGTGATGCCGTTTGCCATTTTTTTAGTGAAGTGTTTTCAGGAAAAAATAGAAGTGTTTTGCTGAAAAGTGAAGTGTCATTATAAAAGTTGAGTTTCTTATTTTTTTTTAAATTATGGAGCTTTAATCTAAGCTTTGCGGTATCTTAATACAACATCTTTTGGCGATACCCAGTTCTTGAAACCGTTTTTATAAACAATTCCTTTCACAAGCATCAGTGAATTAACAGTGCTAACCTTTAACCTGTTTCGGCCTAAACTCTTAATCAATTTAGTTTAGGAAAACACACTATCAGTAGTTCACTACTATGAGCAAGACACAACAAGGCTCCTATAAACTCTTTTAAATGAGGGTACATAATCTGGCCCAAAGCATTTTTAAGGCAGAAGACAGAATGCCAAAAGACTTAAAGACTTTTTTCTTTGGGTAGAATTGTAGACTAGTTATCGATGTAGTTATCGAATGGATGTGTTCGCGTATACGATTTTTGACTACTTTATGGGAGAGCTCATTAATGAATATATAATGCAATTTCCCAATTAAGAGGGAAAATATAAAGTCTACAAAAAGTGAAGTGTTTTTGCGAAAGAGGAAGTGTCGAAGTGTTGTCTATGAAAACGAAGTAAAATACTTCGATTGAAGTATAAACGGCAACGCTGGTGCCCGCCACACAAAAAAAAAACTGTCCGTTGTATGGGAGTCCTATTTTCTTGTTATATGATCTTTGGTTCTACTCTTCGAAGTTATTCGCAATAAGCAGCCTGCATATCGGGACAATAAACTTGTCATATCCCGATCTAGTCGCTATATTACTAAAAGACCGTTTGGAACCGCCTGCCCTGCTGGGTGAAGTCTTAAGTCGAATACAGATAGTTTCAATCGGTATGTTTATCGTATCTCCCTAGTTTAAGCTAAAACTACTCTGATTGATTATCTTAATCTTCTTAGTCTACTTCCATTTTTAATTTTTCTTGCGCTTAACTTTTTATTTCACTTCTTGTATGTATGTACATATATGTATCCTTTTCATATTGTATTTTCTTAACAGCTTAATTCAGTTTTTATACAAATATAATAAGTTTGCTTTTTACTACTTGTACTTATTTTAAGAGCATTCTCTTATACATACTTACTTAGGTGGTGCTACAGTCCGGGGTGGACTTGGGTCTCAACGAACAAACCTCTCAAGCCAGTTGCCTCCAGTTGTTTGAGGTCCCCTCCACTTGTTTGCGGCACCTCCCGCGAGGTCATCTTCTACTGCGCCGTCCATCCGGGGTTGATTCGGAGACTTTCTTGGCGGTAACGTTGGGCTCCATACGCTCTAATGACCCAGCCATCTTAGTCGCTGTATGTGAACTCTTCTGGCTAAGTCGATGTCCTTATATAGGCCGTATAGTTCGGCATTGTACCTTCTCCTCCAGTCATCGTCTATGCATACGGGACCAAAGATCGCCCGAAGAACATTTCTCTTAAAATAGCCAACGGCATCCTCATCCGGTTTTGACAAAGCCCATGTCTCTGCGCCATACAGCAGGACTGGGATGATTAATGTCTTATAAAGAGTTAACTTAGTAGTTCGAGATAGGGCTTTATTACTCAATTGCCTTCTTAGTCCATAGAAACAACGATTGGCAAGAGTAATTCTTCGTCTGATCTCCCCACTGATGTCATTTGAGGACATCATTCATTCTCTGATATGTAGTGATTATATAATATACTAGCTGGTCCGTGCTTGCCTTGCAAGTTTTGTAAAAAAAAACAATGAGGACAAAAATTAAAACAAGTGTTTTAAAAAATGTGTTTTCTTACACTTTTGTATGAAAATATAACACATATTATACATGCATAATTCACAATCGCGTTCAGTATTTAAATGACAAATAGGTTGGTCAAAAAGTGCCACATACATACCATTCAAATCATACCATTCGAACAAAAAAATAGAGTAGAAGTAAAGCTCAGTGGGCACTGTTTTAATAAATTTTGTATATGGTTATGCTACATATGATTTTTGTTTTATTCGCATTCAAACTTCAAACGTCGTTTTCTCGAAACTTGGTTTTTGTCGTTTAGATCAATCCAACACTGAGGTGACGATATATTAAAATGATAACTAGATAACTCTTTGGGCAGGTATCACGCAAAAACGAATTGACAGATTTCAGTAAATTGCCATTCTATACGTTAGTGGCTTGTTCACAATTTCCAATTAGAACTGACGAGATATTTCTCAAGAGGATTAAGATATTAAAATAAATAAACGCAGAGATTAAAAAAAAACAGGCAAAACCAGGCATTACAAAACTATACAATCGACAAGTTTGAGAAGTAATGATTTGTTTGTATACTTTTGGGCGCAGTATAAAATAAATAAACACATGGATTTGTATCCTTGCCTTCCTATGAGGCGCAAATTTATGGCTATATGTGTATTTTGACGCCGGCGATAACGATGGCGTTTGATATATTCCTTCAGTTAGCTAAATATATATGTTACACGAGCATATATAGTTAACTAGCTGACCAGTGCTCGCCTCGCTTCGCCCGCATTTTAGTTGACGGTTATTTACTTGTTGAAATATAATTGCCAACTGAATACAATACCGAAAATGTGTAAACTCAATTATAACTTCCTCCGCGGTAATCCCACCAGAGCATACGCAAACCCGCTTCCAACACACAATTTATTGTAAAATCATTAAAACACTCTAAAATGTGGACAAATCCAACGATCAACATCTCATCTAACAAAATGGAAAAATATTGCAATAGTTTTGTGCCTACACATGCATATGCATGTACATTGTACATATGTTTGAGCACAAGACCTGCCACAAAGTCAGCTGGGTTTCCAACGACAGACAAGCAACCTCCAACCAAATTGACCATTTTGCCATCAGCCGCCGCCTTCGAAGTAGTCTCCTGGACGTCCGAAACAGGCGAGGGGCAGATGTGGGGATAGTACGTGATCACCATCTTATGATAGCTACCCTTCAACTACGCACTGCTGCAGTTCGAAGATCCCACGACAACACAAGAATGCCCAGGTTCAACATCGATAGACTTAGTGAGCCCTCAGTACGCCAACAATTAAGGGTGCACTTTTCGCAAGGTGTGGAGGCAATCAGCAGCTCAATGCCCGCAACCATCTAAGACCATTGGTATGCTGTGAAAAACGTTTTTACATCTGGTGCTGAAAGAATAGTCGGTCGATCGCAGGGAAGACATAGGGCGTTGCTTTCCGAGGATACTTTGAGACGGATTGACGAACGAAAACAGGTGAAAGTTCGCGTTGCAGCTACCCCAGCAGCAGGGAGAAGCGAGCTAGAGTCCCTATATCGCATGAAGATGAGAGAAGTTCAGCGTAGCGTACGACGTGACAAGCGCAACTACATCAACGCGCTGGCTACAGAAGCAGAAGAAGCTGCACGGAGGTGTGACAGCAGGACTGTCGACAGAATCACGAAAGAGCTGACAGGTGGTCGCAGCTCCAGCCAACACCCAGTGAAAAGCCAAGACGGTTCCTTGCTCATTTCGGATAAGGACCACCTCAAGAGATGGAAAGAGCATTTTACTACGGTTTGAAACCGTGTATTCGCTAGCGATATGCTCCCAAATCAAACTGAGATGCCCGAGGTGAGAGGTTCCCGAATACGCACCACGACTCCCAGTAAAGATGAGATCATTACCGCGATCAAGGCACTTAAATCCAACAAGACGGTGTTAACGGTATTCAGAGCAGAGCTCTAACGAGTAGCGCCCACAACATCGGCTGACCTTCTGCTTCCACTTATAGAGAGAGCTTGGGAAGCTGAGAGCTTTCCTAACGAGTGGAAAAAGGGAATAATCGTCAAGCTTCCTAAGAAAGGAAATTTAATGGAGTGCGAAAACTGGATGGGTATCTGCGTGCTGCCTGCTGTAGCTAAGATAATAGCTAAAATCATCCTGGAGCGAATTAAACAACATCTCGAAGACACACTCGATGCCGAACAAGCAGGTTTTCGCTCTGGATCCTCCGGTGCCGACCACATCAACACCCTGCGGATTATCTTGGAACAGTGTGTTGAATATCGATCGCCACTGCACCTGTTGTTCATCGATTTTGAGAAGGCGTTCGATAGTGTAAACAGGGAGTTTATTTGGCGTGCCTTACGCAGGAGAGGCATTCCCGATAAACTAATTGCTATTATCAAAGCTACATATGAAGGCTCCAAATGTCACGTTCTGCACAGTGGAAGGTTGTCTGAGGAATTTGAGATCCAAAGTGGGGTAAGACAAGGCTGTATCCTTTCACCAATATTATTCCTATTGGTGATTAGCGATGTGCTTCATGCAGCTTTGTCGACGGGAAACGGAGGAATTCGATGGACTCTTACATCTCAACTGAAACATCTTGACTACGCAGACGATGTATGCTTACTCTCCCACAGAATTATGGACCTCGACCAAATGACAGCAGATGTGGAGAAGGAGGCAGGTGTCGTCGGGCTGAAAATTAATACGGCAAAAACTAAAATTATCAGCCTTGGAACTAACTCATCGGCTCAAATATGCATTGCTGGACAACCGGTAGAAAGAGTAGAGGATTTCCAGTATCTTGGGAATATTGTCTCGACCGATGGTGGAACCGAACTAGATATAGCCAACAGGATCGTCAAAGCAAAGTCCGCGTTCGGGATGTTGTCCAAAATATGGCGAAGTAATGCAATCAGTTTGAGCACCAAAATAAGACTGTTCTGCTCTAACGTTGAATCCGTGCTGTTATATGGTTGCAGCACGTGGGGAGTGACCACTACTATCACCAGAAAGCTGCAAACGTTTGTTAATAGGTGCCTGTGCAATATCTTAAGGATTTTCTGGCCCAATCGTATCTCTAACGAACACATTTACGAGAGAACGGGTCAGGAACCAATAGGCAAACCATTCAACGGCGCAAGTGGCAGTGTATTGGTCACACATTCCGAAAGGGTGACAGTTCCATAGCGAACCATGCTATGCAATGGGACCCTCTAACTCAGGATGGCAGAAGACCTGGCGGTCCGAGGAGAACATGGCGCAGAACAGTCGAGAAGGAGGCACGGCAGTTAGGGAAAAGTTGGGAAGAAGGCGCGTAGGCGTAGTAGAGGCCCTACTACCCACAAGGGGATACAGGACATAAGTTAAAATAAGTAACCCAATAATTTGCATTTATAAGCAGACACAAGGTCGTATCGCCTTAGACCATAAACATAGCGAGTCATATTATTGAATGCTACGTTCAACTTCAGATTTGAAGCATAGTCCCGTTTAGGAAAGGGTTCGCATCAATAAGTAATTAATGGAGCAACCAGACTTTTAGCTAGCATAGCTCTAGTAGAGGCAGGTGTATACCATTGCAAGTGGTACAACGAGCGCAGGGTTGCGTAAATTCGGGAGCAGATTTTGTTTATATGGTCATCCCACTTCAACGTACGAGACTGTTCCGAAATGAACTGCTTTATTAACGTTGTTTAATGCAGACGAGCCCAGTTTGACAGAGTTTAATGATGAGGTGTCAATCTAATTTTTATATATTACTATGCACTGCGACATTTAAGGGTTGAATCTTAAGCCATTACTAGAAATCCATTTCGAGTTTTGCACAAGATCATAGTTTATGCATATGATCAACTGCAGAAGTTCGATCAAGCTGATGTCACACACCATGAAGATCGTTGAGCGGGTATTAATTGGCCGACTGTGAAAAATAATACGGCTATCTGATGGTCAGTGTGGGTTTGCCGCAGGTAAATCCAACACAGATGCAATCCAAAGTATAAGGATAATAATGGTAAACATCGTGAGTCCTTAAAAGAATTTGCATATTGTATTGGTTGACTTTGAAAAGGCAATCGACAGACAACCACGAGATCTGATATGAGTGACACTAAGACATCGAGGGGTTCCAGAAACCAATGTATAGATGGTCATGGACATGTTCGAAGGAGGAAAGAAAGAAGTAAGAAGCCCCGCTGGAGTAATCGAAGAGTTCCCAAACGAAGTCGGGGTGTACTAGCGAAGCGTCTTAAGTCACTTGCTTTTTATTGCAGTCCTTGGCTATCAGCTTAAAGGTAAAGTGGTGGGCCCCAAGGTGCATTAATTATTCTTTGATAACAACAGAGCCATCATAAGTGAGGATCCTACATCCCTGCAACGAGCACTTTACGTATGGTCGGACTTTTTGGAGCGAAATGGGTATCGCATTAATCCAAATAGAGTGCGACCGGCTCAGCTGGTATTGTCATGTTCAAAGAAGAGATCATTTCAATCATGTGGTTTTTTTTTAAGGTAAGGGGGGAGGAAGGACAGGGAATGACCCCTGGAGCAATGCGACCTAAAAAGATCTTTTGTTCTATCCCCTGGTTGGTCGTTTGAGTAGAGTAGTAATTGTGAACTAGCCGAAATCAAGTTCAATGATGAAGGTAAGGAAGAGGTGACATCAGAAGGTGATGTGACGCCTTTGTTAAAGTGCTTTAGCCGCAGTCTGTCTATGGCCGGCCAATCACAGAGTATGCGATGGGCTGTTTCGGTATTTTCAAGACAGAGACGGCATGTTTCCGATTGAACACGGCCCATTTTCTTGAGATAGTAGTTGAGAGAGCAGTGTTCAGCTAGGAAGTCAGTAAGGATCCTAGCATTCTGTTTGCTCATTGATAGATTGTTTCTAGTTCTATTTTTTGAGAAATTAATAAATTTCTTGGAATGCCTTAGACCAGGTTGTGCATTCCAATGAGAGCATTTGTTCGAGTTCCCAAGGAAATAGCTCTATTTTAATCTGGCTAATGGGTAAACCGCAGAATGGTTCAGGTCCGATGTAAGGAGATTGGGCACCTAGTCTGGCAAGCTCATCAGCCGCTTCATTACTAGGGATTCCTTTGTGTCCGGGACCCACATTAATGCGATTTTATTGTGTGTAGCAAGCTGCAAAAAAGTCTGGAGACATTTCCGAACCAGCTTAGACTTATAGTTAAAGGACGTGAAAGCCCCGAGTGCTGCTTGGTTATCTGACATTATATTAATATGTGATCTTGGGAGGTTTCTTCGAAGGCATTCTCGGGCACAGAGCTCGATAGCACAGACCTCTGCCTGGAAGATAGTAGTGGATTGAAAGAGTTTTTAGTTGGGACCAAAGATACCAGCTCCTGACCTATTTAACATTTTTGAACCGTCAGTGTACCGGTCAAGGATGGTAACTGTGAAGGGGTGGTTGAGGTGGATTCTTTTGGGCATGAAGTCTGAGATGCATAACGATGGACAAGTAAGTAGCGGAATTTTCTCAAAGATCTCCATATGACCAACTAATTTGGAATTTGCGTTGTTGCATAAAAAGTGAAGCTTTAGAGTACTGGCAGTCGCAGTCTTCATAATACACAAATATGTGTAGGGGTGGGAGGTTTAAGAGAACTTACAGCGCAGCTGATGGGCAGGTGCGCATTACGCCTATAATACCTACACAGGCTAATCTTTGCACCTTTTGGAGTGCGGAGCTGGTGACGCTTTGACTAACTTTATCCCACCATACTAGCGAAACATAAGCTATTATCAGGATGATGATTGTGGTATAGGTCCAATGGATCATTTTTGAATTTAATCCCCATTTTTTGCCGAAAAACCTAGAACAGGCCCAGAAAGCTTTAGTCGCTTTCTCAGTGGTTTTGTCTATATGAGGTTTCCAGCTGGGTGCAATCCTGTTAAAGAGGCAATACCAATGAGCATTCCAAAGATATCGTGAAAGAAAGGCAGGCCTAAAAACTCCAGGATCACACAAATGCAACGACACCGACATTTGGTTTGCCTCTATAATGGAGTGGAATGACATCTTTTTTTATAGCAAGACACCAACACTGCTCAAAAAATTTATCTGTATTATCACTCATGTCAAACAATTTTGGTCAATTTTTCTGCCGATTTGTTCGTGTAATATTATACATAGTCAAAAATATGTTCTTGCGAAAATGGATAATATCCTTATACTTATTTGATATTTTCGGAAGTATTATACAAATGTAAAAATGCTAAGACCTCCGTAATTTTAAAAGCTGTTTAGTTCGAGTTCTTCTTTGGTCCGATCAAATTCGAATTATCGGAGTTAACTGCATTATGTAAGTACATTTAGATCGAGATTTATTCCTATTTGCAGAATACAAATAATAATAACATGATCTACATTGGCACCTTAAGTCAAATTACTCATTTGAAAATATGTGGCGGTAATTAATATTTGCAAAACGTATTCGATTCAAAGCGTTGCCATATTTTGGAAAGTCGGCTTATTGGTCTGTAGCAGTGGTGCAAACAAAACTTGCCATTTGGTCACCTTGTACCTATTCAATTATTAAAATGTATAATGCAATGTCAATGAACATTGTACATACATATTATATATGTGTACTAGTAAGTATGTGCCTTGCATATCTTAAAGTTTGTATGTATAAAGATGAGATTTCTATAACAAACGTTTCGGCTTTTTCAACTTGTCAGTTATTCATAGAGTGTTTACTTACTAAGTACAGGGTAAGTTTGTGAAAGGTTAAAAAGAATGTTTTGTGAAAAAAATTCTTAAAATATGTAGATTTAAGTGTGAAATGTATTCGAAAGCCTGAATGCCCATTATCAATAAGGTCCCCGAACACTTAAAATATGAAAATGAAGCAGCGAATCGAGGAGAAATTGAATGGGAGACCTACTGGGGAATTGCGTAGGCTTATTTTAGGGTTGGGGTCAAAATTCTGCAAGGGTCAAAATTATTTTTACAAAACTCTGCTTTCAAAATTGTGCTTTTCAAAATTCGGCTTTCCAAAATTCTGTTCTACGAAATTCTGCAAATAAAAAAATAAGGTATGAAAAATGTTAAAAAGCACGCGCTTTATGTAAAATTTTGTGAAACAATCCTCTCACTTGTTTTAGCATGAGGTGCAGGTGTTTTTTTTTTTTTTTAAGATTGCACTCTTGTTTTAGACAATTATGCGTATATTATTAATATTTTATTAATATTTTCAATTCAATTTATTTCTTTATCAATTTATAACATTTGAATAGTCTACAAATAGCAATGGTTAATATTAATATGAGTAAATTAATAAAGAATCTGCAATCTATAGTTCAGAAGGAACTAGAAGCGAAAGCAGCAGGCAAAGCATAAGAAAATAACATAAAAAATAAAGTTTAGAATGTAGTGAAATGGGGTCACGACAAGATTTGTATATATAAATACATTTATTTTTCCTTTTGCTATTTAAATACCAGCATATATATAATTATAAATACAATAGAACAATGAGTTAAGTAGTAACACGTAAAAGATCATAAATATCTTTATAATTTAGGTCTAAAAGCCATAGTTTAATTTTTTTTAAGAAAAATAGATTCTAATGCTATAAGGAAGGCTATTAAACAGTCTCGGAGCAATTGACGTAAAAAAATTAAAAAAAATTTGCAAATTGTGATGAGGAGCTAAAGCAAGTTTTTGATTGTTTACTCTAAGGCTATAACTAGAAGAGCACCTGTTCAATAGATAGCCCGATCTAGCGAAAAATATTTTCAAAACTTTGTAAAAATATAAGTGCTTTAGAGGTAGAACTTTAAGGTTTCGGAAAAGTATTAAACTATTATATCTACGATTTTTACTACAAATGAGACGTATAACGTGTTTCTGAGAAATTAGAAGCGGGTGGATTTTGTTGTTGTGTGTAGCACCCCATGAAACAATGCCATATGCAAGCTTAGAATGCACTACACCGTAATAAATACACTTAAGAAGAATTCGTGAGCAATACGGTTTTAAAAGGTACAATTGCCTTGTGGCAGCCATAAGATACTTCTTTAGTGCATCGGTATGAGCAGACCAACTCATCTTCCAGTCAAGCAAGACTCCGAGATATTTAAACGACTTGACACTTTCAATATTAAAACATTGATCAGAGCATGTGCGTGAGTCAAAAAATGTCTGCGAGGTATCTTCCGAATTGCAAATATACTTACTGTGCTTATATTTGTTGCAGTTAGCACAATGAAAAAAGAAAGGTCCATAGTCAACTTCCTTACCACAAACATTAAAAAACATAATTTTAGTTTTATCACTAATAACCATTTTATGCATTTGGAACCAATGACTTAAGACCTCTAGGTCATGATTTATGTCAGCAGAAAGATTAAGAACAGAGTCACTCTGAAACTCACATGCCATATCATCAGCGAACGCATTAACTTTGCTTCGATATTTTTGTGAGAAAAGCGAGTTAATGAAAATTAAAAAAAGTATCGGACCAAGCACAGAACCTTGGGGAACTCCTATAGAGATCATGCTATTGGAACTGGTTTGTCCATTAACTTTAACCCTTTACCCTCTGCCAAATAAATATGAACAGAAACAATTATGCATTACTCCCCTAAAACCACATTTGTACAGTTTGTCCAAAAGTATTTGATGATCAACGGTATCAAAAGCTTTTGTAATGTCGATAAATAGAGCTGCAGCTAGATTTCTGCTATTAAAACTATTATAAATATTTGAACAGAAATTGAAGAGGGCTCCTTCAGTTGTAAAACCAGTACGAAAACCAAATTGAGACTCACTAAAAAATTTGATTTTCTCTAAAAATTTGATCATTCTGTTCTTCATAGCTTTTTCAAATATCTTAGAAAATACTGAAAGTAAAGAGATTGGCCTATAATCATTTAATGACGTTTTGTCACCTTTCTTAAATAGAGGTAACACTTCGGCTTGTTTTAAGTCGTCTGGGAACACACCATTACAAATGCTCTTGTTATAAATATGACATAAAATGTCACAAATGTTCAAAGCTATTTTCTTGACGAAGTTGTTAGAAAAGCACCGAGTAGTTTCAGAATTAGAGTTTTTGAGTGAGATAATAATTTCGTACAGTTCATAAGACGTAATTGGATCAAAAAAGAAGCTCTGAGGGGATGCCATTTCATGAGCTAAACATTCGCATTTATTAAAAACAGGACAACTATCTAACACCACTTTAGAGCCGACAGAGGCAAAATAATCATTGAATTTTTCAGCTAAATCCTTTGGGTTGGAGATGATAACATCATTAACTCTCAGGCTTTGAAATTGTTCGATTTGATTTGATTTGTTCAGTATATCTTTGACCAAATTCCATTCTTTTTTTGAATCACCTTTGAACTCTAAAAACTTACTTAAATAAAAATTATTTTTACACAACAAAACATCTTTAGAGATATTCTTACATAATTGTTTATTGGCAGTACAGATTTCTATATTATTTGGATTTTTGACTTTTTTCTTGTGAAGTTTGTTCTTCTCTTTAATTTTATTGATTAACTCAAAAGTTATCCAAGGTTTAAGTTTTTTAATTTTGGTCGTACTTTTCGCTACTTCTCTCGAACATTGCTTGACATACTTTTTTAAAGTTTCAATAAATGTAGAAAAAGCTCTTGAAGTATCACTTTCACTTAATATGTTATCCCAGTATTCAAAACGAAGTAGATTATTAAGCGCAACATAATCAGTTTTTACGATGGAAGAACAGGAAGGCAAGTTTTTTGAACTTGTACCAGAAACGAATTTAAAGCTCAAACACGTCATGCAATGATCGGTTAACTGTAAATCTAAAATGGAGCTGCTGAGCAGGAATTTTTGGGAGCTAAAAAAACGCACCATGATGTGATCAATGGAAGTCTGAGTAGAGTCAGAAATACGAGTTGGCCTGTTTATACATGATTCCAAGCCATAAGATGACAGTAAAAATAAATAATTGTCTACTAGAATCGAATTTTGTAAGATGTCTATGTTGAAGTCACCCAATAAAATTATTTCATTAGCAGACTCACTTGATAATAGATTTTCTAATTCCTCATAAAACACGTTAATAGAAGACTCATTAAATCTGTAAATACAAAATAATGTTAACTTCTTATCAATTACCTTCACTTTTAGAACATCACAACTATGCAAATTATAACTGTAAGCTTCCACATTAATCGTATTTTTAATAAAAGCGGCAACACCGCCAGAGGCATATTCATTATTACAGCAAGATATGAAATCATACCCTGCATACCCTGGTGGAAAAGAGAACAGATCTTGGTTTTCTTAAGCGAATATAGAATGATATAGCTCTCTTTTGCTTTGTTTAGTTTCTTTATGTTTTCTTGACAAATTATAAACCCAAGCACTGAACACTTCCTATCGTGATCTGAAAAGGATCACTGATATTCCTAAACCTGCATACAATAATTATCACTTCGTATTATTGGGACAGTCGCTTAATTGGGACTTAGCAATCTACCCCGATGTGTAGAAAATATTTTTTTGTCTATATTCGTTAATAGGAAAACAAAAAGTAGAATAAGCAGAATTTTATTATGAGAGAGAGAGAGAGATTAAGAGAGTGAGGCGACGTGGTACAGGGGTTAGTGTGTTCAATGGTTCAAATTTAAAATTCCCAGAAAACACCAAACAGTTTTTTCATGGTCACACCTCTCGTGAATGCTGGACAAGCATTCGAGAGTATTGTTGTCATGATAAAGCTTCTCAAAATTGAGTTTCGGATACGACAAAAAACTGCAGGTACCTTCCATTCGGGCACAAAATATAATGCACACAACACGAGTGGCGGCGAGAAGCTAGGCCTCTAGGCCCTTCATGAGTACGATTAATAAAAACACGTTGTGACAATCCAATGCTTAGCATTATATATACAGATATGTACCTTCCAGGCGGAGCTCTTACCAGTGACAACAGCCGCCTGTGAGTCTGCGGTAAGGATAAAACCACCAGAAGGTATCACCTTCTTTATCGATAGCCAGCAGCTATGCAGCAATTTCTGCTATAGAAATAAAATCGAGGTTGTAAAGTGACGTCGATTAGAAATCAACGTTTTTGGAACACATCTCAAGGTCATATCAGAACAAGCTGACCCCTCTGTGAATATCCCGTCTTCCACATTCAACCTTGAAGCAGGGAAAATGCAATAAAAGAGACGAATACCAGATGGACCTTCATAGAGGCTATGGCCTACTTTGACGAAGCCGTGACCAAGAAATTCATACGGGAAGACAAGAAATCCCTTTTCACACTTATGGGAATTATCACGGGACATAATACTCTGTGGTACCGCATGAAGAAATTGTGTCAAACGGAAGAAGACCGTTGCAGAGGCTGCGGAGGAGTCTATGAGGACACAAACCAGTTTCTGTGTCACTGACCGGATTTTCATCCAACTAGAAATAAATTCCCCGGGAGACACTTCTTCGAGGACCTATAGGAGATTTCTAGCACACCAACGGACAAAATAATGAACTTCATCAAATCCACTAGATGGTTTGTACATATGTTGTAACAACGGCGTTAATTAATAAAAAATATTGTACTTAGTATCAAAAGATTTAGTATTGAACAGGGTTATAATGGGCAAGGGAGAACCTCTTCCCCAATGGGTTATCATTGATCTGAGTGTGGCATGGTGGATTCCTACTCGCCAGCCCACTTACCTAACCTAATCTATGCGTTCCAAAAAAAAAAAAATTAAAAAACAAAGAACTCCCTTAAAGATAAAATACGGTTTTCATGGTTTTTTGCACTGCGATCCGGTTCGGAATTAAATCATATATGAGGACATCTTGAGGACTGAATATGTAAGTAAAAATTTAATTGTAATCGTATAAGTAATTTTTGGGGGAATGTGTAATAAACAAATATTCAAGCCTGTCCTTTTTATAATATTAGTTTTTATAATGCAACACATACGGAGACGCAAAGCTTCGTCTAATGTCAGTGCTTTCAAAGCTACGATGTGTACATACATATACGAGTATATGAACCGTGCAACTAAGTATGAACTAAAAGGATAGGAAGCTTCCTTTCTCTTCATACTATTTCTCAGACATTTTCTTTAACTACCTAAACGTACGAAACTGGAATTTCAAAGTCTCAATTTTTGACTCTATATTTTCTAAATTCCGATGGGTAATTGTTTATATTTTAAGGACTCAGGTAAAGTGAAATTAGCTCTATGAATTATTTACAAATTTAATATTATTTACAGTCAACTTACTTACAGCGGTAAATTTCTAATCAGGGGTATATGCACTATAAGTAAAATAATATAATACCATGATTTTTTAACAACTCCGTTGATTCTCACTCTTCTTTTTTTTATCTGGATACTAAAGACATACATAAATATTTCATGTTCACTCGTTACTGAGTGGTATCACTACCACAGTGTATTCGACAGTAAGCTTTCAATTTGGTTGATGTATTGATGACCTATTCGCCTACCTTTCGTCAGTTAGAGTTCCTCTGACAATATACTCGTACATAGGCATGTATATCCAGTACGTTAAGCAATTCGTGAAGCACGTTGTTTTATTTTTCTCCTCCATAAATCATCCTGGCAAATTGGACTATAGCCGAACCCTACGTTCGTAGTATCGACAAGCATTGCATAAGGCATTGGAAGTTAGCTTCCATTTTTCAGAGCCATTAAGCAGGATGCCTAAGACGAGAGTTTGGTATAACAGCATGATGGTCCTAGATAGGGCTATGCTTCATGTGTCTACAGAGCTAAAACCAGCATCTGTGAACTATCGCTTTTTTGTTGTTGTTCTTTTTGTATTGCCTCGTAACTTTGGTTCGCAGGCATGTATCCCTACGATTCTTATATTTTGTTATGTGTTGGTATATCTAACATAGTTTTTAATGAAAACTGTTTTGAGAAGAAATGTTTTTGAGTGATATCTTTGGCAGATTAAACGGCAACTTCTGATTTCTTTTTAAAATTTAGGAACTATTTAAAGGATTCTATTTGAGGTTAAATAATTATTAAGGTGCATACTTGTTATAATAAATAAGTTATTTCACAGTACTTATTGTCCTCATTTGCACTTATAAAACAGTATTTAAAAAAAATAAAAAATCAATATGCAAGTGCACCCGATCAAACGTTTGAGAAACTGTGCACTTATAAAACACTTATGTCGACCAATTTTTATTATTTTGATTTTTATCTTAGAGGTTATGGTCGGTTTATTTTAAGCAAGAAGAGAATTTTCAAAATAATTTCATACAAACAAGAAAACTTGCAGAAATATTCTGCTCTGCCTCCTTATGATTCTAAACATAAAATTTAATAAAACTTTCAACGACGTTTTTTTTTTTTAAATTTGCGCGCTTTCAAGGGGTTATGAATACTATTTGTTTTACATAGTGCGGGCGTTGGAAAAAATATATAGAAGGAGAAAGATTTGGTGTAGTGGTTTGAAATTTAGTTGTTTACATTTCAGAAAATTTCCGGTGGTGACGTCCATATAACTAGGCAGATTTTTGCTATTTTTTGTTTTTGCTTCTGATTCACAGTATTTTTTTCCTGACCACTGATATTATAGGCTCATCAATCATCCAACAGAGCCAACAATTTTTCCAGCAATATGACCAAGCTACTGCCAGTGTTATGCCTTTGCAGTGGTATTCAAACAAGCTTTCGCAATTGATCGGATTGACTTTACATATTTCGTGAGAAATATAATAAATAAATTCTTGCTAACATCAAGATTTGAACCATGAACCATTAGCGTGACAATTGACGACGTTACCACTACAGCAATGCCACCCCAAAGTAAAATAAGATCTCCTACTTGGAGAATGGTGGCCTAAATATGATGTGTATTCAAACAGAATTTATTGAAAGAAAAAATTGATAGAATGATAGGCTGTACAACCCAGTTTAAGATAAGACTCCGACAGCACTTAAAGTTAGTTTGATGATGATGATTGATTTTATTAGGCCTTAAATGTGAATTCTAATAACTTGCTGATTTGATATATCCTATTTTGAATTGTTTGCATAATTTAGTTTCTACTGTTACTTATCTCAATCTAGAAAACAGTAGTAATTTTGTTACAGTTACACGGATGGAAATATATATTGTACTAATAGTATTGTGTGTAATATTGAAGCTTGCACTATTTTAATTGTATCTTACAGTGTAAGACTAAATCAATAAATAAAAATAAAAAATAGAATAAGTGGTACGTTGTTCGAAATATAAGGGGTGGTGATGGTGTGGGGGTAGCGTCATCGATTGCCACGCTAATAGTTCATGGTTCAATTCCTGACTGCCAGAAGGTTGGTCAAAATTGGAAAAATTGTTCGCTCTGTTGGACGATTGATATGCCTACGGCATCAGGTGTTCGAGAAAAAAAAGCACTACGAAGCAGAACCAAAAACAAAAGAAAACAAACATATTTCCAGTTATCTGGTCGCCACCCTGGAGTTTTTCTGAAACATAACATCTGAGTTTCAAACCACTCTACCAATCTTTCTCTCACTCTCTCTATCCTTTTCAACATCCGCACTGTTAAAACATTTTATTGATATTCATTACCACTTGAGTGCGCGGATATTATAAAAAAAAAGAGTTGTAGTTGTTTGCATGGTTTCCTTGCGATCGATTATTTGCTTATATTATTAACTATGCTAGGGAACAGTAGAAGTGTTCCTTCTAGAAAACGTAGTGGATTATTTTTTTCTTTTTGAACTCCACAAGGTTTCTTTTCACCATTGCAAGATTTTCTGCAGATTTTTGTTAATTGTGAGAATTTATTTACATGGCTGGCTCAGTTAATGTTGTAGGTTGCCGGCTCTAGCACCAACCATATCCATTCAAGTCTTCTGGTATTTAATAAATTTAAATAATGCGATCATACATTACCTAGAGTAATTTAACAAGTACTCGAAACAATTACTAGAAAATCCGGTTCAAATGCGAAAAAACAGAAAAAAATCCGCCTACTGAGTAGGCATTTACTGAAATCGAATATCCCTTCATTTCCAACTTACGTCTTACAATTAAATTAAAAGTTCGTAAGTTAATATTAAAGAGAAAAAAGAATTTTATACATACATATGTACACTTTCACATAAAAAAAAAAATAAATAAATATCGCAACAGCTCTTGAAGTGCCAGTTTTTCACCGACAATATTTGTGACGAATTATATTCTAAAATTGCTAATAAAATTACCGCATTACTGAAAAACTTCAAAAAAATAAAAATTTGGCGCAACAGCTCTTTAAAGTGCCAGGGCCTAGCTTCTCGCAACCACTCATGTTGTGTGCGTTATATTTTTCACACGAATGGAAGGGACCTACAGTTTAGTGCCAAATCCGAACGGCGATTTGAGAAGCTTTTTCGTGACAACAATACTCTCGGATGTTTGTCAGACGCTCGCGAGAGGTGGGACCGTGGAAAAAACTTTTTCGGTGTTTTCTGGGATTCGAACTTGGAACCTCATGCGTAGTGGTCCGACGCTTTCACATATGTATGTACACTTTCACATATGTATGTTAAAATATAGGAAAATCAAATGAACATTTTTTAAAGTCACTATAAGCACAAGAAAATGTTGATTCCTAATATGAAGATGAAAAAAATATAAATGTAAAATCAAAGTATTTTTGTAGCAGGGTTCAAGTCGAACGATTTGCTTGACGACCGACCAAAGCGTTCAACTTATTATATATTTCAAAATATTTTGATTTTTCAACGATTGGTTGGCAAACTTGATGAAATCATTCAACTCATCGTCAGACTTGCCTACATACGGGTTATCTGTTAACCAGTTAGCCGATTAGTTTCTCGTCTGTAGATGGCTTAAAAGCAAAATTATGAAGCGTTTTCAATGTTTACTTCAAAGTAAATTACTTGCTTAACATTTTACCTGCACACTCTGTATATAAAATGTGTGGTTTTTAAACAAATGTTCGGTACCTACTGATATTCTATTCTCTAGTTAATACAATTTTTTTTATTTACCTTAAATGAGAACTCTCCTGGAAAATCTTAGAGCATATTATATTTTTAGGTTACAGTCTTAAGTCGCCTGAGGAAATGCACAATCTGTTGTAAACTCATAGCTTACATTTTGCAGAATGTAATTCACACCAATTTTGTACTCAACGTCAACTTTAAATTCAAGCATTCACAGAATGTTCATGTATTATATCATGAGCAGACTTTGAAATTCATTATGGAATGGCTATGTGGCAGCACTGTCTCCAGGTAAACGAAACAATGGTTGCTATAGAAACATGCACCATTAGTCGTTTAACCAATTTCGTTTCCTTACCTTTTGTCATTTTCACACTTAGTCACATGTGAAGTACTTAGCATGAAACAATCTTTTCTCAAATACATGTGACTTGTTTGAAATATAATTAATTGTTTATTCAAAGCCAGACAACTACATAATAAAGTTTTGAAAATGTGCATTAGACAATTAAAATATATCCATTATCCTTGTGAGTAAAAGAAAGCCTTGTGCACCATCCTGAGAACGAAATAAAAATCAAGTGAACTACTTGGACGTATATATACGAGTAGGAGGTTCATGTTTTGGTAAAATTTCATATCTGCCCATTTATTCAAGAACTTCGGAATACACAGTATGAATACGAATTTTGGGTAGGAGAATCATTTTTTGAAGTCTACAGTGTAAGTAGAGTATTGAAAATATTAACGTTTTCTTAAGCCACATACTACTTCTACCTCAAATATAAGTTCATTGTAAATTCAAGGTCGTTGTGTTTTCTATGCCAATTGAAAGAGCAACTTATTAGCCCTTCATCTACACGCTTAGATTGCAGTCTTATTCAATTTGATTGACTTTAGCTGATAAACTTAAGAAATAGTGAGCAGATCATGGCATTACCATTCAAAGTAATCCAAAAATATGGGCTAATTTTATCATTTTGTTTTGCAAGGACCTATGCACGTAGCATGAATTTCTTTTGATACCGCCCGACAAAGTGATAATTTATCTTCTTCAATAGATGAAGCTATATTAGTCAATGTACACACTCCGCCGCATGGATTAATGTGCAGACCAAGTACATTATGTAGACAATATTTTGTACGAGTACGTACGTGTATTTTTTAAATAATCCTTGCATGCTTTTTCCTTCAAAGCAGGCAATGTTTTTTCTATTAGGCACAATATCTGCTTGCTTTACTGCTTTTTTCTTAAATGAAGTGGGAAATCTTCAAAGGGTGCTACTGAGTCCATTTCAGTAGGATTATAAGATTCTTACTAAAATCCACCTCCCTCCAGTCAATATTTCATCGTGCAGTGGACTTTAACTTTCATTACTTCTTCTCAGGTTTAAGTTACCGTTTGGGGTTGGTCTTAATTTTCTCTATTTCTTGCCCTCTACTTTCGTTTCGTCAAAGTTTTTTGTAGTTAGTTAGTTTTTTTAGTTTTATCCAATTTTTCTTTTCGTTATAAATTCATTACATTCTTCATGTAATATTTTAAGTCTACTGAGGTTCGGCCTATAGCCGTCTACTAGACTGACAATAATTTGTATACATATATATGAGTACATATATACATATATTTAATTTTGTTTTTGAAATAAATACCATTATGCCTTAAAAAACTTCTTTAACTATACAATTTCTGTAGCGAAGTGCATTTACGCAGTAGTTGTAAAGTGAATTCCAGGCACAATCTCCATTTAAAATTTGAATTGCTTCTTCCATTTCTAAGATGCGTGAATTGAAGAATCTGACTCGAAATTCTTTTAAGATTGGGCATATCGCAATGAAGTAAAATGTATCCTCTCGTATCTTCATATTACAAAGATTGCATAGAATTAGTATGATTCCTGCAGTATCATTCACAATATCCAATATATCTTTTGGGTTATCACTTCCCTATTTTATTCTAGGCTTCTCCGATACGCGGAGAGTTACGGATAGTGAGAATACGTGTTCCACATTTTCTGCGGCGTCTCCGCTGTTTGGATAGTTTGGACAACCGTTATGTCCGAGTCTGTAAAGATAAGCTCAATAACCGCCGGTACTTTTAATAGCTGATTAATGTAGAATCCAACTGATCTGTGTCGACGTTTCACCCATGTTGTTACGTTTGGTATCAACCGGTGGAATCACTTTCCTTCTGCTGCCATTCAATCATAAGTATTTCTAGCACTTTCACCTTTCTTGCTTTATCGGAATGACGTTCGAATGGCATTAAATTAAAGTAGCTTAAGTTAAGTTTTACGATTTTTCAGGAGACATTTAAAATGTTATCACGTGAAAATTGGATGAAATATACGAATTGCGCTGTTAATCCGATACCCCTAAGTCGGAAAACGAAAAGTGTTGAACTAGAAAAAAAAAAAAAAAAAAAACACTGTAGTATATGGTAAATAATAAACTTTGACCTACATAAGTCGGCTCAAGCCAATCTTATTTACTGCCTCAGATATTATTTTTCGTCGACTAGAATGTTTGTTCCATCTGACGTTCTTCGGAAAACACTGCACACTTTTAGTATGCATAGACGCTATACAGATGCGGCTCCTGGCTATATTTGTGTGTCATTCATAAGAACAAATCGATCCACTTTCGATAAGAGGAGTTTTTTTTCGGAATTGGGCTCCACTATGTTAATCACTATTCTTAGAACAACCGCGTTTACTCGAGCGGTATTTTCACAGGATCGTCCTAAAGATTATTTGTTGTTGATCTGGTGTCAACCATAACTCCTAGACAACTGATGGCCGGTGTTGATGCACCGACGCCTATGGGATGCTACCGGATAAGGAATTCCTGGAACCTAATTGCAGTCTCTTATACCAGTACTCCCTCAAAGTAGTTCAGAACCAATTCAATTACATACGAGTAGATACTACAGTACCGTTATTGATCAGATGGATAATATTATATTATTTCCTTTTACCCCTCGGGGGGCATAGGGCATTAAAAATGCCTGTGCGTCATCGTGTTCGAAGTTCTGCAAAGTCCGAGAACTCCTCTCAACTGTTCTGCGCTACGTGTCTCTTGTATGCCTCGCTCTTTTGCCTAATTGAGTAAGCGGATTCCATTGCATGGTATATTTGGCAATGAGACTTTCTTCGCGCAATCCATTGCCACTTTTTTCGTGGTATGGACATCAATGGGTTCCTGGCAAGTTCTTATAATATTTCCTATGTAAAAAAGAATTGTTAACTTTCTCTACTATTTAGCAATGTTTAATTGGTGAGATCTGTAAGGCTGAAAACTTTTATTTTGACCATATTTATCTTCAGCCCCATTTTGTTTGCCTCAATTTCCAAACTGTGGACTATTTGATGTAGGTCCAATATTCTATGTGAAATCAAGCAAATATTGTCAGAGTAGTGTGTAGGTGCTTCAGAGATGCTTCGACGCATTGCTCTATCATTTTTTTTTTCCGAAGTAGGTGAAAAATCTTCCATAGACACTATGAGAATAGCAAGCTCGTGCTCATAGTAGTGTTAGATTCTCACTAGCTAAAAAAACACCACCCTTCGATATAAATTTGTTAGCTATCGCAACTACGTAATAACATATGAAGCAATTTTTCTATCACGAAATAAAAACGTTTGGCAGGTTACTTTCCACTGAAAGATCCTGCATGTTCCGCAATCTATTGCTCTATGATGATCCGTAAGGTGCTTATGTTATCGACGCATCCCGAGCGAAGACCTGCTTCTTCGACATCGAAAGTTGCACCTATGACACAATCTCTTTGTTTCACTTATGCACTGCCCTTCGATCACATTATTGTACGTACACCGGTTGTCTTGATGGAGTCCCAGGAAAAAGAACACCCTGTGTTGACAAAAATAGGGTGGGACCTTTAAGCTCATGTTCTTCTCATTGTACAAGTTAACAAACATATGCAGAGCTAAAAAACTATTTAGGATCAAAATTGATTGATGAATTTTAAATAACCTATGGCCTATGTTTCCTTTTTCAGCCAGAACGCATTCGACAGCGTGACAGTAGCAATAAAAGCGTTCTTCACTATTGCAGTGGACAACGTGACCTCGTGGCTGCCGCAAGTGTTGCCGTCGCAGCTCCAGATCTTCTGGAGTCTGCCGACGAAGATGGGTTCACACCGCTTCACTTAGCTGTTATTCAGGGTAATTTGGCTATGGTCAATTTATTGCTAGCGAACAAAGCTGATGTGAATGCGGTTGACAACGAAGGACATTCGGTAGTTCATTGGGCAACTGGTAACTAAAATTTTACTAATTTGATTCCAAGGTTATATATAAGTAATATTCTATTGAATTTAGTTTGTGGCGAAGTTGATGCCTTGAGATCTGTGTTGCAAGCTGGTGCTAATGTAAAAACTCCTGACATCAATGGCGGCAGTCCTTTACATTATGCTGCACAAATGTGTGGGGCGAACTATGAGAGCAAGGTGGGTCAAGCAACTTCGTCAAAGTTGGCCTTAGAAATACTCGATGTTCTATTGGCACATCCACAGTCATCAGTTGATATTACTGATAAAGATGGCCGGAAGCCACTATTATGGGCGGCATCAGCCGGTTCAGCAAAAGCTGTGATAGCCTTGGTTAAGGCTGGCTCCAGGGTGGAAAGTGCAGACATGTAAGTGGATTTATGTATAATTAATCATCTTGAATCACTCATTGTCTTTATTCTAGGGACGGTCTTACGGCGCTGCATTGTGCCGCCTCTCGTGGTCACACCGAATGTATAGACACTCTCATCAGCTTGTGTGGCGCTCCGACAGATTTAATTGACTCCAACGGATGCACAGCTCTACATTATGCTGTAACATTAGGTCACGCAGACGCAACATCCAGACTTTTGGATCTAGATGCTGATCCTAATCGCCAGGACAGAAAAGGTCGCACACCAGCTCATTGTGGTTGTTCCAAAGGTCAGCTGGAAACAGTGAAACTGCTCAAGGAATGGGGCGCCAACTTGTGGTTACGGAATGCCAAAGGAGATTTACCTTTGCATGAAGCTGCATCATCTGGTCGAAGGGAGTTGGTAGAGTGGTTCCTAGAACAAAAACCGAAGCACGTAAACACGACCAGTAATGACGGTAGAAGTCTTCTGCACATTGCTGCTTCCAATGACTATACAGATATTTGCAAACTGCTCCTCGACTATGGCGCTGACATAAATAGCATATTACGAAACCCAAGAGGAGTAGCCATAACACCACTTGATTGTGCCCTTCAAAAGGGTTACAGATCCACGGCAAAATTTCTTCAATCAAATGGGGGACTTCCCGCTAGTAAGCTTCGCCTATCAGCAAGGCGTTCAAATGCTTTCCATGACCAGGATATCGTAAAACCTCTAAAGTATGTCGAAAAGGAGGAACTTCATAATCTCAAGGACCCTAAGAAGTGTGTTGTTTACTCAAAGCGGTCCGATTCAGATTCTGGTGAACGATGCAGTTGCAACGAGCACACCTACAAAAAAGAACACACCTACAGCCACACTTGCAGACACCACAGAAAACGTTTTCGCCGAAGAACTAGCAGTTGTGGGGAGGCGAAAAACGTGTGTAGAGAGGATAGCTGCAGCGACATTTGTCGTTCAAAAAGTAACATCGAGATTCGAAGAAGAAAGTCGCGTGAAAGAGTATCCACCAGCGAAAGTGAGTTGGACTCATGCGAAAATTGCTGTCATCACAAGAAAAAACACAAGTTGAAAAGGCGGGATAGGACAACACGCAGAATGCGGGGAATTCGAGATTTCGATTATAGTTACGATGGCAAAAAAATAGCTTCCGAAAAGTCAGAGATGGCAAATAACAAACATCCAAATCTTGATGCCAAATTTACAGCAGAGCCCACAGAGAAGCCTTTTTCACGTCCATCTTCCAAAACATCAAACAAAAGTCAGCCTTCATCTGCCAACCACAAGCAAAGCAATGAAAGGGGTGAAAAAATACAGCCTACCATACCCATAGCCACGAGTATGACCGACGAGGATGGTGAGAGCCTGGAACGAGGTGAACAAGTGGTGGTCACTCAAGCTGATATTCATGTCGCTGCAGATGCAATGGACTTAGGGACAGACGTTAAGTCACCCGAAAATATCCCCGAAACAGCTCTTGCATTGCAAGAAGACACTACCGTAATATCAGAAACAAATATAGAGGAAATTGCAAAAGAAGTCAACCAAGTCCTGGAGACTGCAGCCACGGTTGTAAAAGCTGCGGTTGGCGATAACGTTCCCATTGAACAAAAGTCCTCAACTGCTGATGACCATGCACTGGGTAGTAAACCAGAGGAAGATGAGTCCTTAAACAAAATAATGGAAACTCCTGCTTCCCCTCCCATAGAAATCATTGAGGTAAGCAAACAGAGCAATGAAAGCAATTTCGCAGATAAACCGAAAGAAGAGGAAAAAAATCTAAACGAACAATGCGCCATTCCATCAGATTTAAAATCCAAAGATACTGAGAGCAAAGAAATTTCAACATCACAGAACACTGCAGAATCCCCGAAAATTCAAGAAATTCCGCAACAGTTGGCATCCAATGATGAAGCGAAAGATTTGAAAGAAGGCGTTCATCCTTCTGAACTACCAACAAAGGAGGAAGAAACACTTCCTGAAGAAGATAGTGCAATTCAGGAGGACGAAGTTGCTGTTGAGAATGCAATATTGTCACCTAAATTGGAAAGTGGAATTTTAAATGAAGTGGTCGCCACTACTCCACAACAGACAAAACCAGCAGAGCCAATACAGTCAACACAACCAAGTCAACCACCAGAACACACTCAGTCAATCCAACCAATACAACCAAAGCAATCAATCCAGCAATCTCCGCCAGCTTCTCCAAACGACACTTCGCAAAACATTCGTGACCAGGAATCTCGGCGGTCGTTTACCCTTCTCCCTGACTCCCTCGACGATTTCGAAGCTCAGTCGCGTAAAAGCAGCTTTCAAGTTTTAAAAAGTGACGAATCGGTGGACGTCGATGATGTCATGGAGCAGCTGAGAAAATCCGACATAAAGACATTCCAAATTGTTTCGGATGAACAAGTGAAATCTGACTTTAATGCCGAACTAAGTAGCGATGGCGAAGCCATAGTCGATGATGAAGGGAATGATGGTGATGGTAATCGTTCCACCAGCGCCAACAGAATGTTTACATCGCATTCTGCTACCGCAGCCCATAGTGGCTACCATGAATACAACAACGGCCGCAAACGTCGCCTAAAGAAACGCATTAAAAGTGGAGGAACGAGAGGTCGTAGTTACTTAAGAGTGGTGTCTAGAGCTGGGAATGTACAGACTCAGCAGCAGCACTCGAATAAGGATCAAGATTCTGGCTTCGAGCCAAGTCCACGTGCAACAAAGACTAAAATCCCTACACCGAGACACACTTACACAGCCCATGTACCACGTAAGGCAATCTATGCTACATTAGATGGTAGATTCTGCAGCAGCCGACTAGAGAATCGTAAACCAGGTGACAAAGGTGCTTGCGATATGTCTGCCGTTACTCGTTCTATCCAAAGGAATATTCGCAGGTAAGTGCCCAATTGGTAATGATAATGCTTTGTTTCCGGAATAGTTTTGTACGAGTAATTCGAATCACAGCAGGATGGTTCCTCTTCCGGAAGCATCTTTTAGTCCACATTTATTGGCCCACAAGGAACATTATTTCTACAACTACCACAGGAGAAGTGTTTACTTTCTGATGGAAAAAATTGTAATTATGATACCAGGTAGCAGAGCTGATTTAGGGACACGCCAGTCCCAGTGGATTTTATTTGTTTCTATTTTGTATGTACGTAGGTATCGGCCCATTTCAGTAGAATTGAACTGAGTTTGGGACGACAGTGTACTGCAGTTGCTGCAGACCAATGAAATTATTATGACACTCAAGTACTATTTATTCTAAAAATGAATGATATCTGTGAACCAGTAAACCTGATATCGAGTTTTTCCTCAAAAAGAGAACAAGGCACTAGATATACCAAAAAGATTATACTTGCTTAGCTTAAAGCAAACGTTTTGTTACATGCCATTATGTGAGAAGTACCACTGTTTCTTACAACTTAGCACGCAGCAATCGAAGCATTGAAGGCTCGTTTCTCGATATAAACTTATTTTAAATATGTTTACAGGGGCATTCCCAATGTCAGCTCTTTGCATTATGCTAATCTGCCTGCTACACATTAACAGCCATTATACTTTGTCTCCACCTGTACTCGATGGGCCAAATCCATTTCCGCATTCGTACAGTCGTAAGAGTACTTCATGATCTGAGTATACACAAATTTGCCGGTCCAGATGGCATCACTTCTATCATTTTGAATAGGTTTTCTTTTCGCTTTCTTGTTTTGCACGGTTTCAAGTCTGCAATTCACCGAATATATGCTGGTATTTCTCATGATTCTGTTTTGTCAGCGGGTTTTTTTCTCAACTTTATACGCTTTGCCGATAGCAGAACTCCGACTTCTCATTTTAATTCAAGAACTCAAATTCCAATTCTTCGGCTGCGAAAATAGAACGGTATCGTATGTTAAGCTCATTAAATCCCGACCTTGACATCATGATAAGATTTTACGAGTGTCATATCTAAAAACATTGCCTCTCCAGATCATTCCTAACGCAGCCTTCACTTTGCTGATTCTGCTTTCCACACCAATTTCGGCGTCATCCTTGGCTGAAACAATACTTCAGGGGTAAAGCAGTTGTCAATTTTCTCGATCTGCTGTTCATCAATATTTAATTGAACGGTGGTATCTGTAAGGCTGATACCTTTTGTTTTGGGCGTATTTACGAGTATCTTCATCCCCATTTTGTTTGCCTCAGTTTCCAGACAGTGGACTATTTGATGTAGGTCCAGTATTCTGTGTAGGTGCTTAAGATGAGAGATCATTGTCCACTGCATGTAGCTGTTATTTGACGTTAGGGCTGCACGGAAAACATTACTGATCACTACTAGAAACAATAATGGCGAAAGAATGCAGCCTTATCGCATGCCACTTTGGATCACAAAATCGCTAGACACCTTACCTTTGTGCAACACGTGACATTTTGCACCCTCGTAGGTTGCCTTTATAATAGCTACGAGCTTCGTGGGGATGCCTCGCCTGCGCAAGGCACACCAGATGAAATCCCGGCTTATGCTGTCGAAAGCTTTCTCGAAGCCAACTAATAGCAGTTGAAACGGAGATCTATAGGTATACTCGCCGCACTGCTCTATGATGATCCGTAAGGAGTTTATGTTGTCGACACAGGAGGATCTCGAGCGAAAACCTGCTTTTTATACATAGAGAGTTACAGTAAAGTGTTTCCAGTATCATTTTTGTAATTATTTTGGAGACCGCAACAAGAACGCGAATACCTCTCTAGCACCCGCACTTTGTTACGTTCCCTTTCTTTGGGAGCATGACGGTCATTCCTCTTTTCATTCTTCGGGGAAGCTTTCGTTTTCCCAAGCCCTGCAAACAACTGGTAGTATTAGGGCTGCCAATATAATTGGCTCTACTTGAAAGACCTCTGTGTTGGGATGCCGTCAGATGCGTGAAGCTCTGAACACCTATTAGCTCCTTCGTGAGCCTATAAACGATTGCGTTTGTCACGTCTCACACTACGCTGAACTCCTTCCTCTTCATGTGGTATTGGCATTCTAGCCCAACTTTCTCTATTACTGAGGCAGCTGCGATTTGAGCTTTAAAGTACGCTCTTCGATCCGTTTCCAGGCCTCTATAGATAACCATGTGCTGTGGTGTTTCTGCTTTGTACGGACTATTCTATTCCAGGTACAAAAAAGTTGTTCACAGCTTATCAGCGCTCTGGTCGTTTCTGTTCCTTCGGCGAGATGGTCTCTAAATTGCTGCCGCCTGTGCTGTGGGATCCCGAAGCCCGTCGATATTGTATCTTAGAATGCGAGATGTGTTAGCGGAGTTTACATGACAATCACACTAATGAAAGTTGCTAGTTTAAAATATAATAATTTAGCTTAATGAGATTTTATTATATATGAAAATTCATTTGATATTAAGGCACGGTATTTAAGTGCATAAATTATATGAATTAGAGTAGTTGTAGCCATTCAAATATACGTATTACTACACTGGGAGCGATGCCGCACATTACTTCCAGCATATTTTCTCCTGTATCGAATTAAAATAATGCAGATACCAACAAATTGAATAGCATTTTCGGTGTCACTTCTGTTCCCTCTGATATGATATTTAGATTAAGTAGTTTGCAACGTGTGTGTGTTAAGATGAAGGTTATCATATACCGGAGAGTTTTAGCATTACAGTAGTGGGCTCTGTTTCATTCCTCATCATGATATTAAAATTGAGAAACACGACTGATAAATCTAGCCAAATGTTTTTCCTTTAGCTTAACCAGGAGTATCGTATGAGAATCTTTCCATTCGGTCCTTGCTGTACAAATGTGAACTCAGACAAGATGCGGTTGGTCCAAAAAACGTTTGAGGGTTTTGTCGCTCCTACCTATAATTACAACTTCTGATTCCTTATTTCATAAGCTTAGCTAACTAGTTTTTATTTTATTAATTTAATTCGAAATGAACTCAAAGAAAAAAAAAAGCAACATTTTTGCGAACGCCTGACATATGTAGATAAATGCAAAACAAATTCGACAGTAAAAGTTGCAAACTAAGTGCGAATCCAATGAAATTCCAAATTACTTACGTACCGATAAAAAATAATAAAAAATAGTTCACTTAACATAAAATTACCGCCGGACTGCCGGATAGGTATAGCATATTTCAGTTTTGCTATCGTAATATTCATAGATAATCAGACACCAATAAAAAGCTTAGAATCGCCAACAATTAGATATTAGTTGTTTATGCAGTACCTTAGATCTCTTAATGAGATGGCTGTTAAATGCCGAGTTTGCCTATAGTGAGTCCCAGGTCAAGATGAGCTAGCAAACGAGGGGACCGGCCGGTCTAATAAACTTCGCCTGCACACTGAAGTTTTAAAAATTGTCAAAGTCAGATAGAGTAACATGGCTGTCTTCTAGGCAAATCTCGTCAGATCTGAGTTTTAGGAAGACGCTTGGCTTACTTTGAATAGGTGGAAAAAACACTAGCTTTTGGATATCATCCAACGATTTCTGTAGAAGCTATAGAGACGAGGAGAAAGAAGAAATGATAAGCCACCTTCCTTGCACTTGCATTGTTCTATTCCCGTTGAGATCTTTTCTGCGATATTGTGTGAACGCCTGAAACCTTTTATCAACAGCCTGATTGGACCCTATCAGTGCGGTTTCAGGCCAGGAAAGTCCACCATCGATCAAATCTTCACACTTCGGCAGATCCTGGAGAAAAGCCAAGAAATCCAAATCGATACTCACCACCTCTTTATCGATTTCAAGGCCGCCTATGACAGCATCTATAGAGAAGAGCTTTATAGAGCCATGTCTAGTTTTGACTTCCCTGCCAAACTTGTCCGTCTGTGCAGGATGACGATGGAGAACGCTCGCTGCTCCATAAGGTCGGTAATAACCTCACCGAGACCTTTGATGTCAAAAGAGGCTTTAGACAAGGTGAAGCGCTGTCATGTGACTTCTTTAATATTCTACTTGAACGGATTGTGCGGAACTCACAAGCCAACACCGGAGGCACAATCTACCACAAGTCTGTACAACTGCTTGCATACGCCGACGATATCGACATTATCGGAAGAACTCAGCGGGCTGTCACCGGTGCGTTTGCAAGGATTGAGGCGGAAGCGGCCAAAATGGGTTTGGCGATAAACGAGGGCAAAATCATGTGTATGCTGTCAACAAGAAGGGAAAACCAACACCGACGAATTGGACAAAACATCACCATGGGCTGCTATAACTTCGAGGTAGTAAGGGACTAAGGGTTTACCTTGGCTCTGCTATAAATTCCACAAACAAAATCAATGCAGAAATCAATCGAAGAATAACTCTTGCCAATCGCTGTTTTTTTGGGCTTATAAGGCAATTCAACAGTAAAGCCCTATCTCGAACAACTAAGGAGACTCTATATAAGACCTTGATCATCCCAGTCCTGCTTTACGGCGCTGAAACATGGACTTTATTAAAAGAGGATGAAGATATCCTTGGTCGCTTCGAGAGAAAAATTCTTCGTAAGATTTTCGGTCCCGTTTGCGTTGACGGGTTTTGGAGGAGAAGATTCAATCACGAACTATACGAGCTGTACAGCGACATCGACCTAGTCAAAAAAGAGCGTATTAGACGTTTGAGATGGCTAGGACATGTAGAGCGAATGGACACCAACGCTCCGACCCGCAGTGTCTTCGAATCTAACCCCGAGAGACGACGCAGTGGTGGACCTCCTCGCCGTAGGTGCCCGCACAAGTTCAAGGGGACCTCGACCAACTTAGAGTGCGCAGCTGGAGGCAACTAGCTAAAGACCGAGCTAAATGGAGAGGCTTGTTGGTTGAGGCCCAGGTTCACCCCGAACTGTAGCGCCACCTTAGTAAGTAAGTAAGTTGAGAAGGAAAATCTTAAGCAAGTACTTCTTCACCAACTTAAAAGACATGTCAAGTCTGGATCTGTCTCCAAGTTGTAGAACGGTATAATAAAGAAAAAAAAAGTTTCAAAAGTTTATTTTATCATTCTGCGTTTCGATTCCTGGAAGCGCAGTCTGTATCAATATTATTTATTACAATATATGAGTAAGGGATACCCAATTCTCGTAAATAGAAAATCTACCCTCTTAGTCGACGTGACGTCACTTCTGATATAATCCGCACTGAAGTTTGATTTGGAATTTGGGACACAGTTTTCCTTCGACCCCAGTCTCTTCGATATGCTGCCAGAGGCAATAACAGCAGAACTTCGGCTGCTACGCAGGTTAAAAGTCCACCTTGTGTTCAGGACTGTTTCTGGCCTGAATCTGAACCAGTAAAAAGCTAAGGATTTTTCACAGATGGCTCCAAAACCAGTCAGTGGTCTAGTGCTGGTGTCTTAATGAAAAGTCTTACTTCTCGTTAGGCAAATATGAGTCTGTTTTCCGAACGGAAACCTATATAATCCTAATTGCCATGAACTACATGGTAAAGAATAGGATAAAGGGTTGGAGTCAAGCTGCGCGTCAGGTTTTGCTCAACACTTTACCCATTTTTAAAATAGTTCGTGAATACTAGAAATTCATAAGTTCGGTAGCAAAGCTAAACTTTTTGATTTTTGTCTGGGTCCCAGGTCACACAGAGATTATAAGGAATGCGACGGAAAAAAAATTATGTGAACGATAAACCAACGATAATGTAACAAAACAATTCTCCCGAGTTATTTGGTCCCCACTCCCGAAGTTTTTTGAAACCTAACATCACCTGAGTTTCAAACCACTGCACCAATCGTTCTCTCTTTGTCTGTCATTTCCAACTTAGTCTCATACTCTTATTCTGATTTTGCTACATGTACAATTTTGTACTGCTATTCGCCTGCATCGTTTTGCACCTATTTGCATATTTGAAATATATATATAATATATATATAATATATATGAAATATTTTCAACTTTTCATAAAAACAAATTCGAACTGGTTCAACAAAATACCGTAATTGAAATAATATAATACTACAATCTATTTATGCTCTGCTTTTAATAATATTAGATTGCGCTATCTCAGCTGCCGTTTAATAAATGTTTGCCCGACCATTTTCAACCACCCCAACCCCTGACTCAGTGGCATTCACTAATGTAATAAAGTATTTATTTTATTGACTGAGTTCACGAAACTTCTGTAATTTTGCTCGGCGAATTAATAAATTACCAACAATGGCATATTTTCACCTGAGCTTTGCATTTATGCTCGATATACTTAACAACAAATATGAGTACCCTAGTGCTCTGAGTTCAGATATTAATTTCGAATGCTACGGTAGTGGCTACTTGCATATACATATTAATTAAAATCCGAAAATCCTAACCCTATTACTTAAAATTCCGCAAATTGAATGAACGGCTAGAATGCTCGCAATGACCGCCCCCCAAAAAGAGAAGCAAAGCATTTCAGTCGAACAAATAAAGTCTGATTAATTTTAAATTGTGGGAAATATTTTTCCCGCATTGATTTGGATTGTTTGTCGGTGTTGGGCTTGGGGATACCTCCTGTGTCTCTCGTACAATTTTCAAATTGTTTTCAACCTAATGAAACTATTGCTTTGAGTTCATACAATTGTGTTGTGTCTCTTAAGCTGAAGAGGCCGTCCAATCCGCTTGATTTTGAATGGACATTGTGGAGTTTGAAAATTCGATTTTGTTTAAATGGCATATTTCCGCTCGCAACTTTCACTGCACATACTACTGGTATACGAAATAGACTTATTTTGCAGCAGTTACAATATAGCTTCCACATGCCATTGCATCTGGTCATAACGATACATACATAGGGTTGATTACTACTGATGATGGTCTATGAATCTTAAAATATTACAATTGTGTACAGAGAATATTATTTATCATCTGCTCTTTTTTGAGGCATCTGCCTTAAGTTCATTGTTGTTTAGTGCTGCATTGCTTGAAGCTGGTATGCAATCCAAACTTTATCTTAGAATGGAAAAGAGGCCAACAAAGTAGATATAGTAAATAAATGCAGTACATGATGAATAAAGACCTGACTTACTACTTCCCATAGGGAAAGTATGGTTATATGTATACTTAACCCTCCACATAAGCGAAGGATGCGTTCCAAAAAAAACACAGCGTACGTCGAGACTAGAGAATGTATGCAAATGTAGTGATGCGAAAGATAACAAATTTGATGATAATTGTTTTATTAAGGACGTAAAACAAATTAAAAAAAAAAATGAAAAAAAATAAAATTAAATAAAAAAATTCACCATGAATTTGAAGTACTCTCGCATTAATCGCGTACTCGTTGAACGTCTCTCCAAATTAGAATCAGTAAATTCTATAATATATTATCAATGGCTTCGTTAATTTTCGACAACAATTCCTCTATGTTTTTGGTGGTCACTTGATCAGTTTCTCTTCCTGGATCTAAATTATATTCACCCGATTCGACCAGCCATTGCAGGTCTATCAGTTCCTGGACTGATAGCTCAGTATCGTGCGCTTCTAGGAGCTCATTAACATCACTAAACTTTAGGTCTTGAAAGTCATCCGCTTCAATCCGTCCAAGCAAAATTAAGTTTTCTGCACTGCATCCAAGATTGACGCCCACATCGTCTTCCACACACTCTGGTCATAATGGTTTTCAAACTGCATTCATCGTGGTTTCTTTTTTATATGTTCAATGTTGGGGGGCATAAGCGGCACTTTTTCATTTAGGTTAAAATTGCATACGGCGTATTACAGACAGTGACTTTGACACTTTGAAGTCTAAGTTCTGAGTCTTAAGGTAGAGCTAAACTTGCATTCATTTTCATTTTGCGACGAATTTGTGATGAACCGCGTATGTAGAGGGAAGTTCGTCAATTAAATCCCGTATAAGAAAATTCGCGTATGTTTTATGCAGTAAAAAATTAAATCATTTGGGCCAGGCCGAACTCAAAGCAGTTTTTCATAATTTGAGTTTAGTTTTAGTTTTTAGTTTATTCAGTTTATTTGGCTTAGTAGCCATTTCTTTAAAAAATATACATGGATTTTACTAGCTTTTTACATTTAAACTTTAGTTAAAAAGATAAATTTAAATAGTTAATTAACATTATTTTTAGAGTATTCATAAATAATTCTTTTAAAAGTATTGAGATTGCTTATGTTTCTTATATTTTCAGGGAGGATGTTGAATGTTTGTAGTCCATTATACAAAATACTTCTCTGTGCTCGTACTATCCTTGTCCTCTGTATGTTGAATTCCGTTGAGCTTCGAAGATCGTAGTTTATTATTCTACTTTGGGGTAGGTTAGACGTCAGATATTGTGGACACAAATTGTTTTTGATTTTAAAGACTAGGATCATGGTCATAGCGTAAAGTCGTTGGTTTATGTTAAGCCCATTCAGAGAATTTATTAATGACTAATGCATATGACATGACTAATGCATAGCTCTGTTTTGGAGTTTTTGGAGTCTATTTTTTTGAGTGACATTACATAAGAGCAACAGGCTGGCACAGTATTCAAAATAGGGCTTCACGATTACATTATACACATTTATTGCACTTGTTTTAGATATATTTTTTCTCATTTTTCTTAAGACATATAATTTTTTGGATACTTTCTTACAAACATGATCTATGTGGGATTCAAAAGTTAATTTGTTATCAAGCACGACACCAAGGTATTTTATGTACGACACTGGTTCAATAGGTTTGTCACTTATCTTTATAGTGATAGGTCTTTGTATTATAGGGCTGTTTAAAAGCATGTACTTAGTTTTGTCAGTGTTTATTATAAGTTTGTTCATCTTTAGCCACGCGTCTATTTCTTTTAAGTCACTATTTATTTTGTTTTCACACTCTACTAAGTTTTTTCCGGTGATGTAGAGTAGTCCATCATCTGCGAAAAGTATTAGTTTGGAGTTTTTTAACACTTTTTCTATATCATTTATGTACATAATAAATAGCAGAACACCTAAAATTGTACCTTGAGCGATACCTTTCTCAACTCTTATTGCACTAGAAGTTTTGTCATTTACTATTGTTCTTTGTGTTCTTCCGGTAATAAATGATTTAAACCAATTAGCTTCCGTATTTCGAACACCGTACTTATTAAGCTTCATCAGTAGTATTCTGTGATCCACTGTTTCAAATGCACGTTTAAGGTCTATAAAAACCGCTAAGACACATTTTTTGTTATCAATTTCTTTCCTCCAATCACTGACGACATAATTAACACACGTTTCACATGAATGTTTGGATCGGAATCCCGATTGATTCACACTAATCAGTTGTAACTCTGATCTGATCTGTTGAAGAAGGATGACCTACCATGCCGCATAAAGTTCTGCCTGTAAGTTTTTTTTTTTTTTTTTTCTTTCTTTTTTTAAGCTTCAAGAAAGATAACTTAACTGAGTACGAGAATTGGATTCCTAGATACGAGTATATGTTCGTACCTCTCGCAATTGCCAAAATTGCCCTCGAACACATTAAAGAAAATCTGAAAAGTATCATTGGCACTGAACAAGTTGGATGTCGATTGGTTTCATTTCACGTTGACCATGACCATCGTCGAAAAGTGAGTCGAACATAGCGTTGCATTACACCTGCTTTCAAGAAAAGCATCCATGGAACAAGGTGTTCATATCGCATACCTTGTGCAGGAGATGTATCCGGAACTAATTGATGACTGTTGCCAATTATTCCTGGAGGAACTTAAGTTTTGAAGCAGTGTCCGACAAGGTTCTATGCTGTTACCGCTACTATGTATTTTTGGTGGTTAGCAGTGGAATGCTTCGCAGGGCATTGTCTCCGGTAATCAGTGTAATTCAATAGCTCATGATGTTTGCCTACTATCACATAAAATAACAATTATTTTATTCGATGATGGTATAGATATGAATGTATTCTATCGAATCGAGAGCATCAAGACCTCCGTTTTTCATTAGTAAAAACACTAAGCTGTCATTACTTCGTTTAAACGTAGTATTGCTAGTGTCATATTTGTACAGTAGTCTGAAGATGACCAGCAATGTCACAAGATTGCTGCAAGCTTTCACTAATCGTTTTGTCAGAAATATATTGCGGACGTATGGCCAAACCCTGTCTTAAAAAAAAATAAAAATAAATATTTCGCGCAACAGCTCTTTAAGTGCCAGAGCCTGTCTTAAACGAATGGATTAATGAGAAAAAAACCGAACAACTTGTAGATACCGAAGTGGTAACACATTGGTCACATACTCCGAATGGGCGATGAGTGCATGGCGAAAGAGGCTAAAATAAGCCAAAATAGAAGAAGAACAACCCCGCTATGAAAATTTGGCAGACGATGCAACGGTCGATGAGGCAGTGAAAAAAAGGAACCAAACATGGTAGTTGGTATGCGTGGTAGATCATATTAGTTCCATTAGAGGTTTCAAAAGCTAAGCAAGTTAATTCTGTGAGAAGTTCATTCATGATCAATGCTGCATTCTGCATTCATGTTTTGATTTATATTTATTGGTAGCTATAAATTATTTTTACAATACTTGGTTGTAACCGCACAATTTACACAGAGTTATGATAATCTATCTTACTACTGAAAACTCACATTTGTGAAGTGAAAAGGGACTAGAATTGAACAATATTTCGAAAGGAAAAGCTACAATAAAAAACTTTTCTATGTGATTAAAAAAAAATATAAAAATTATGGATATAAATAAATAAAACTATTTATGAACCGTTTATGCAGGTATATATAATAAGTTAATAAAATAGATACATTAACAGATCAGTAAATAAATAAATAAAATAATAAATATGTACACAAAAAAGAAATAGTGAATACAACTATGAATAAGTATATAAATAAGTGGATAACAAACGAATAAACACATAAATAAATAAATAGTCAAACAAATAAATAAATAAATGAGCGAATAAATAAATAAATAAGTAAATAAATGAATAAATAAATAAATAAGTAAATAAATCAATAAATAAATAAATAAATGAATAAATAAATAAATTAATTAGTCAAGATAAATAAGAATATAAGTACATACATAAATAAATAGCAAACATAATGTGTATATATATAAACACATAGTTAATGCACAAATAAGCAAACAGATAAATATGTAATGTATATTATATTAACTTACAAAGTAACTGGGCTGTTGACTAGAGCATTGTCGGACATTTGACAATTCAATATATAATTGTTATTGAGTTTACTAATTCTTGAGTAAATAAGATCGATGTTGGCCTTATCGTGCAGCTCGAGAGTCGAAAAGTGCCAGGGAAGCTTAAGTAAGAGTTTTAGCAGTTTATTTTGCGCTATTTGTAGCTTATTGATGTGTGTTTTTGCACATTTACCCCGCACTGGACTACCATACAACATGAAGGACTGAAAGACTACCTTAAATATAATTAGCTTATTTTCTTCACTCAGTAGAGATTTTCGGCTAATTAGCGGATACATTATTTTAATTGTTTTGTTAACTTTATCCAGCGTATTTGTAATTTGTTTGTTGAACGTATGTCTTTTGTCTAAAGATATACCCAATTATTTCACAGTATCACTCCAATTCATATCAGTAGGGGAACCTGGGGACAGTTGATCCCGCCTTTTAAAATTTCACATTATTTCAGAAAGTATAAGATATCCTTCCTTCTCAATTAACGGATTTGTAATCCTTTTTGTTGTTTATCGTATTGTTAAGCTAAACAAACCATATAAGTTCGATAAGATATACTTTTAGCTCTTTTTCTAAAATTTTCAAAAGTAACCAAGTGTCCCCGTATAAGGGAGACTTGATCCCATTGTAGGGTAGACTTGGTTACAGGGGGGTCAACTCTACCCCATTCCATATATTAAAAAATGAAACACTCTTTACTCATGTAATACTTTTTTATTTACATTGGAAAAAGTTTTATTATATGTAGGTTATTAAAAGAAACAAAATATATAAGAATATATAATATTGAGAAAAGTTTTATTATAAGTTATTAAGAGAAACGAAATTTACTCTAAATTAAACTTTCTTAAGGACTTTTTAAATTGAAGCAAAATAACTCGCTTGGTGTTTACTCTGATGATTGGTGGATTTATTTTTTTAACGACTTGGTACCTTGCTATTTCGGAAATATCTTCTTTTATTGGCCATTTAAAAGTGTTGTTATTGATTTTTTTTAGCAAAGCGTACTACATATTCATGTTCCGTTAGTGATTTTATTTTACCAACATAATGGTGTACTCGGTTTTTCATCGAAAGCATGTACACAATTACCAAGTCATCCACACAGTAGCGAAGATAGCTCATTTTGATTTTCTGATTCGCAGCTAGATGAACGAAATGACTGATTGTCGTCTTCAGATACATCGAATGACGATTCAGGGGATGGTGGCAATTCGCCTTCGTCTTCGGATGATGATGAAATAGTTGCAGTCATATTACGTTTTACCTTCGCAATTTGTTTTTGCATCTTTTTATTTTTTTTCATCTGCCGCAATAAAATTTCCTCTTCGATTTTGTTTTTTTCTGGAGTGTATGTCAATATTTTTGTCGAACCTTTTTTACGTCCTTGTTGAGCAAGCTTCCGTGGAGCTGCTTAAAGAAACGGACGAAATTTTTCAGGAGTTCTTATATATGCTCTGGATGTTGAAGGCTGAGGTGATATTGGCGGCTGAGGTGATGTTGGCGGCTGAGGTGATATTGGCGGCTGAGGTGATGTTGGCGGCTGAGGTGATGTTGGCGGCTAATAATAAAAATACACAAGAAAATTATAAAAATATAAAACAAAATTTAAATTCCTATATTCTGTGAGACTTGATACCGGGACCAAGTCTCCCTTACTTTAATGGGATCAAATCTCCCCTCTGGTAGTTTCTTACTTGTTCACAAAATTTTTATGGAAAACAAACTATATTTTATTGAGAGATATGCACAAATACTTACCAAAATAAAGACTTTCCAAAACAAATATACACAAAACACTTCACTGAACAATACTGTGGAGAAAAAAATACAAAAAAAAACTTAAAAAAAAATAACTTTACGGCTATTAACACAAAACACACCCTTGAAGTCCAAGTTCTTCCGCACGATTGGCAAAATGGCGTCTGAGGTAATTTTCAATATCAAATGCAGTGATGTCACTTTATTATTCCAAGAAAACAATTCTCGTTGTGGAAATAATACCCAGGGATCAAGTCTCCCAGGGATCAAGTGTCCCCAGGTTCCCCTATTATTTATGCATAAATGACTGCGAGGTAAAAGACAAGCTTTCCTTTTTCTTGTGAAAAAGATGGCTTGCGTGTTCGAAGCATTTATTTTTATTTTCCACCTATCAAAGTAAGTCGTAATAGTGTTGATGGCCGATTGAAGATTGCGTTCAATTACGAACCCAGTCTCATCGGATGAATATACTCCTGTGTCATCTGCATTCATTGCAAACTCACAGTTCGGAAATCGGAAGTATAGATATTATACAATACTGGTCCTAGTACTGAGCCTTGGGGGACACCTGCAGGAATATCAATTTCGGAGGAGTAGGAGTTATTTACACAAACCTTGAAAAAACGTTCAGACAAGAAACTTTTAACCAGTTTTACAATAAACTCAGGAAAACCAAAAGTTTACATTTTATATAGTAACCCAGAATGCCAAACGGAATCAAAAGCCTTTTCAACATCCAATAGGACCAAACTCGTGGATTTATTTGCTGTAAAAGCATTTTTGACATGCTTGGTTATTCTGTGAACTTGGTGTATAGTACTGTGATGATTCCTAAATCCAAACTGTTGTAAAGGCAAGATATTCTTTTCGTACAGTACCTCGTCAATCTTTGTTTTGACAATACTTTCGAAAAGTTTGCCAATAGAGCTGAGTAGGCTTATGGGCCGATAGCTAATTCGCGGGATTAACAGGTTTTAAAATGGGGATCACTTTGGCTTTCTTCCAAGCCGCAGGAAAATACTGGAGCTTAATGCATCCATTAAAAATAAATACTAGGAATGCAATTGTAATGTAATGTTTTAAATGTAAATGTTTTTTATTCTGTCGAGCCCAGAAGACTTACGCACTTTAAGACGTGTGATAACATTCTGTAGTTCTTCCCAGGTTACATACGTATTAGCATGAATAATTACTGGTGGTCGATTTAATCTAGACATCGCACTTTCAACTATGTTCTGGGTCTCTATGTCACCCATTCCGCTGGAAATCATATGATTTCTAGCAAAGGAGGAAGATAAGATATTAGCTTTCTCGGAGTTTGTAGTCGAGGAAATGCCTAGATCAGTAAGCGAAGGGATGACACTGTATTTCTTCTTCATAATTTTTGCAATATTCCAAAACGGTTTGCTGCATTTTTCCAAGTTTTGAAGCTTGTGATTCAAACTTTTGTTCCGAAATTTGCAAATTTCTTCTTTTATAAGATTATTTAGCATGTTCATGTTGTAAAGGAAAAATTGCAGTCGAAATCGTTGCCAATTTCTTCTGCAATAGTTTCGCAATTTAATCATGCTAAGTATCTGGTTTGGAAGTTTCACATTAGTGTCGAAATTGTTAGACTTTTTGGGAACAGAGAGATTAATAGCATTCTCAACAGAACATGCAAAATTATTAATGAGATCATCAATATGAAGACTGGTTGTAACCTCAGCAACATCCAGTTCATGCCCACTGAGACTACTTGCAATGGCTCGTCGGTGTCTTCCCCAGTTTGCATTTTTTAAATCGAAGAAAGCGTCGTTTCTATTTTCAGGGGATAGAAGTACAGAACACAATACTGGCAGATGATCTGAGCTTAAATCATTGATTGTCACTGGTGTGGTGAAAATGTGTGGAATATTTGTCAAAAACAAATCAAGAGTCGAAGGGTTCGATCTACTATTGGAAGGAATAAAGGTTGGCGTATTGGGGTATAGTATTTGGAATTGGTGACTTGAGTACATACGCATTTTTCCGAACTCTGTGATTTCCTTTATAACGCATATATTGACCGTATGCAATCTGACATTATCGCTGACCCCAAACGATTTTTTCATTTTATTAATACCAAAAAAAAGCCAGACAGCTACCCTTCGACTCTGACATTCTCCAATACATCGTCGAGCGATCCTAAAATAATAGCAAATTTATTCGCTCACTTCTTTAGTCAATCGTTCTCCAACCACACATCAGAGCCCGACTATTCTTACTTCTCTTACATGAGAGATTGTCCCCAAACCTCTTTAACTTCAATTGACATAACAGTGGCTCTCGTGATAGAAAAGATCGAAAGACTAAAATGCGATTACTCCACTGGCCCGGACGGTATACCTGCCGTAGTTTTAAAAAAATGTGTTAACACCTTAGCTCTACCCCTTACGGCTCTGTTCCAACTGTCTCTCTCTCAAAGCGTCTTTCATATGCTTTGGAAAAGCTCTTATATTATTCCCCTTCATAAGAAAGGTCCAAAAAACAAAATCTCGAACTATCGTCCTATAGCTAAACTCTCCTGCATACCCAAACTATTCGAAAGTATTGTTTACGATGCAATGTTTTTCCATTGTAAATCTATATTTTCCCCTCACCAACATGGTTTTTTAAAGGGAAGGTCTACAACCACAAACCTAACCCAATTCGTATCCAGCACCCTGTGCGCATTGGAAGATGGCAAGGAAGTTGATGTCGTTGCTACCGATTTCAGCAAAGCCTTCGATAAAAATTCGTACGCAATTGTATTTTTTAAACTCAAAGCTCTCGGCATTCCGCCTGGGTATATCGCGTGGATCAAATCCTACCTTCATGAACGTAAATATGAAGTCCTTTTTAGATCATTTGTATCCGATCCATTTATGCCCCCCTCTGGAGTCCCCCAAGGTAGTCATCTTGGTCCCCTTATTTTCATTTTGTCAATTAATGATGTTGATGGCATAATTAGATATTCCCGCCTATCAGTTTATGCGGACGACATGAAAATTTGAACACATATCTCCACACCCACTGACTCCCGTGCTCTTCAAACTGACTTGAATAGCTTTTCTACTTGGTGTAATAAAAACGGTCTTGAGTTGAATGTCAACAAATGCCAAGCTATTACTTATTCCCGGAAGCGTCTTCCGACAGACCCCAGAACGTATGCGATTTGCGACGAGCCTGTTCCCACTGTCACTTTTCTCCGTGATTTGGGCGTCATATGCGACAGTGAGCTTAATTTTCGTAGCCATATTGACAATATTATTAGCAGGACTAATTCTGCGCTAGGTTATGTGAAACGTTGGTCCAAGTAATTCTCAAATCCTTACGTCACGCAATCGCTGTACTTCACATTTGTAAGACCAATTCTTGAATATGCCAGTCAAGTCTGGTCTCCCTATCACGATACACATTCATATCGAATTGAGTGTGTCCAACGGAGGTTCATCCGTTTTGCTCTACGCGGACTCCCGTGGCCTGACAGATTCAACCTACCTCCTTATGAGCATCGGTTAAACTTGTTGAACATGCAGTCGCTTGATAAGCGTAGAAAAGTTGCCGATATACTATTTGTACATCAACTATTAACAGGCAATATTGATTGTCCTATGCTGCTCCAAACCATTTCACTCAGCACCAACCCACGTTTTCTGAGATCAGTACCTCTCTTCTGCCTCAAGTTTCACCGTACAAACTACGGCTGTAATGAGCCTATGTCTCGAATGCTTCGTTCTGCTAATGACTGTCAGAACCTTTTTGATTTCCAGTGCAGTAAAAACACCCTTAGAAACTCCCTTTACTCCCCTTCCTCACTCAGGTCTTGATATTTGTAAATTTTAACTAGCTTTTAAGTATACATTGTAAATTAGATTTATGTTCTTTACAGCTTGTATTAAGCTAATTAAATTAAATTAAATTAAATTAAATTAAAAATTACAGATCTGTTAGAATGTTACCCCTCGAATTAGCTCGCAGACAACCCCAGCCTCTATGCCGGCAATTTAAGTCGCCACCTACTAAAAATGAGTCAGGAAGATTAATAAATCTCCGAATATCATTTTTAAACCAATATCTACCATTTGGCAAAATAGATCTACCAGGAAAATAAACACCAAAAATAGACAATTTTCTAACGGAAGTTAGAAAAAAATATCTCGACTCCAATATTTTCAATTAATTTCGTATTAAGTTTAAGTAACAAAGAATGTTTCAACGACTTTTTAATTACAATTGCAACTCCCCCTCCAATTCTGTCGGTTCTATCCGACCGATAACACATATAAAAACTATTTGATAACGACACATCAGTTGATAACCAAGTCTCGGAGATAAGGCCAACATCGATATTATTTTTGCATAAAAACTAAAGAAATTCGACAGATTTATTGCGAATGCCCCTAGCATTCCAACTTACCAATTTTAGACTAGCTGACATTACTTATTTTTATACAAATATTTTAAAGCTAATTGTGCGATTACGTTAAACTGTTTAGATTTATTTTTACATTTAGATAGTTGACTTGTCATCTCTACGACAAGAGATTGAATTTCTCCTGGGGTAAAAAGCTCTCCCTCAGTTGCATCTTCATGAACAGCAGCAGGCTCGATAAATGGATTTAACTGAGGCTCACTCCACTCTTTTGAGTGGATTTGCATGTTGTGCGTAGGTGGTTTCTGTAGAGGTTTTACCTTACTTGCAAGAGGTGGAAATTGTTCCATGGAGTAGATGAACGAATGTGGAGCTTTCACCACAGTTGATCGCGGAGAGCTTTTTTGGAAAGCTTTTCTTTTTTCATGTTTTGATTCCTCATTTCAAAATGGTATGTCTTCTGAAAAAATACTGACTGAATATTAGAATGCTGATTTGGTAGATTTTGATGACTATTTTTTTAGACAGTTCGTTAATTATATAGAAAGCCAACATTTTTATAAAGGCCTGAAAAATACTCTTATATCAAACAAGGAGTCAGATTTTGTTGTTGAGGCTATTTGTAACTAGGAAAACGATTTCAGATTGTAAGTTCAAATTGTGGTGTTAAGACAATTAATAGCTTTATTGCTCTTACGAACGCTATATGGTGTGTTTTCGTGGGACCTATGCAAAGCAAAGTGAAAGCTTCTCCACAAAACGATTCTAAGTCAATCTGGAAAAAAACTTTTTTAATCGTTTGAAGATTGGTGATTGAATTGAAATTGAAGTAAAAAGTATGAAAAAGTTGTGCTTAAATGTGTGAAATACTACTGAATCATTCCCGTTGAATGAAAAAGCTTTTCGCAGCGAAAAAGCTCTTCCCATCCATCGCAACTCGTTTTCGACTGAGAAAAAAAAGTTAAAGTGGTTCCAAGTCACATTGCGTTGTTGTACTCCGTATTAAATCTTACTTCACTGAGAAGCGACGTTTCACCAAAACGCATCAATAGATAGATAAAAACATTGAAAAAGCACATTTTGTTTTTCTTATACAGTTTGGTACATGCATGGTGCATGGTGCGTGGTGCACAAGCATTTCTAAGCTTTATTATAATCATATTAGGCACACCAATTTCTGACCTCTTAAATTAAAAACGGATGTTGGGTTAACATGATGTATTAAACAGTTTAAGTCTTTTGGGTCACTTAATTTTCAGTGCAGCAAATAGTTGTGCGAATAACCGCCCAAAATAAAATCGCCCAAATTCCAAAAATTAACAATCACCCAAAAAAAACATGAACATTTTTTGGCCGAATATTCACTTTCATTTGGGCGTTTACGCATTTTTATGTGTTGGGCTATTATTCATAGTGAAAGATCGCCCAAAATGCCAAAAATGACAGGTAAGCAGCATACCCCCTCATACACATTGTGGACATATGTATGCCCCATCTTATTTGGTCGTTGTTTTCCTTGAAAGGTTTCCATTGTTTTCCGCAAATTGCTAGTAACTGTATTTTAGTTGTAATTTTAAGTAATGCGAAAAACTGAACCATGACGCTTTGACCAGATTAAAGTAATAGACTGTGGTGTTTACAACTTAGGAAATAACAGTTATTTACTATTATTGACAATATGATTTTCTGATATGATTCTAAGAAATTATTGAAAAAAATATAAAAATTTTTGGACGATCGTTCATTTTCGGATTTTGGGCGATTCTTCTTTGGGCCATTATTCGCACAACCATTTACTCCTGTTTTGGGCGGTTGTTCCATTTTTGTGACCTTTTTTTCATTATGCACAAATGCCCAAAAATATTGGGCAATTGTTCATTTTTGGAATTTGAGCGATTTTGTTTTGGGCGTTTATTCGCACAGGCGCGGCAGATTTATACTTAGAAACTTCTTCCTTAGTTTTTAAGTTCAGATTTTTAGAATAATATATGTAGATGTTAAGTTTTGTTTTCAGCATAGCTTGTATTCAGTATAAAATAAATAAATTCGTAAGAGAACGACATATAACTATAGGTAGGTTATAACATTTGGACTTTGGTAAACACGGACAGACAGATTCGGTACTCATTTTTACTTGCACCTTTAACTATGTATATACGTAAGGCAAACATTGGTTTCGTGAAAAATTTCGATCTCGAAAATTAAATCTGACCGGTATAAATATTAGCCGGTTTTTAAAAAATGCCTATTTCCTGGAGGATTTCTTATATCAAGTTTGAAAAATTTCTTAAATGTTGTTTTCCTACTAATGGCTCATTTATAAGACTTTCCTTTAATTTTAAATCTGAATCATTTGTAAACGAATATCTTAAAGTGCATACGACCCAGTCGTGCTCTTTATTTTTTCAAACAGTTCTCTTAGCTGACATTAAATTCTGTCACAGACAAAGTCTAATTTGTCTTAAATGGAATAGAGCAAAGACTATGCACCTCACAAAGGCAATTCAAATAAAGTGTTATGGTAATTAACCAATTTATTGCTTTAACGAAGCCTCTGGACTTTTACGTTGAGGATATTATGCAGCGTTAATTGAAAGGAATAGCGAGCAAAGACATATGAACATACTCGTAAGTACATCACAGAGTAACCACGGGGGTGGTTGCTTTAGAGAATACGTAGATTATGTAGAACTTAATTTCATTAATTAGTGCGATAATATTTCCCTCAAACGATGTGCAACGATATGTGATGGACCTTCAGAGTCAAAAGACTAAGTACTTTTTGAATTCGTGGACATAACTTTAAGCCTTTAAAGACCGCTTGTTAAATATTATTATTATTATTTTCTTTATTGTTAAGTAAAACATTAATTACAAATAAAAATGTCAAATTAATAGCACTAGCTACCAATGATTTCGGCAACGTAAGTAACAACTAAGTGACGTACATATTTATGATAATCCTGTTAGTGACAATTTTCAAGGTTAACATATTTAAGTATTTTAAAAATATTTTTTGTATATCATATTAATTTCTATGGTGGTTCTTATTAGGTCTTCGAATGTGGGTTAAACAAAGATTTTTGCAGCATTGTTTACCTCCTGGGATTTCAATAGATGTATTTTGTTTAGATACAGTTTCTGTTGCAAATGAGACAGTTTGGATGTCACAGTTTGGCGGGTATAGAGCTGTGTGCCAGAGAATGCATCAGAAAAAGCATCCAAAGATCACACATTAACATTCTATCAGATAGCCAATCCTCCAATCTTTTAGGTTTGAGTCAAAACTAGTTTGGAACTGTCTCCTCACCCTGATGAAGCTGTTGCCCTCAAATTTCTGTCACTCATTTGGGTCACTGATCACAAGAACATCGCTGCCAATGAGATTGCTGATGGGCTAGCCAGATCTGGCCCTTTTGTGGCTTACCTATCAGCCAAATTAAGATAGAGCTACTCGTAGATCGTTGAAAACAACATGGAAAATATACTGGAACTTACAATGAGGTCGAAGACATGTAAAGAAAACATAATCCAACATTTTTAACAGACTTCCTCACTGGCCATCGTTCTTTCAAATACGACCGTAAGAAAATAGGCATAAGCCAATCAATCACATGCAGACTATGTCTTGAGAACATTGAAACTATGTGAAAATGATGCGTGAATTTCCCCCACCATTGCTCGCAGCAGACTAAAGCATTTTCAAGAAGGGTTCATCTTTCCATATTATAATCTCCTCCTCAACTCAAACAATCCTAAGCTCCCTTCGAGAACTTGATTGTAGCTACGACACAATTTGCACAACGCCTTCTTTTCTTGGGGTTAGTACAAAAGATCGCTATATAGATCACAGTACTTCGATGGGTATCATTGAGCCCTCCCATGACCCCATCACCTCATCCCCCATCTGGAATAAAATAGAAAATTTTTGTTCCAGAAGACTGGACTACCCCGTTTGTCAATTTTTGTAAGGATATTCATGAATGTGGCAATAAGTCCATCGACATCGTTGCACTTTGCTATAATAAATAAATTATCGACATACAGAGTGACGAATGGTATTAAATCTTGTTAAGATCTTACATAATTAATTAAATACAAAAATGAAAATGATTACTAAGAGTGGTGATCCTTGAGTGATTCCATTCTCGAAATCATTGACCCCAATGTATACATTAGGTATTGTAATTCTGAATTTTCTTTTAGCAAGGAATGATTTAATATCGTATATTTGAGCATTTTTGGACCAATTTTTCATTGGATTAATCCCAAATTCTGTTAAAGGCTTTTTCATTCGCTCATCGAGAAATTTGCTGTTTTCGTTGTGATAGAAGTGAAATTGAAATTATTTTCGATTACTCGATTGAATTTTGTTAGATTGACGGCAAAATCTAAATTATAAGCTTCAGTGGAGATGTGGTCATTGAAATGGCTTAAAATGTTTGCTCGTAACTGGGTCGAGTGCGGCTTGGTTTCAAATATATATTGGAAATGTTTATTGATATTAAGCTTATGCCTCATGACGAACGGTATATATTGATGAATATATTTCTATATAGACAGGAAAGAAAAAACAAATGTATGAAGCTGAATGTGAGAAGTTTTTAGTGTTTCAGGCAAAAACGGAATACTCATTGTTTGGGCGTTCACGTGACCGTCACACGCTTTAAAGTTTTGAAGCTTTAATCGACCACACTCTCTATCCTACCTTCACTCCATTCGACTTTCATGATTTTCAATGTGCAGTGACCACATAGTATTATAGTATGCACTGAAGGCATATGTCTTTAAAATCCATTTAAGAATTAAAACAGGGTTTTCCATATCCTTCTGGAGTAACATTTGATATCACTGAAGTCCTGATGAAACTACCTGCATCCTAGGTAAATCAAACTTTAAAACAAAATTTCGTCAACAAAGCGTAAGTTTCTATAAGGTTGTACACTGTTGTACATATACTCCCAACAATGCATAGTTTCATTGCAAAGTTATAATAAAGGAACCTTTAGTTATTTCGGAGATGTATTTGCTTTTGAAAAACAAAGTTTTCAATGACAAAAAACTTTTTTTGGGCACGTTCACGACAACGAATAGTTGACAGTTCCGAGAACTGTAGATTTCCTTTTTAGTTTTCTATTCTAGTCCTTGAAATAAAATCACAATAGAGATAGGTCATTGTCCTTGTATAGGAATCCTGATACGCGCGTTTGATGACGGTATCACTTGTGGGAAATATAGTGTCCTGCATGTGTATTTCAAATCCTTTTAACCAATTTCTGCATTAAAGGTTTGCCTTATTAATGCACAGAGTTTGTCTCCGAAAATTTATGAATTCTGGTACTTGATTGAAGGTTCTAAGGTTGATGTGGTTTGTGTTACCGAAGGTTGATTTTCGCCGGATTTTAATAATGCTTTATGCGGCCTTTAGGGATATAATCTGTTGAGGTCGGACAAAGTGGAGCGCATTGGAGGAGGTGTTGCGATCTACGTTCGTTGTGACTTACATTGCTGATTAGTACGTGAGTCTCTACTTGGTAGCATGATTGAATATTTATTTGTAGAAATCTGCTTGGCTCTACTTACAGACCCAAAAAGCAAATTAGATGAGCTAACTTTCGTGTCTTCTTCTTCGTCTTCCTATTTCGACGAGGTTATGATACCAACACAAGGGATCCTAACCCTCCCACTTCAACGCATTTAAACTAATCCGCTAACTTTCGTGTCGCCATTGGTTATTCTTGAAGGAGATTTTAAATGTGACATCGTTTTTAATCTTCCTTCATTGATAGAATGAGAACTCTTAATCTGCTCTAGTAAATACATCAACCCCTTCTCTCTTTACCAATGATCCTAGCACACTTCTTGATGCATTTTTTGTGAGTTATCTGAACAAAGTTCGTCACTACAATCAACTCTCCGCTTTTTTAACTTTACTCATTTAAATTATCATTGTGAATCAGCTATTTTAAATACAAATTATAGTTTTAGAGACTTTAGAAACATCAACATGAATCAATTGGAAGAAGGTTTCAGGTCAGTGGAGTGGTTTCAAGTATATGAAATCCATTTTGTTGATGACGAATGTCTTTTATTTAAGGTAATATTAAACATCTTTTTAACACACATACTCCTCTAAAATCTAAGACAATGAGAGCTAAAGATCACCCCTGGCTTACAAACGTCATTAAATCGTTAATCGTTAAGCGTAATCAGACTTATAAAGCTTAAAAGAGATTTAGACTCGATGTGCTTCTTAACGTATACCGTGTTTTGAGGAATCTTGTTACATTCGAATTACGCGAATGAAAGAGACGCTTTTATGCACCAAGGCTGCATTCTGCTCTGGCAGTACGTAAGCTTTGGAAAAATATGAGAAATATTGGCGTTAGTAAACGTGTTAACAAAAATCTCCTAAATATTGACTGCACTGAGTTCAATCAGAATACTTTACTTTCCTTTTCTTACTTCTTTCCTACTTTGACATTGATTATAACTTGGTTCCATCGTGTATCCAGCATTGGACTACTAAGGGGTGATTCCCTAAAATCTTCCAGTTCTACAGTGCATAGACACCTGCAAGCACTTCGAAAAGTCTCTAAGTTCGGAAAATGTGTATCGCATAATTCTAGTGAAAAAAATCTGCAGCAAGAAATAACAACGTGCTCTTCGTTGCTCTCTCGCTTAAATTTAAATGCGTTCATTAACAGGATAAAATGCTTCCTCCCAGCCAAACCATCACAAAACAGTATTATAGTTAACAATCAGACCGGCTGAAGGCAGCTCTTCAAGAAAAACGGGCAGTATTGATGAATTACCGAGGGACATTTTTTCAGACAATCCCATGCAAGAGAGAGGTAGTCCAGAAAATCTACAGTTTTGGTTGGGAAATTATGGATTTTGCACCGTATCCGAAGGCCAATTTTTATTTATTTATTTTTGTGTTTTTCAAACGTTCGCGAGAGGTGGGTCAGTGCAAAAATGTTTGGAGTTTCCTGGGATTCGAACACTGAACCTAACGCGCAGTGATCCGACACACTAACCACTGCGCCACGGCGCCCACTTCGCCTTAGATATTTTTTTCTTTAACAAAGATTTACCTTGAACATTTTGATATACCTTTAACGGTTTAGCTAGAGTAAGGTTATTATGTTATTCCGAATACAACGCATGACGTGTCTCCATGTCTCCTTCTAATAATCAAGGTTAACTGTAAAATCCACACGATCCACGATCCACAAGAAAGGAGACGCCCTTAACTGCGCCAATTATAGAGGCATCAGTCTCCTCAACATCGCATATAAGATCTTTTCTGCGATATTGTGCGAACGGCTGGAACCTTTTATCAATAGCCTGATTGAACCCTATCAGTGCGGTTTCAGGCCATGAAAGTCCACCATCGATCAAATCTTCACACTTCGGTAGATCCTGGAGAAAACCCAAGAATTTCAAATCGATACTCACCATCTCTTAATCGACTTCAAGGCCGCCTATGACAGCATCTATAGAGAAGAACTTTATAAAGCCATGTCTAATTTTGACATCCCTACCAAACTTGTCCGTCTGTGCAGGATGACGATGGAGAACGCTAGCTGCTCCGTCAAGGTCGGTAATGACCTCACCGAGACCTTTGATGTCAAAAAAGGCTTTAGTCAAGGTGACGCGCTGTCATGTGACTTCTTTAATATTGTACTTGAACGGATTGTGCGGAACTCACAAGCCAACACCGGAGGCACAATCTATCACAAGTCTGGGAGAACTCAGCGGGCTGTCATCGGTGCGTTTGCAAGGATTGAGGCGGAAGCGGCCAAAATGGGTTTAGCGATAAACGAGGGCAAAACCAAGTATATGCTGTCAACAAGAAGGGACAGCCAACACCGACGAATTGGACAGAACGTCACAGTGGGCAGCTATAACTTCGAGGTAGTAAGGGACTTTGTCTACCTTGGCTCTGCTTTAAACTCCGAAAACAACATCAGCGCAGAAATTAAGCGAAGAATAACTCTTGCCAATCGCTGTTTTTTTGAGCTTATAAGGCAATTCAACAGTAAAGACCTATCTCGAACAACTAAGGAGACTCGGTATAAGACCCTGATCTTGCTTTATGGCGCTGAAACATGGACTCTATTAAAATAGGATGAAGATATCACTGGTCGCTTCGAGGGAAAAATTCTTCGTAAGATTTTCGGTCCCGTTTGCGTTGACGGGTTTTGGAGGAGAAGATTTAATCACAAACTATACGAGCTGTACAGCGACATCGACCTAGTAAAAAAACAGCGTATTGGACGTTTGAGATGGCTAGGACATGTAGAGCGAATGGACACCAACGCTCCGACCCGCAGAGTCTTCGAATCTAACCGCGAGGGACAACGCAGTAGAGGACCTCCTCGCCGTAGGTGCCCCGCACAAGTTTAAGGGGACCTCGACCAACTTGGAGTGCGCGACTGGAGGCAATTAGCTAAAGACCAAGCTAAATGGAGAGGCTTGTTGGTTGAGGCCCAGGTTCACCCCGAACTGCAGCGCCACCTAAGTAAGTTAGTAAGTAACTGTAAAAGATCCGAGTGGCCAAGGAGGGGACATTTTCGAAATGTTGGGGTGTCTGTAGGAGGCTTTCAAAAATGGTTATGCTTATGTGTATTGCTTCGAGGTGAATAAAAGATGACGTGCATGTGGATAGTATGTATAGGCAAATATGACTTATCGACTCGGCTGCTATTGGCGGCGTTTTGCTTTCCCCGTGAGCTGAACTAGTTCATCTCAAAATAAAAGAACGCTCCTGGTTCACCTAGAAATTTCATTTTCACAAGTTGGTAGCAGCAGCTACATACTGACGTTTAATTTGGATTAAAAATGGCGGAAAAATAGGAATCGAAGTGAGCAAAGTGCTTAATATTTTTATATTTTTTTAATAATTAAGTGTTTTTGGATACTTATTTCAGAAAGTGAGGATACAACAAATAAGTATGATTTACCAAGCCAAGCTTTACATATATTTGTTTTTTGTGAAAAGCCATCTAGTGGTGAGGTATGGGATAGAAATTGTGGTTCACTAAATTTGAACCAGCTCAAGTGCTTCAATTGTTCAATTGTTGTTTTTGCAACCTGTGTAAAAATATGAACTGAACCAGTTCACGGGAAAAACAAAACGCGGCTATTACTGATCATGGAAAGAGAGTTCGTGTACATATCTGGGATGAATTTTTTTAGTGTTGAACGCCCTTAAACTGGATTAACTTTAGAATAAGTGAATAAGTGAAACTACAATATTTTAATTGTGTAATCGGGTAGTTGCCTTGTGGAATGGACTTCTTATGTTTTATTGGATATCATTCGTAAGGTTTGCCAACGGCATGTCTCAAAAATTAGAGCTTATATGGACAAACCGATATAGTTTGTGTGTTATAAGTTTTGCGGGGGAAACCGAATACCTTCTGGTCCCGCTGTCAACGGTCCTTTCGAAGTCAATAAGGACAACACTTGAATATGTGATAATTCGAAAGATGTTCATGTGTTTAATGCATAAGAAGTAGACAAACACAATACCCTTAAGTTTCCGCGCATTAAAGTAAAAACGCTTCTTCCATAATTTAACGATCGTCCAAGAAACTTGGTCGATTGGTATCTTTAATAGTTATTGAAGTCTAATTCGGATAACTCGTTTGAGTTTAGAACTATAGCATGGCATTATTGACCGGGACTAGAAAATCCCGTATAAATCCCGACCCTACTCCATCACTTTTGTTGTTTGTTTCGTTAAAACGTTACGCAGTAGTTCAACAGTATAAGACATACACCTAAATCGTAAAAATAAAACCAACTCACCTTCTTCCTGTAAAGCCAGACAAAAGTTTGGTTTTCAGGTTATTGTCTGCTTTAAGGAAACACATAATGCTAGTTCGTTGATGTTGATTTTCAGGAATTGCCGCATCACTTGCTTAACTCGAAAATTCTGTCGGCCATTGGTCAATCTGCCGTAAATCTCATTTGACGATCTCCAATAAAGCCGACATCGTATTGGTTAAAGAAGATGGAGATGATAGGTTGCAGGAAATTTAAATCGATTTTTATATAAACATCCGGCTAACCACCCACTTTGCAGTACTACTACATTATTGAGAGGAAAATTGCTAAAATAACAACAATGTAAGAGACGACGACCGACGTAGTGCTGAAGCTCTCAGTATACGGCATGATGATGGTGATGATTTTTAGCAATAACCCTATAAAAATTCACTGCGAATTTTGCGAATGGAGAGAATCCTGTTCAAGTTGTGCTACCAGAATGCGGATAAGAACATCTTTCTTATGTACATACATTCGCACGTACATACATGTATATTTCCAGTGGCGTTGGATGCTTTATGGGTACTTTTTTAAAGGGATGGTTGGGCGGACGTTGGAGGAAGATTTTACACAATGTTCTTGTTTGCCTGTAAGATATATGTACGTATATACGTACGCATCGATTGTTGCAAATTTGCATGCATTTATAGACGAACTATGGGGTAAGTTGTCACGGTTTTAACTTTTTAAGTTTTACACAAGAAACCTTCACGTTCATACTTCAGGTTCATCAGATATATTAAGATGAACCTTCCTGTGTTTTCATTCGAGTTAATAATATACCACCAAAAACATACATGTAAAACACAAATCAACTTCTCGTCAGAAATGTGTGTGAAATGTAGAATTTATGTCAAGTACCTTGCCTACATGTTATAGGCAGTATTATAATAAGCACAGAAAAATATTGTGTGAATTGATAAATTTATAGACCAAATTTGGCAAGTTTTCATTAAAAAACTTAACAATATTGAGATCTTTGAAAACTCGCCAAGGTGGTCCATACAACAGGGAAGCTTCTTAAGTCCTCTGATCTTTGTTGTAGTCCTTGACTATCTGCTTGAAAGTAATGTCAAGGACCCCAAAGTACAACAGTTATTATTTGCTGACGATAGAGCCATCATAAGTGAGGATCCTACGTCCCTGCAAGAGCACCTGACGTATGGGTAACGTTTTAAAGTAAAACAACTTAACATTGCCGTTCAGGAAGTCGAGAAAGTTGATAACTTTCTTTATTTAGGAAGTGTGGTCTCGGCTAATCGCGGTGGCACCGAACTGGATGTGTGCAGCAGAATCGGGAAGGCTAAAGCTGCGTTCGGAATGCTATCTAAAATCTGGAGAAGCAATGTTATCAGCTTAAGAACCAAGCTGCGACTGTTCCGCTCCAACGTAGAATCAGTGCTGCTTTATGGGTGTAGTACTTGGAAGGTGGACACCATTAACACACGGAAGCTGCAAGTCTTTGTAAACAAATGCTTAAGAATCATCTGGAGGATTTTTTGGCCGAACCGCATCTCTAACGAACAACTTTATCTGAGAACGGGCCAAGAACCTATAAGCATTACTATACGAAGAAGAAAGTGGCAATGGATTGGACACACCCTACGGCGCGAAGACAACTCCATTGCGAAATACGCCATGCAGTGGAATCCGCTCACCCAGGCAGGCAGAATAGCGGGACGCCCTAGGCAAACGTGGCGCAGAACAGTTGAGGAGGAATCGAGCTCTTTAGGAATGAGTTGGAGGCAGCTCAAACGCGTTGCAGAACTTCGAACACGATGGCGCGCAGGCGTGGTTGACGCCCTATGCCCCCGAGGGGTTAAAGGATCTAAGTAAGTAAGTAAGTAAGGCGTGTTTTTTTGACGAATATTGATTCGTCCCCATTTCGTTCGGAGTATTGACTCAGCTTTTATTTTACACGCAAAGCAATAAAAAAATAAAAATGAGTATAAAATGAGTATAATTTAGTTAGTAAACACAGTGGCTATAGAAAGTGAGTACGGCGAATTGATTTCAATTTCTCAATCGTAGGTGGCTGGTTCATCAAAATTGTTTGCCTTCGCTTAAATAAGCTATGACACCAACCTTCACGGAACAAAATAGTTTCTTTGACTGTACTTTTTCTGCGCTTTGTTTCTCAAAGGTTACTGCTATCGATAAAATTAGCGCAAGCTAAATTTCAGATGCTTCTACTTCAAGTTTCTTTTAGATTTTAAAAGTGAGTACAGTAAACTCTCAAAAAAACACGACAGTAGTTGAAATCAAGTTTATCACGGTTATTGTTTACTTCATTTACAATGCGCATAAGAAGTTCGTTAGAACCCTATTTCGTTCGGTGGAAATTTACGCGGAACTTGTCACTATTTCTAGAGCCGTGTTACGTTTAAACTGACTTCATTTAGAAAATCTGGCGAGTCAACTAAACTATATATATATCTACATATTTATATAAAGTACTCGAACATTAATACCGTTTTCGACAGTCTCAACTATTTGTTTTACTTTAAATAGGAACTATTTAAAAATGATTTTCTAAAATTCATTTTCATATTCTACTTCCCCCCATTCGATGCGGAATTCGTGAAAATCTGTATGACCTTTGGGTTTACAAAATGAAAGCATTAAAATCGATTTATTTGTTTTAAAATCGTTTTCATTTGCGACCATAACAGATTTTTGATCCTAGATTCCACTTCAAAAAATTTTAGAAGCACTTGTTTAAATTGATAGAGCTTAGCCCTCTACTGCATGTATTATTGCGCGTGCAGAAAAAAAAAAAAAAAAAAAACACTTTAAATAGATTCTTTACGTTGTTTTGCAACTTTTACTTAGAAAAAATACATGTTAAAGAAATAAAGGACCAAGAAATTCAGTAATAAAATTGCTCGCACAGGTAAACTAATACTAATTTTTTATTCAAAATACTTGTATAACAAACACCATTAAATACACTATTCAAATGTATGTTTTTTATTCACTTGCTTAACGATTAATTACAGTAATTGACATTTGAAATCGGCTGTCGCTCTTATTCGCTGTCTTTTTAATGCACTCGCGTGATGGACTTGACTGCAAACGTAAATACCCCCGACAGTCGTTTTATGACAGACACAAAAATTATCCTATTCTTTGTCTAAAGATACATTCTAAAGGAATATGTTTTGTTTTTATCAGTGTGAATGATATAAGTTAGAGAAAATAGTCACAAAACATGGAAAACCATATATGGTTTAGTATGCAGTAGAGTGTTAGATTGCTCACTAACAATGTAATAAAAACATAGATCGTTTTCGGAAACGCTAAATAAATGTCGTTTGATCGTCAAAATTATCGTTGCAAAGAATGTTGAGGGAAATGAAGTTTTCGAAAACTCCTATTGATAGAAATACAGTAGAACCCCGACTCACAATAGTCGAGTTAGCCGAACTCCGCAGTACAGAACAATAAGTCAATTTTTGATAAACTGAGTTCTGAAATGAAATTTAGCATTATACGAGCTAAGAATTATTACTACTATGTGTATATATCGTGTCTAAAAAGGGGAAATTCCCCAATTATATTTGCGAAGTTGAAAGGTATGACTAGTAAAAAATATTTTACAGTCCGACGTTTTGGCCTGGTATAGAGATTAGCTCAGATAAACACAACTCTGCTCCACATATTATCGCTGTAAACTTGTTTCAACCGTTACCAAGATATAAACCAAAGGAAAATTAGAGATGCATAATTTTACAGTGCGTCAACTCTATTGAGCGGAACTAGCTAGGTGTTAAATTGGTTGGTGTTAAATTTGAAGCCCGTGCCCTGCGAAACAGTATAGGGATATACATAAGCCCTTTAGCAGCAGCAAATAATAAAAACAAAAAAAGGTGATTTCCGGATTATTTTCTCTCTTTACTTTATGAAGAATGTCTAGAGGAAAACATGTATTCGTCATTATTTAAAAAAAAAAAACGGCTAAACGGTGTTGTGCAATTGCTAGAACAAAGTACAGAATCCCTTAAGAAAGGAGAAAACTTAGAAAACTTAGCTAGAAATTAGTCTTGCTCAATCTTTAGGATGCTTGTTGGTTTTGTCTCGAAGATCAGCACACTGTCACTGATATAACTTTTGATTATTTCAACTCATCATAAATCAAAAAATGAACTGCTGAACGAACTATTTATTCCTGCATGATCTGTATCTTGTGCAAAGTCAAGATACACCCTGGCTACGTGGTCCAAGGAAAAACATAAACGATGCTTCCCGTACAATTTAGCTCTACTCTGTATCTTAAACGAAGCTTATATCTTAGGAGGTACATACGAGTATATAATTCACATTGACAGCAAGAACAATCTATCGGCAGAGTGGTGATTATTTTGATGAACTGCACAAAACAAAACATGCTTTTTCAATATTTGGCAAGGATTACATTTGTAAGTTTTACTTACGACTAACGTAAGTCATATGCTATCATATATCGTATGCCCTGCTCCTGGCATGCTCCATAATCACCAAAATGTTGATTGGGTATGGGTTTCTACTGTTTTTGAACGTGTATGCTACCATTGCGTTCTTCCTGCTAAGAACTGACTATCTTATAAAAAAAAACGTATGTAAAAGAATAGGTACAATACTTCAAATAAAAAATAAAATAATTTTTTTTACACACTTCTATTATAGATATTAAACGATGTATTTTAAACTTATTTATTAGAGGTTGGTTTTTAGTGATTCCTATTTTTGTCGCATGCAGATTTGCGCTCCTTCCGTCTGCTCCTTGCTAAAAATTACCCCAGGTGGTGTTCCTTCTGGTATTTGCTTACAAACGTTTTCTTGAGCACTATCGACTTAATGTACGCTCCAATCGTATCGGTCAGACCGATATTCTTGGCCGATTTTCTGTGGAAGCTTATCACTATCCCTTCCCATGTCATAACATATACAATTATTTTTGTCCTGCAACTGTATTCAGAACTGAGTTTATTGGCTAGCATATCGTATTTTCTTTTCTTTTCGTTTTCTACTGTCTGCAGGCTATCTTGGCTTGTTATCCCTACCTCAATCAAAAGTATTTCTCGCCTTTTTCTTATGTAACACAAATACTATATATTATAATCTTCTCAGATAATCATGGTAAAACATTCGATCGCATTACGTAGCTAGATGATCAACTGTTTTCAGCCTGCTCTTACAATGTGCGCACATTTCTCTTGGATTACAGAACATTCTCGGTCGTGTAGTCAAAACTGACAACCGAAAATAATTTACAACAGATGAGTAAGGTTGAGTAGGTTAGGTTAGGTATGTGGGCTGGCAGGGAGCGACGCTCTCTGCCACACTCAGGTCAGCGATGACCCATTGTGGTACCCATGGGGGAAAAAGTGATCCCTTACCCAATGAAACTAAAAACTACTCAGTCACTTACTTCATTTCTGCATACAAACCACCCCGATGATTTGATGAAGTTCAACATCTTTTCCGTTGAAACGCCGGAGAGTTCCTCGAGAGTAAGATTGAGTAAGCCGTGATTGCGAAATTGTTTATACAGTTTCAATTTTTTCACAGCTTACAGCTTAAGTAAGTTGGTAAAATTTACCGTAAGTTACTTACAGAACTGTTTATACTGGTAAGTAACTCAACCGTAACTAAAACTTACATGTGTAATCCTGGCCTTACGAAATAAAATATGTAAATGTTTTACAAAGGTCGTGATGAATGTAACAATAATAAGTAGTATGTAGTTTAAAGCAGTGACTAGTTCACTCCGTTTCTAGAGCATGTGAGGGTAATCGCTACGCATCAGCAAGTACTGACTTGATACACACAATTACTTGTATAAATTTATTTAACAATTTTTTATCTATTTATTTTATCTAAAAATATTTTTTTTATCACAACAACTGTCAAATATTGTGGGCACTGTAGCTCAGTGATCAGTAAAATGCATGGACTGACTATGATTTTTTTTCACAGTCACACGTCTCGCGAATGTCAGTCAAACATCTGAGTGCATAACTGTCATGAAAAAAGTTCTGAATACTCTTTTATATGCCATAAAATCGCAGACCCCTTCCAATAGTGTCAAATATAAAACATACTCAACACAAATGGCTGCTAGGCATTGGGCCTACGTGGGCTTGCTATTTTTTTGTTCATTTAATGACTAATATTACATATTTTAATAACGAGCTTTATGTAAACCTTGAAAGACAGGCTTCGTAAACATCTTATGTCAAACAAAATTAAAGCATCCCTTCCGGGGAGCCCTGCATGTTTCTGACTGTTTTAATCAATTTGACTTCATGTTAAGATATACTCCCGAATGAAAAAAAAATTTCAAACGTTAAGAATTATCCTTTATTATTACACGTCCTTACTTGTCTTCTGTCCTAGTATACAGATTCGAAATGAACCTCCACTTTTTTTTTTCTCTTGCAAGCATGAGAGAAAACGGTTCTTTCAAAAGTCAATATAATGCCATCAAAAGTTGAGCATCCAACTCATTCATTTTCCTTTTTTCATTGAGAGTATATATAAGTGGGGATATTTCCATTGTCCTTTGTCAGAAAATAAAATGACAATTTACTTTGTTATTTGTTTCCTTGAATGCAGAAAAGATGGAGGAAAAAATATAAAACACAGGAGCTATCTTATGGAAATATCTTTAGCACTCTTTTATTCTTTGCATTTTCAATTGTGTTTGGTTTTTGTTTTCTCTTGAATTATCATCTCGGTTCGTTCGTAGATATTATATGGAGCGAAAGATATTCCAACATCTGCTGGAGTTAAAGAGCCTACAAATACGTTCCAACAAGCTCAACGAAGCTGTCTTGGTGAAGCGTGCTGTTGACGAGTACCACAAATCATGCATTGCCTTGGGAGGCGAAACTGGTACCACCCTCAGGCGGTATTCCTACAGCGAGTATACATTTAAAAATTTTGAACTTTTTTTATACGAAACACTTAAGACACTCCAGCGACCGGGAACGTTTAATTTTCAAAACATAAATGATGTCTACGAGGAGGTAAGAATTTACACATTAAAATATAGCTTTTGATATATTTTGTTCCTTCTAAATTGTTTGCAGGCGGAAAGAAGGCTTAGTCCGGATTATAATGCATATGAGAAGGCTTTACAGTGTACCACTAAAACGCACAGATGTTTGCATGCTGCACATGCTTACACCGGGATACCGTGCGCTGCATACAGTAAGTACACGAAAACTCTATAAAAGTTATCACTCAGTGTCTATTTTCCTATTGAAGAACGTGTTGGAATTGTTTAAGTAATCTTTTTCAAGTATAAAAAGATTCCGACATTTTCGGAATTATACATAGTTTTCTGAACATAAAGTTGTGCGGGGGGATTCAGAGCGACTCGAAAAAGGATTATGAAACAAGGTGTAAAAAAAACTGAGCAAAATGTATAATTAGGATGTCTATTTGTCTTTCCAAGTATTAAGCCTTCAAAGAGTGATGGCAACACAAGCACTGCATTTTGCGCTGCAGCCTTAATGAGATGATTCTGAAGAGGCTGTTTTATAATGTTTTGTTGTTTTTTCATTTGTGTGAAATTGTATAATGGGCTATGTACATTTCACTTTACTTATACATATGCACTCGTATAGCTTGAATTCGTATTAAAGAGTACAGTATATAGCACTTTAAGAAGTTTAAAAGTGGGAATGCATACATTAAAATTCATACGAAGCTATGTATGTACATACTCGTACCTCTGAATGTAGAATAAGTAGGAAATATTCCTGGAACACTCTTTTAGGATTCCTTAAGCAAAAAAAAAAAAAAGAAAAAAGCTTTTGTGTACGACCATGTAAGGCTGCAAAAAAACTAGTTTAGTTTGCACAGATTGTTCTTTGGAAAACTTTTTGATAAAAAAAACGCCTTTATTTCTTATAGACTGGAAAAAAAATACTGTCTTTAAGACTATTAGGCCCAGGAATTTTAAGTTTTCACATTGAAGTTAAAAGTATATAATACTACGGGCGTACTTTTCTTCCTTATAAAAAAAAAAAAAACGTGTGGTTGGGGGTAGTCCGCGTGACAGTATATACCCCTTTATCCCTTTTTTTTTTTACTTTCTGGTCCGAGTAATCGTACATAGAATTTAAAACCTCCTGGAGTGAAGTTTCTGGTCCGAGTCACCGTACACAGAATTGGATTCTACTTTAGTGATGGGTCTGGTTTGAGTAATCGTTATCAGAATTTAAATCAATTTTAGTAAAGACTAAATAGAACAAAAAAGTCAAAGTAGTTTTCTGCTTTATCGCTCCATCTTAATCTTCATTTTTACATCTACGTGTAGTATTTTCTGCAAGCTTTAAATGTAAATTATACAAATGAATTCATCAAGTTATGTTTCATCCCTTTTTTTAAACTTTCAGATAGCATCAGCATTAAGTGTTACCATAATATTACTTTACTTACAATTATGACACTTAAATATTGCTATCTTACTACATACAGAAAATTTGCAAACATGCAACAACCAGTACCTCAATATTCCTTTATTATTGCAAACTAGGAACCTCTTACTCTAACTAGGGCTCACTTATGTTCTAAAAGCGGGTAAGCATTTCGCACACTATTGAAGTCCCTGGATGTACTAGACAAATTCATAGAAATTTTCTACACTATACAGAATTTTTTACCTTGAGAGCTATGATCCCTTGAGTTCAGATCATGACCTCGCCGAAAAAGGAAGAAGAACAAGAAGAATACACCATTTCCTGTCCTCCAGAACTTCCCTCTTTCATTGCAATTGCTCCAAATGTCTCGAGAGACACGAACTTTATCACAAATATGTCTCAATAAAAATGTTAGACATTTTTTCGCTACGACTAACTGCCCGCTTCATGCTCGTAGTTACAGGAGTTCCAAAGTAATTTGTTTAGGAATATTATTTGAACTTTCATCAACATTTTGTGTCAACATTTTCTTAGCACTCAAAATTGTTGGGGCCCATCGTGGTGGTTTTTGCAATATTTCAATGCAAAGTAGGAAAAACTTTTTCAAATTAATTTGTTTATGTCAGTCTGTATTGCACCATCTGCCGTTCCTTTGACCACTTAGTATCAACTCATAAATTACAGTCCTTCACATTTTCTCGAGCATATGTACGCATGTATACCTACGGGAAATATACAAGTAGGTTCAGTCATATAAATCCTCCAGGACCTGTGGTATTTAGGTTTGGTAAGCATGTGCTGGAAAAATAGAAACTTGAATTATTTCTTTGCATTTTAGTATTTATCTATATGAGCAACACACAGTGATGTCAGATTGTTATTTCGATAAATGCCTACATAATTCATGTATAAGAAAAAAAAGAGCAGCAAAGATGGTGATTGGTGACCTTGAATAGAATTTTCTAAGACACGAACGAAACATACCTTTTCCGAAAAATCATGAAACACAAATATGTCTTAAATTGAAATATCTCAGAACGCAAGTTTGAGTTTCCTTTAAAAAAATGTCACCTTATTTATCTTTCTAAGACTGTTGGAAATAGGACAACACAGATGTAAATGTGTATGTAAATGTAAATTTGTACCAACAAATCGTTTTTATTTTATTAATTTTTTTTTTTTCGAAAATTAAACCGTTACACCATCGCCAACCCTAAAAAAATGTTGAAAATCCATTGCAAGACAGTATCAAAAACAAGATTGGAAACCTCTTGATTTATGTTTGGTTGATGTTTTGTAAATCGGTTGCATAGCAATTGCAATTAAAAAGCAGGCACGGAAATCGGAATGAAAGTCTTAGAATATGGACTAAATCCCACCATCTGTCATCACTGACAACATATCTTAATATTTTACTTGGAGAAAATTCGTCCTGCTTAATGACTCCCCATGTATAACCTTTGTGTTGGTTGCCTTTTGAAATTGAGTAATTTACTGCAAATGAAATTCAAGGAATGGTAATGTAAGTCACACGTACTTGCGATGCGTATAATATCAAGGGATATGATATATACATATGGTATGTGTGTATTTCTCAAACCTTTTCCTTAAAACAAGGCATGACAAACAACGGTCATACTCAGTGGTTCTACTTTGTTAAGGATTGAGGCAAATTTTCTTTATTTTTTGCAGAAGGGAGAGCAGATTAATTTCGTACCGCATTTAACAAATTCAAGGACATTTTTAAATTTTAGAATTCCAGTTATTTTATACTATACATACATATATTGTACATATATATGTATGTATACTTACGGAAACCGTCCATTTGTCTGTGTGTCTGCCTGCCTGTCTGTCTGTTAGTTACCGGTCCATGTAATCTAATAGTGAATAATTGTTTATACATATTTATTTCCCTATTATCTACATCTATAGGTATTATCTACAAGATATAATAGGTAGGTAGGTAGGTAAAGTGGCGGTCCAAAAGAACCCAATTAGCGCTTTTGGTGCGCCGTTTTGTTACCACGGACTCGTGTATACCTATTGTAGTGGTTAGTTAAAAAGGGATGTTAAGTTTAAACCCAGCCCGTGGAGTTCAGGAAGAGGATTAGTTCTCCAATCCTCTTGTCCGCTATCTCTCTCAGATCCTCGAAGAAGGGTTTGCCAAGAGTTTGTTGTCTGATCCTCGCCAGGGCCGGACATCTGCAAATGAAGAGACATAGAGATTCTTTCTCATTAATATCCTTGCAGCTCCTCCAAAAGGTGTTGTGGGGGATACCAAGCTTGGCCGCATGGTCTACAACTGGCCAGTGACCTGTGATAATAGCTACGATTTTGGCAATAACTGGTCTTGGTTTGCCTAGTAACTCTTTTGACCTGGGTTTGTTGAAACTGGGCCACGTCTTTCTAGATATGACACAGCTTGTGAGACTGTTCCACCCGCGATTGGCTAGCTGGAGGGAGTGAAGGTGAATATAGCCCTTAACGGCACCAAGCGCACCATCTTCGAACCGTCCGTGTATATCCCTATATCATAGTTGCAGGTAACGCTTCCGTTCTCCCATTCTTCTCTGGAAGGGAATTTTGATAAGAAGGATTTTCTGAAGTTGAGTTTGGGTATCGTGTAGTCGGTCGAGGACGCAACCAGTTCACTTGGTATCGTCTCCAGGACCTTGCCGTGACCTTGTGTTCCTTGTGGTCCAGCATCCATATTCCCCGAGCCGGACTGCGCTGCATATCAGATGCAAGATCACACTGAGAGCATCTGTTGAACAAGACCTCATTGATCCCACGCACGCCGATCTCTGTACTTTTTTGATTCTGTCGATATTGTACTTTTTGCTCAAAGCTGGCCACCAAACGATAGCGCTTGTGGAGTTCCTCTGTTTACCGTTTTAGTTGTACTACTGTTGCCTAGTGTTGCATTGATTATACGAGTACTGAGCATAGAAACTATCCATTGGCTAATAAAGCCTTCTACACCTAACTCGGTGAGAGATTCCTGAATAGATTCAGCGAAAATGTTGTTGAAGGCCCCTTCTATGAAATGTGGCGAGAGTATATTCTTTGTAGTGAAGAGTTTTTTCCACTGCACGCACGACCTCATGAAGAGCAGATTTCGACAGTGGAGAGCTCAGGTTATCGCGGATATGGAAGTCTAGGATACGTTCTAAAGATTTCAAAATAAAGGAGGACATGCTTATGGGTCTTAAATCCTTCGCGGATTTATGTCCTCGCTGGCCCGCCTTGGGGATGAAAACCACTTTGACACGTCTCCAAGTTTGGGGAGCATGGTTTAGGTTTAAGCAACTCCTATAAATCGGTAACAGCCAGGGAATTGCTATGTCTTGCAATTTCTGCAGCATAATAGGCATGATGCTGTAGGGGCCAGGTGACTTATAGGGAGAGAAGCTATTTATGGCCCAGGAGACTTTATCCTCCGTAATAATGTTTGTGATGCTATCCCAAGCTGCCAGTGGCGTACAGGTGGAACTTGCTTGTTCTACTCTAATCTCCCTGCAGCCTGGGAAGTGAGTACTCATTAGGAGTTCCAGAGATGTCGCAGAAGAATCCGTCCAGCTTCCATCCATCTTTTTAAGAAAAGACGAGTTGCTATGCCCTTTGGACAAAATTTTGCTGAGCCTTGCGGATTCTTTGAGGGACTCGATAGACTGGCAGTAATATTTCCAGCCCTGTTTTTTGGCCATTCTGATGGACTCCTTATATATTTTTAGACAGTCCTTGTAGGACTGCCAGAAGTTGTGATTGTAGTAGATATTGAAGATCGCTCTGGTCATCTTCCTGAGCTTTGATAGATCTTCATTCCACCATGTTGGGACTTTCTTTTTACCAAAACTGATTGGACACGAGACATTAAAGGCAACGTTAATTGCTTTCTAGAAGATTTCAACCTTTGAATCCAGTTCCGTGGTCGAGTCGATTTTAGACGTTGATGTGCTACCCAGTTTTGACTTAACTATACGATTAAACTTTGTCCAGTTTATGCGTTTTGGGTTTCTATATTGTTTAGGGGTCTCAATCTCGAGACAGACGTTGAAGAGTATCCAGTTATGATCACAAAAAGATTGTAAATCGGACACTCTCCAGTTTTCAACCCTGATGGTTTCGTTGTTAGATACTAGAGTTACGTCAATAATCGCCTCCCACCCACTGAAGTTATCCGTACTCGGAAAAACAAAAGTTGGAGAATTGCCAGTATTGCAAATTGATAGGTTATTGGTAATGATGAAATCGAAAACAGACTCACCTCTGTCATTTGTCTCCGCTCTACCCCAAAGCGTATGTCTGGCATTGGTGTCGCAGCCCATCAAGAGGTTGGCCTTACTGGTGTTAATGGTTGGTGTTAGGTATTGGACTTCCTCCGGCGGGGCTTGCCGATCCCGGTCCATGTAAACAGATGCAACGAAAAAGCCCTCACCGTTTGCAGTTTCCAGTTTAACCACCGTTAAATCGGCAGAGCCAAGGTTAAGACATAGAAAAGCTTTAATATGCTTCTTAGCTAAAATGAAAGTTCTAGGCTTACCGTTGCAGTTATTGTGGTTGTAGTAGAGTTTGTAGTGGTTGTCCTGAAGTCCCCTGATGGTAGATCCCCTTACCCTGGGATCCTGGATGTTGCCGACTGCGAGTGCCGCAGATTAATCTGAATCATCTTCAACGGGGGCATTTGGGGTATCTGGGACGATCTTTATGCCCTCCAACACAGTATTGCCGTCATTGACATCGTGTGTGTCTTCGTCCGGGTCTGAAGAAATGTATATTTTAAGTTTGGCATTTCTTATGCCAAACCTTAGACGGTAGTCCAACTTCTCGAGCACCTCCAAACTATCCTCGTTTATGAGGAGCAGAAAAGTCATACTGTTTTTCTGCGGCTGCTCCGTCTTAATAACTGCCCAATCATCCATTGAGACCGCAGAATTTTGGCGCTTAATACCATGAATCAGCTGTTCACTGTCTATTGGCATAGTAGGCAGCCAGATGCGAGCCTTCGGTCTTCGAGGGATGTCTCTGGCTGGAATAAGCTTGATCTTCAAGCGGCTCCATGCATCACTTATTTTAGCGACATACTCACCAAGGAAATCCTTCGAGAACCTGTCCGCGCATTTGATTACCCTATACCCTCTAACGACCTCAGCTGAATCGAACCAGGGTACAGGACCGCCTTCTTTTTCCGCAAGGTAGTCAGGCACCATCTGCGAGAGTTTGGCTTCGATCGCCCCCCATGTCTTCAGGATGGACTTGCCACTGGTAGAAAGCTCATCTACTAGAGCAACTTGGAGATCGTTCCTGACCACATCGCTGACGGTACGTGAGGAAACAACAACAGTGCTGCTTTTCTGTGTGGTGGTGGTGGTAGTTTTTGCCGGTTGTTGTTTGATCTGCCTTTATTGTTATTTGGATCATTCATATTTAGTCCTACGAGTAGTACGGAAAGAAGACTCGTCCTGGCAGAGCCGATTTACCAGGATAAGGCTATGATACGACAGACCTCGCCTGTGCATCTGAAGGACCTCGTTCGCGGCTGGTTTAACCCCCAGCCTTGTATTCTTGGGCACGGTTTCCTGCGTTAAGCGCTCACACCACCACTGAAATCAGGTACCTCAATCCGATGGCCAAGAGGCATATGCAAAGGATAATACTATTGCTTCTTGGCCTTGGCTAACCCCATCTTGACAACGTACAAGACTGCTGTGGTGGTTATTACCGGCTGGCACCCATGGGGAGGGTTAGGATGAGGATTTTTGCCTAGCCAATATAATACTTAACATAATAAATTCAAAAGAAGTGCATTTGATGTACAAATTACAAATTTCACAACTGACTATCATTATGACATTGTTGACATACTCGTAGTCAAATAGTAGTTAACGCAGTTGTAATATATTGCAGTGATACGGCATCACTGCTTATTTGCAATGCTTATGTGATGCTGATGCGCTGCTGATGGAGTACATATTTCGTTAGCGTTTAAGAACGCATTTCTTACATCAAACAATTTATCGTCAAGATGAAAGTTCGAATTGATATTAGCCGTGTTTTTTTGAGAGATTTACTGCACTCACTTTTAAAATCTCAAAAAACTACATGTAGTCAGTTTTAACTCACTTCTTGAAGTAGAGGTATCTGAACTTTGGGTGGCTCTGAATGTCATCGATGGCAACAACCTTTGAAAAACAAAGCGCAGAAAAATTACAATCAAAGGAACTGTTTTGTTTCATGATGGTTGTTGCCATAGGTCATTTAACCGATGGCAATCCATTTTGATGAACAAAGCCAACGACGACTGAAATTGAAATCAATTCGCTGTACTTACTGGCTATAGTCAGTTTGTTTATTAGCTAAATTGTAGTCATTTTATATTCATTTTTGTTTTGTTGTTGTTTGTGTGTAAAGTAAAAGTGAGCTGAGTATGAATTCGTAATAAAACACGCCAAATAATGATCGTAAACCCGATCGATTTTTATTAAATCTAATATGTGTGAAGCAAGAAGAAAGCGCTCAAATTCACGGCAAAATTACCCGGAATCCGCGGAAATCGAACGATCCGCGTCTTAATGAAAGTGTCCATCTTTTGTGAGAAACCTACGCAATAACAATGCTGAAACGTTTTCGAACAGCAAGAACGCTTGGATTCGTACTGTTCAGTTACGAAGCACATTTTCATATCGACCGCTATGTGATTAAACAGAACATTGCTTCACTGGCGTCTCAACAATCATTTACATTGTCCAAAAATTACAGTGTTATCTACGATTTCTGCCCAAGGGATAATTGGCGCTAATTTTTTTTCTTATAATTTGCGCTTACTCAAGAGGTTGTAAATACCCTTAATACGTTTAAACACAGTGTGGGAGTTGGAAAAGATAGAGAAAGAGAGAAATATTGGTGCAACTTGGTGTGGTGGTTTTAAAACTCAGACGTTATGTTTCAGAAAAACTCCAGGGGTTCCGTCCAGATAACTGAGGAGATTTTTAGTTATTTTTGTATTTGCTTCTGTATTTTTTTTCCGACTACCTGATGTCATAGGCATTTTAACCACCGCACAGAGCTAACGATTTTCCCAGCCATATAACCAACCTACTGCCAATCTTATGCCTCTGCAATAGTGTTCACACAAACTTTCGCAATTGATCGGACTGACTCTTCATTTCATGAGAAACAAATGAATATTTGCTGACATCGTGCTTTGAACTATGAATCATTAGCGTGACAATTGACGGCGTTACCACTACACCATCTCCACCCCAAATAATGTTTTTTAAGCAGAGAGAAACAATGGCTGCTGAAGTGTATTGCCGAATGATCAATGAGTTTCTGTTGCCGCAACTGCAGTTGATTCCCGGGTACAATAACAGAACGGTATTTTAGCACGACGGTACCACTCCGGACACCACACACAGCTAGAGTGTGATGGAAAAGTTTAGGGCAATTTTTCCGAGTAAATTAATTCTCAGTATGAAGACAATCCCTGGCCCAGCTCTCCGGACTTCACACCATGCGAGCCTTCAGTCGAAGGCTTACAATAACAATCCTCAATCGAGGACGAGGATTCCCTACAGGAAAATATCCGCGTGAAGTTGTGGCTATTGCACATACGCTTTGCTTTCGCATTTTTGCGAATGTACGGTCATCATTTAGAAGATATTGTCTTTAAAAAGTTAAATCCGCATTGATAAACTCTAATTTATAATAATAAAATATCAGGGTAAAAATTTTATTTATTTTTTTGTTTATTATATTTAATTTCAAGCTTGCAAATTTCCCAAAGGACACACTTTACAATGACAAATTCACTCGATTTTGATATCTTCAACAGTTTGCGAGATATGACATACGATGTTTCTGGCTAAAAATATATATAAAGCTGCTTTAATTAATTACTAACCTGTTTTCGAAATGTGTCTGTTTTTCGGCTGTTTCTCATACAATTTGGACAAAATTTAGTGCAATATATGGCACATGAAAAATCATAAGTTTTTTAAAAAAATTGTACAAAAATGTGTAGTCTGTAAATCAATTTTCAAAAACTGCCGTTTTATCGAGTTTACTTGCATAGATTTAAAATCAATTTACAACCAAACTTCTGAAACCTATGCATATCTTTTAACCAACGAAGAACTTTCACCAAAATCCGTCGAATTATTAAGAAATTACAAGAGAAAAGGAAGGGTTTTTTTTCAATATGATAGTTTCTAAAGAAACCCCTCCATGTGCGAAGAAACGCCTTCCTCATTTCTTGCGGAAGTATTGTACTGCTCTATAGTTTAAGATATTTTTATGGCCACTTTTTGATCTGATGTACATATTGAAGTTCTTTTTCCTAATACATACCAACACCACGAAACTTTCCATTTGCATATCTTTTTAAGAAATATTTATAGGTTGATTCATCCCAAAAGCAGCGAAGTTCCATAAAATAGAATAAATTTTGCATAAGGCTATAATAAATCCAATATTTTCTCCACTTTACGAACATATTTATTTAAAGTATCGTCGTCATCAAACCAAAGATTGCACACAAGCCCAAGGGGTTACAGCCGCTTTTTATAACCCAGTTTAGTGAGTGCTATTGCACAACGTACATAAATACAATACTTTAGAAGGAATAAAAAAAAAACAATAATCCAGATGATCTTTTAAATTCCCTTTTATTCCATTCCAAATTGAGATGAAAGTCATTACCGACGGAACGGTGGAAATTGCATGATTTAAGTTTTTAACGGAGGGTTTTTGTTGTTACTCTTGCATACGTAAATACTAACACATGTATAAAGTTTCTCCAAGAAAAGTATATGTCGTGCAAATAGCAGATGGCGTTGTAGAAATATACATAATCATCTTAGTGAACACACTGCACTGTAACAAAAGGATAGTTTTTTTTAATCATCAATGTGGGCAGGGCAAGACTAGTGAATGTCCAATACTAATATTTCCTTACAAGTCTCGTAAATGACTTTGTTTGTTCTGCGCTAGTAAAAATAACAAGCTATTGGAACCAATGTATTTCTTTTTTATTCAACCCTGTGGTATAGCGGAAGGGTTATAGCGATAGGGATGGTGCGCTTTAATTTTGAATCCTTTCTTTTAATAGATTTTTCGAAATATTGCGTAATGCAATGGCGCAAGAAGTACACTGAATTTACATTGTTTATAACTTTTAATATAAACGAAGAAACTTATTTTGATTAATACAGATTCCTATTGAGCCCCTTAAAATTGTGTTAAACAAGGTGTGGAAAATAATATCAGCCGTACGTTAGCCACCAGCGTCGACTTTCAATCGAAATTTTTGAATATCTGACGGCTACCCATCTACTTTCAACTTCTCGGACTCTTCCTCGCAGACCATACAATAATTGCCAACATATTCGCTCACTTATTTAAACAGTCGTTTGCTGACCATATACTCGAATCTGACTTTTATTATTTCTGCTAGTTGAACAACTCTGCTCAAACTTCCCTTGTCTCTGTGGGCGACAACCAACTGAAAGATGACTACCCTGACCTGATCCTGATGGTGTTGCCGCCATAATATAAAAAAGAGCCAATCGTCTAATACATCCCCTCATTGCTCTTTTTCAACTTTCAATCTCCCAATGCGTTTTACCTCTTCAACCACTAACCTAACAGGATTCATGTCTAGTATACTGAGCTTTCTGGAAGATGGCATTGAAGTTGATAGCGTAGTCACAGATTTTAGTATGGTAGAGTCGTCAAATACCGTCACCTTTTTTTAAAATCCTATATCCATATTTTTAGAGATATGTTTACCAAAAAGTGTTATCAACGGTTTATACCTTTATTTGAAATTGCTAAAAACTTAAAAATCACTTCAGTTATATTCTGCAAGCTTAACTCAAATTCAAGTCATATTTCTAAGATAATATTTGGTCTCGAAATATCGTGCCCGTGAACGTTATCATCTTATCATTATCATAACAAAACAATAGAAATTATTATAAAAAAAAATACTTTTGGTCCTCATTAAAAGTCTTAAATTGAAAATCAATCCTCAAGGCAGGCAGCACTTATAGACTTAGGATCCGGATTTTCTACGCAATTTGCATGAATCCGAAGGAAACACTTAATGCATCTGATATATTTTTCTCTTGTTTTGTCTTGGGAAATATACCTGTGACATTGTGGTCATCTGGGGGATCATCAATGGAGACCCGACTCAGTGCCAAAGGTACAAACGATTAAACGGTATCCATAACAATGGTCCCTAATATCGTCACCGGGACGTTATTAATCTAAAATTGGGGGCGATATTACGATTGTTTTATCGACATTTGAAATTTAATTTCGATGAATGAAAGTAATGCGTAACCTCAAACTTTTTTGCATCGTTATTTATCATGAGCAATAACGAACACATATTAAGATTTTATTTAAACAACAATGTGTGTATCTAATATTACTGCATTCAAAGGATATTTGAAAAAAAAAATTAACTTTTACCTTTTTCTTCTTTTTATAAAAACTTAACGTAGATTTGAGCCGTTACTTCAAAATTACCGAGAACGTCAAGCACTTTTAGTTCCACTTACTGATTTGAGATAGCGTTCCAAATACCAATGCACGTTCCAAAGACATCGCGATGTAGGAAAGGCAGGCCTGTAAACGCCTGGATCAGAGAAAAGCGACGACATCGGCATTTCATTGGCCTCAGTAACCGAGTGATCCAAAATCGGCAGGCCTGCCGATATTTTCTGAGCTCATATAGGCGAACCCCACAGACGGATCAGTAGAAATGCCGTGAAGTGGGAGGGTGGTGATCCCTTGTTTTTGGATCATGGCCTCGCTGATAAAAGGAAGAAGTTACTGATTTGAGATAGCACTACTTAATTCCGTAAATAGAAGGGGACGAAATTAGGGTCGGGTACGAAATTTGGCTATTGATCTTTATCCTTACAATAAATGATGCTGAACGCATAATCCGGAATTCTGATCTTCTGCTCTACGCTAATGATATGAAAATCTTTACACGTACATACGAGTATATTATCTGCCACTGATTCTCCGCTTTTACGGGATGATCTAAGTAGTTGCTCCTTCTAAATAGTTACTTACTCCCCCAAGTGTCTCCTACCAGCAACTAAAGTCAACTTCATTTGTGAAGAACCTGCACCCTCAGCCACTTCAGCACGCGATTCGGGCGTCATCTGCGATAGTGAATTCAAGTTTCGATCACACATTGACTATTTCGTAAGTAGAGCCAAGTCAGTACTTGGCCTTGTGAAATGATGGTCAAAAGAGTTCGCTGACCTATTATCCCACCTTCGTTAGACCTCTCCTCAAGTATGCTAGCCAAATATGGTATCCGCATTATACTGTCCATACCTTGAGAATTGAGGCTGTGCAGCTCAAGTTCATTCGCTTCGCCTTACGCGGTCTGTCTTGGGCTGAATACCTTAACCTGCCGCTATACATATTTAAATCGTCTTAGACTGATTAATTTCCAGTCATTGGAAAAACGTCGTGTTGTTGCCGATATACTTTTTATTAATCAGTTGTTTTCTGGTAACATTGATTGTCTCGCCCTGCTTCAAACTATTTCCCTTAATTTGTATCCCAGCCTTAGGTCTGTTCCTCTATCCCGCATATCTTCTCATCCCACTAACTATGGTTACCACAGACCATTGTCAAGAATTCCACACACATTTTTAACTCATATTTTTTTGTTATTCTTAAGCAACTTTTATTTAAAAAAAATAAAAAAAATAATAATTTGTTAAGAAATAAACGACCAAACCCTAATAAAGCACAAGTAAAGTAATACTTATTTTTTATTCGAAATACATCTATAATAGGCTACATTAAATAGACTGTTGGAATGACTATTCTTTTATTCACTTTACTTACCGATAAATTGAAGTAATTGACATTTGTAATCTGTCATTTGTCTATCACTCATGTGATAGACTTGCCTGAAGACGTGAATATCCCTAAAAATCGTTTTATGACAGACACAAAAATTATCATTTTCTTTGTCTAAAGTAGGCTAAACTTTATAATATCATTTTTAAAATGGCATTTCTAGACAGTCATTTCTCATCATTTCCTTCTAAGCTGCACACTATCATTCCAGAAATGACAAATTTTCCTCAGTTTTTCTTGTTTTTAAAATTGTCGTGCGATGCGATGGTCATCACCAAGATCAATGAACTCTCACCTCGAATAACGTAGCTAGTAATCAGACTGCAACAAAAATGAAGAAATTATGCCATGACAAACTCGAGAATATATAGTACTCAATCAGGAGCCTTTAAAATGCATCAGCACTAAATGCACAAACATGTATGACTCTGATTGAAAACTTGTGTAGTAAAATAAACAAATCTTCTAGAACGCACAAGCCAAAATTGAATGAACCAAAAATTCCATTGATAGATGAAATTCTATAAAGAACAATACGTACTTAGAACTCTTGGTAATGTAAACATAGAAAGGATCACCAGAATGTAAAAATCTTAATCTAATATAAGTACGAATACTACAGAATCTACTCTACCAGTACGAAAAGAAAGCAAAAGCAAAATTACTACCACACTATGTTTAACCAAAAATTGACACAATAATGCAAAAAACTGGCAGTGTATTAATAATGTTTTGTGAGAGCAGAACTAACAATATTGTTCAACATGCACTATTTAAAAACTGCAATACCGAAGAGAAATTCGATAAAATAAATAAAATGATCGATTACTTCGCAACGTTAGAAAGACTATTGCGATGTCTGATAGCAACTTTGAAATTTTCTATCCTGGAAGGAACTGTGTCATTCATTCTAGGTTTAAACGAACGTATCCAAGTAAAATAAAAAAATAAAAATAACAATAAACAATCTTAAACCGTCTAAATCAAAAGATCGAAATGGAGTATCTCCGTATCTCATAAATAGTTTTCGGGACGAATTGTAGGGGTCTATATCTGGAATTGTAAATCAATCGCTAATTGGAGGTTGCGTACCACACCAATTGAAAGTTCACAAAGGAGGTGAGGTTGGCGATTTCAACAAATATCATCCCCTATCTATTCTTACTATGGTATCAAAAATACTCGAAAAAGTAGTACTAACTCAGCGCTTGTGGACCTAGTTTCACACATTCAAAAAGAAAAACACTAAAAAATTTGGTTTCCTTGCTCTTTATTGACTTGTCCTAAAGCTACATACTTTCGAAACTGATGTCAGTTGGTATACTAGAAACTAGCTATGGCTCGTTTAGCTCATATCTAAGAAATCGGCAGCGGTATACACAATTAGATGGGATCAGAAGCTCTGAATCTGAGGTCGATTGCGGTGTTCCGCAATTACTGCACTAAGATAAGGCGAAAACTGTCTTCAATCGCTGGAGACTTCAAATGGATTTGTGACCATCTGCTCTTTAAAATTGAAAGATATACGGAATCAATGTTTGGTGTTGCTGTTTGCATCTGATCTTAAAGCTATTCAAAACAGAGCTCTAAAAAAAGGCTTCGGGTTAAATTGGTTCACTAATTTCATCGAAATGCACAACCAGCTAAAGTTATTGATGGTTCGTGATACCGTTCAACTTAATCTAATAAGCAATATTCACAATATACAGGCAGAGTCAACATTCTCAACACTTGAACTAGTTCATAGAGGGGACATCCACGACCATAACACCCGCAGACGAAATCATATTCAACAGAATGACTTTGCTCGATACGAAAAGTTTTTTTGGAAGATATACGAGTAGATGGCAATGGGAAGCGGCATATCGAAACAGCAAGTGCTACGTGTCAAGAAAAATAAGAGTAGAATTTTGAATAAGAAATCAATAGATATACTTGTAGTAACATGTGGAGAAGAACAATTCGAAATTATCCAAATATGCACATATTTACGGCAGGCGACTTGGAACGCGCAATTTAGCGACTTTAAACTAATACTAGGTCAAAATGAAATAAAGAAGGTTGTACTGATGGGTGACATGAATATAAGAATAAGAGAAGAATCACAGATCTTGGACAATTACGCACTTGGAAACCCTAGAATATTAAAGAAAAGATCGTCTAAGGATGAAACAATAAATCGGATGGGGAAAGAATTCATCGATCTCTGCAATGACCACGGTCTTATAGTGCTTAATGGAAGAACACGTGGGGTAACAGCTCTTTAAGTGCCAGGGCCTAGCTTCTTGCAACCCGCTCATGTTGTGTGCGCTATATTTTTTCACGAATGGAAGGAACCTACACAGTTTAGTGCCGCATCCGAAGGCAATTTGTTTTGAGAAGCTTTCTCGAGACAACAATAATCTCGGATGTTTGTCAGATGTTCGTGAGAGGGCCGGGAACAACTTTTTTGGTGTTTTCTGGGATTCGAACTTGGTCCGACACAATAACCACTTACGCCACGGCGCCCATTAAATATGCAAATAAAAAATCTCAATATACTCGTATTACCAAAAATGATACCTAATAATATAAAAGAAAGTGAATATTTTTTGCAAGGACCAACATACCAAACGACTGAACGGATTTTGATAATTTTTTTTTTGTTTTTGATAAGGAGCAGGTTCGTGGGTACAAAAATATTTGATTTTAATTGTAAAAGACCAAGAAATTCAATAATTAGACTTTGAACTAAAAAAAAGTAAAATTTTAGAACTCTAAAATACGCATCTTTTTTTGCAAAATTATATTTCTACGTGCTCTAAAAGCTGAGCAATACATCTTTGCAATTTCAGTGGTGTTTTCTTCTTTTAGTTTTCTTTCGAGGCCTATTCGTAATTTTTTAAGAGAGAAAAAGGGAATTATTTCTCTTTTTTATGTACATACATATGTGCTTGAGCTTGAGTCGAATGAATTTGGGTCTGCTCAAGCGTAAAAGTTTTGTCAATGTGTATTTGTTTTCTTTTGGTTCTACATTACATTCAGTGTTGTCACTTGGATTTTGAAAAAAGTGGTAGATCGGACAAAAAAATGTGGTAGATCTGCAAAAAGGGTGGCAGATTTGATATAACATTAACATTGGTATATGTATTATGTATACGGTATTCCCCCCTCCCACACACACACACACCCATTTGCAAAAACTATTTATTCATAAGAAGGAAAACTACTCAAATAAATCGAATATGTTCTAACGATGTTTGCATATTATGTATTTAACGAAAGATATTACATACATACATATATATTTAACTATCAATACAAGAATGAATACAGTGCATCAAATGATGTGGGAATGAGGATGACGAGAAAGGGTTTCCATACAATATGAATGAAAAATTAATTTAAAGAATGTTTGCATTTTCGATACGCATTGGAAAAATGTATATGACTACTTATACATATATAATATTTTCCAAGGGAATCGAGTTGAATTGGTTGCTTCAATATGTGGAGGACAGAATTCAAAAACGTGCAAAGTTGTGGTAGATCTACCACAATTGTGGTAAAATGACAACACTGATTACATTATGTACATTTATGTGTGTACATATACACTACCTACGAGTAGTCGGCGCAGATGTAGAAGTGCAGAGACGTGAGTCGTATTCGTGTAATAGTGTATTGCATTTGAATGAAATTTAAATGTGCCAGGCTGGCGAAGCAAGGCGAGCACGGGCCAGCTAGTATTCTCTTCTTCTTCCTTTTTTCAGCGAGGTTATGATCCGAAAATAAGGGATCACAACCCTCCCACTTCACCGCATTTCTACTGATCCGCCTGTGGGGTTCGCCTATTTGACCTCAGAAAATATCGGCACGCCTGCTGATTTTGGATCACTCGGTTACTGAGGCCAATGAAATGCCGATGTCGTCGCATTTGTCTGATCCAAACGTTTATAGGCCTGCCCTTCCTACATCGCGATGTCTTTGCAACGTGCATTGATATTGCCTCTTTAACAGGCTTGAAATGATCTCTTCTTTGAACGTGGCAGTACCAGCTGAGCCGGTCGCCCTCTATCTTTGTACGGTGGTTTCCTTGATGTGAAAGCTTCCACGGATCTTCGAACTTCTTATTTGATCAAGCTTTGTCACTCCTGCTGTCATGCGACGCATTTTCATCTCAGCTGCCATTAATTTACTCTCATACTTTTTATACATCGTCCAACATTGTGAACCGTATGGGAGCGGTGGACGTACAACTGCGGTGTAGAGCCTTCCTTTCAAGTTAGGTGGCATTTTTCTATCGCAGAAGATAGCAGAATTTTCTCGCCACTTCATCCACCCTACGCTTACGCGATGATTGATTTTGTCATCACAGGTTGCTTTGCTATTGATCATAGATCCCAGATATTTGAACTTTTCGCACTTGGGAAGCACTGTTCATTCAAATAAATATCTGGAATAGGCGTGAGTGGATCAGAGAACGGGCAGCACTCTGTCTTTTTTGAACTTGAACTTTTGACTTTGATTGAGAACTCTTCGGTTACTCCAGCGGGGCATCTTACTCTTGTCTTTGCTCCTTCGTACATGTTCATGATCATCTGTACATAGGTTTCTGGAACCCGTTGATGTCTTAGCACCACCCATATCAGATCTCGTGTTTGTCTGTCGAATGCCTTTTCAAAGTCAACCAATACAATATGCAAATCCCTTAAGGAATCACGATGTTTTTCCATTATGATCCTTATACTTTGGATTGCATCTGTGGTTGATTTACTCGCGGTAGCGGTATTATTTTTCGCAGTCGGTCACCTAATACCCGCTCAACGATCTTCGAACGATAGTTATCACAGTTTCGCGTATCACCCTTCTCTTTGTATACAGGGAGAAGGTAACTTTCCCTCCATTGATTTGGCATTGGATCACCTCTCACAAATTTGGATACGAGAATTCTGAGCTATCTGAACCTGACGTCTCCCATCTTTTTCCAGAACTCAGAGGGCATCTCGTCTGGCCCAACCGCTTTTCGTTTTTTGGAGTATTTGTCCGCCTCACTAACTTCTTCGACTGTAATGTCGGGTATTTCTTCACAGTTAGGGGTGGCTCTTGGAAAGTATAGCCGGGGAAACTGTTCATTTAAAAGTTCTTCACAATACTGCCGCCACCTCTGCAGAATTTTCTCTTCATCCACAAGAAGCTGGCCATGAGCATTGTTAATGAACTTTGGCGAACGAATCTCCTGAGCATTCCTTCTGCTTTGGGCGGCTATTTTGAAGATGGTTGCGCTCTTGTTCATATTGTGTCTTCGCAGCTCCTGAATAGCCTGGTTTGCATCAGCAACCGGGGAAGATATTTTCTTCAGCTCCTGGTACACTCCCTCCGTACTCTCTGCTTGAAGCTGGGGGCACTTCTTCTTCGCTTTTTTCTTGCAACATCTGTATTCCATTTCGAGGCGAGCTTTTTCGTCGCTATTATTAGAGAGGCACTTTTACCAAGCTTTGAAAGCTTCTCATTTATCAGCTTCTTAGCTTCACCACTCCACCACCATTTTTCTTTGACGTGTTGATGGTGGCCTTTTGAAGCGCCTAGCAGTTTTTTGGCCTTCTTTAAGCAAGTTCGCTGTAGGGAATCCCACATAATTTGTGCTCTGCACTCTTCATCCTCAGCTCCGTGGATGTTGTGAGAGAGGTAATTTTTCATAACGGAAACAAAAAACAAACGGGCCAGATAGTAAATAATATAATAAACTCGGTACAAATCCGTATAGAAATAAAATGCAAAGCAAGGCAAGACAGTATGAGGAAAATCATGAAACTATCTTGATTAGGGACTTAACAGACATGATGAAAGAAGTCATAAGAAAAAGAAACAAACAACAAAGAAGAAATAAAATACAGTTCAACCAAATATGGTACGATTTCTCATGCTATAATGCAAGAAAGAAATCATTTCGAGCTTTAAAAATTTAAATACATGGAGGCACAGTATGGATAGCGAATCGAAAACGGAGTATTAACACTGGAGTTCGAGGTTTAATTGGTTGTGTAACATTAAACGACTAACAAAGGCCTCGTAGGGGCAGCATCTCCCGATAGGTGCTGGTCCGCTAAGTAATGAGAAGGAGCCACTGCAGCCGAAAACCTAGCGGCTCTGTTAGTAAGCCCTACTCCCACCTCCTCGTGGTGTCATCTGGGAATTTCTTCGGAAATTGCTAACGGGAGAGGACGAATGGCGAGCTTCCTGCACCAAAAAACAGGATAAGTGTCGGTTGGTCTGTGGCCCATCGAGCCGCAACCGTAAAAAAAATAGTTGCTCCGAAACGGAAACAAACGCCTCGGATACGGACTGATCATTTGTTGACGACCTTTGGCTATCGAACACGGACAACGATCGGATTCTGGAATCTTAAGACCCTCCTGGACTCACTCAAGGAAGGGCTTTATAACGCCAGATTCCTACAATTGGAGCGCGAATTCGCACGGTATAAAATCGGCATCTTAGGGGAATACATCTCCCCAACAAAAAGCTATACTCTGGTAAACCAGATGGAAGTGCACGGAGTTCTGGCGCAGGACTCATGCTAACTCCAGCAGCACGTAGTAGCCTCATATCCTGGGAACCCCATAGTGACCGGATAGTGTTATGCCTCGACTCTAGACGCCACTGAGGATGAAAAAGATAATTTTTATAGCCACATAGGCGCCGCCTACAACCAAACGACTAATGGGGACATCGTAATGGTAATGGGAGATCTCAGTGCCAAGGTGGGTAGCGACAACACCATGCTTAAGCACATGATGGGAGTTCACGGCGTGGGAGACCGTAATGACAACGGTGAGTGGTTTGTGGACTTCTGCAATACCAACCACCTAGTCATCGGAGGTACGCTATTTAAGCATAACACCTGCCACAAGATCAGTTGGGTCTCTACTGATAGACAGCGAACATCCAACCAGATCGACCACATTGCGATCAGTCGCCGCTTTAGAAATTTTCTCCTGGACGTCCGAAACGGAGGTGGAGCTGACGTCGGGCAAGAACGAGTTCACCATCTTATGGTAGCTCATTTACGCCTTCGTACTGCATCCGTCAACAGCAACTGCTCGACTGGGGCACGCACGTATGTCGGTAAAAAGCAGAAACACCACCGCACATGGCTTTCAACAGACACCTGGAGACGGATCGATGAGCGTACAGCAATCAAGGTTCAGATTGCAGCGGCCTCAGCAGTAGAGAGAACCGAGCTGGAAGCCCAATACCGTGCGAAGAAGAAAGAAGTGCAGCGTAGTGCGAGACGTGACAAACGTCAATATGTCAACTCACTGGCCTCAAGGGCTGAAGAAGCAGCGAGTAGATGCGACAGTAGGACTGTTTACAACATCACTGAGGAGCTCATTGGTGGCCGAAACTCCAAACAACACCCAGTGAAGAGTCTAGACGGTAACCTTCTGATTTCGGATGAGGATCAGCTCACTAGATGGAGAGAACATTTTGCTACAGTGCTAAATCAGTTAGACGATGGCGGTGTGATCTTTAATTCAAAGTGGCGCAGAACAGTTGAGGAGGAATCGAGCTCTTTAGGAATGAGTTGGTGGCAGCTCAAACGCGTTGCAGAACTTCGAACACGATGGCGCGCAGGCGTGGTTAACCCCTATGCCCCCGAGGGGTTAAAGGATCTAAGCAAGTAAGTAACATCAAACAAAAGGAATACTATTCTAACTTGGAAAGAAAACTTAACACTATAAAGGACTCAAGAAACTGATGGAGTTTCGTAAATGCATTGCGTCAAAAGAATTACAGGATTGGATCCCAAATATAAACAGAAGAGTTCAAAGTTTACTTTGTAAAATTGCTAAACCCCCCGCTACTAGCTGAACCTATGTAGTGGGGAGAACCATTTAGAAAAGATAGGATTTTGATAGCGCGATAACATCAGAAGAAATCCATAGAATGCTTAAAAGGGTTAAAGAAAAAAAAGCACCTGGAGAAGATAGGCTACCATATGAAGTCTTTATAAATGCACCAAACAATTTTATAGAAAAAGTGGAAGTAAGTTTTCTTAAAATTTTTATTCTTCCTATCTTCAAGTAGGGAATTATCGAGAAATATCCTTCATTAATTATGTGACCAAGATACTAGTGGGAATTATACATAGTAGGCTAGCACAGTGGGTAAAGACACAACATTTTAAACGGATGCCAAGCAGGATTCCGAGAAAATGATTCCACCATAGATAATATGATATAGCTATACAATTTATGCAGCGTTATCAAAATCAAAAATAGCAAACAAAAATTATATTGATTCAGCGTTTGATGGCATTGATCGAAAGGCTTTCTTCTACAAACCTAGCAATATGGGGATATAAGCAAAGTTCTTAGCTCTACTAAAAAGGCTGTACACGAACACAGTTTCTGCAGTATGGGATGGGGAAAAAGCCTCAGACTATTTCGCCACCGGTATGAGGGTAAAACAAGGATGTTTACTTAGTCCTTTACTATTTGCTCTGCTGTTGAGCGACCTGCATGACTTTTTGGGGGAGTGGTCTTTTCTTGGGTGACATCGTTGCTAGGGTCCTGATGTCGTTGATATAATAAACCTGGCAGAAGATGTATCTGTACTACAAAGCATGATCATAAAGTTGGAGGAGTACTGCAAGATTCGGAACTTCGAAGTCAACTATGATAAGTCAAAAATTATGATAAGGAGGCAAGAGAGCAAAGAACGAGAAATGGTACTTTAAGGCCAATCAAACCTGCACCATCCGCAAATGAGTTCACATGGAATATATAAAAAACTTAATCCGGCAATACGTCATTCGTATTTTGATGACGTACATATAGATATATGACAGACAGCTCATACTGTGGGCTTTTAAAGCGTGGGCTGACATCTTAGGACTAAATGCGAGCAAGTATCGGGAAGTCTTTCGTTATTTCGTCTTTTGTTTTCCTTTATTGTTTCTATTCAATGGCAATTTATAATCTTGTTGCTAATATAGTAAATACTTTTTGCATTTGTAATATTTATACCTTGTTCCAACTCTCACCTATGGTCATGAAATTTGGGTAGTGACCGAAAGAATAAGATCGCGGATACAAGCTGCCGAAATGAGGTTTCTTCGCGGTGTTGTTGGAATAACTCGTAGGGATCGAGTGCGCAACACCAGAGTACGCGAGGCGCTCAACGTTGAGCAGCTACTTCTCCCAACGGAACGATCTATGCTTCGATGGTTTAGTCACGTAGTGCGGATGCCCCCAGACCGGCTTCCAAGACGCGCCATGGTGGCCGTGCCATCAGGTAGGCGACTTCGCGGAAGGCCTAAAAAAAGATGGTTGGATCATGTCCGACATCTCTCCTGGAGCCGCTTAGGGATTCCCCTGATGAATTGGAGTCAATGGCGGAGGATCGAGAAGGATGGAGAGTCCGCCTGAGCATCCTACCCCCGCGACCCTCATGAAGGATTAGCGGGCCATTGAAAATGAATAAATGAATGAATGAATATTTATACCAGCGTACAGCTACTCATTAGAGCAATCTCTTCTTGGCACAATTAATTGAAAAAATAAATAAAATAAAGCGCACTCCGTAATGCCCTACCCCAACTTCAAATTATCCCCCTTACTAAATAGATTTAGTCCTGCTTAGTAATTTAGTTAGCTTAGTTTAGTCAATTAAATTCCCTTCTTGTTAGTTTGAAGTTTAGTTTTAAGTTATTCTTCTTCTTCTTCCTATTTCGGCGAGGTTATGATCTGAAAACAAGAGAACCCTTCCACTTCACCGCATTTCTACTGATCCGCCCTTGGGGTTCGCCTATTTGACCTCAGAAAATATTTAGCCTTAAGTTATTACGCTTATATTAACCTTAAATAAAATAAATAATATATCGGTACATTAAGCCGTGTTTTCATCACTAAAGATATAACTTCAGTAAAAATACCGAAAGAAAAATACAATTTTTTTTAAGCGGGAGGAAAGGAACTATATTAGGCATATATACCATATTAGGCTCTCACATTTGTTACATATCTTTTCCCAATTTGAATCGAAAACTCACTTAAAATATTAAAAAGAACCGTCGCGGATGACTTTTACTTGTTCTTCCACTTTTAGTTGAAACAAAATATTTCTTCGATCTGTGAAAAAATTGTTCACCCAATGTAAGAACTAAAAAATGGAAATGTGAAAAGAAAATACTAAAATCTAGGTTACATTCTAAGTGTTGGTGTCTTGCTATAAGAAAAGATGCCACTCGACACCTTTTTTGAAACGTCTTGTTTTATGGTTACAGATATGTTTTCAGGACGCCAATTACATAACGTGTTTCTTCCTTTCGCACTAGTTAAGCTGTACTATACTGCATCCTATTCATTTCACTATATGGCAAACTCATAGCAATGAAAACCCCGCTTTAGTGAAGCATAATGTTGACAGAAACACGGAAAATGAGAGCAAAGCGTATATACCCTGCAGAAAAAAATTAATCGAGTCATAATATCCTATATCATAGAAAAATCCCATCCACTTGGACAGTGTATCGGGGTTCACTGATCAACGCTTGGAAAATCTGAAACCATTAACAAGCGAGGTTCATTGGGGACTCATTGGAGTCTTACATATGTATGTAGATACATACAGATGGAAAGCCTACGTAGTTGTTTTGCTGAGGTAAAAAAATATATATATTTAAAACGAAGGAAGAATTCCATATGAACTTTAGAAAAAATATTGCACCGGGTTCAAAATAGATGGAGTATCTGTCAAGGTAGGATTTCCGTCTGATCAATCTCATAGAAAGGCAACAAATCAGCCTGAAAGATTGCTGCACCAATGACGTTATCTAACAAATACGTGGGTTAAGCTCCATGGGTTCCTTAACAAAACACGTATTAAATTTTGTAGAAGAGTGCAGAAAACAGAAACAAAAACTTGAAATAATAAGTGTATTCACCTAAACTCTTAAAACCCCCGTAAACCCCGTAAACGGTATAAATTTATCATGGCTTAAATGACCTGTCAAATTTTATATGAAAAATTATTTACTCGTACGAGAGCCCCGTAAATTTCTGCGACTATTTGATTCGGAAATCACCCTCGGAAAATTACACTGCTGTGTAAAACCGTGCTGCTGTCAAATTTCATTGAAACTATGGCAGACAGAGGTGAGAATACAATCTAATAAGTTTTTTCACTAATTTTCGGCATTTTTATATGTTTGGCGACAGTTTGATGACAGTTGCAGAAAGGCTGATTCAATTACGCAACTTGTTTCCGAGGAATATTCAATTAAAGCACCTCATAAATTTACAGAACTACGAGATGAGTAAATTTATCAGTTTAAGTGAATACCCTTAATATAAAAATTTGAATTGCATTACGATCTCTTAGATTTTGTTTCAGCTAAAAGATTGACAACAAGTAACATTCGTATAATAATGGAAGTGTCTAATTGCTATTTCGCGAACCAATGGATAGCAGCAATCCTATTCTTCTTTCTGCATTAATCAAAAAGAAGAAAAACTCCAGGACGAGAAAAGTTGTACTTTTCTCATCACCATCGCAACAAAGAAATTTCTTATAACTTGCTCTCTACCGCTTCCTAGTTTCCTTTTTCAACTTGATTCAAGAAAAGTAGAACACACGATGAGTTCTCCTGAAAACAATGAGCAAGAGAAAAACTTGAGTTTGATTTTATTACGTTTCGCCCAAAACAGCACACCAGTTCTTGTTCATAAAACTTGTAGCTTGTTAAAAACGGATTTACGGATATAGTGCCAAGTCAAAGCTTGTCTTTTTAGACATTTGCACCCTTCTATTGGTCTCTTTTCGAAGGAGGAAGAAGTAATTTCTGGGGATTATTTGCTACACTAAGATTAACTATTCTACGCGAGAGAACTTTCGCTTCAGTCACACTTAAGTGCTGCGAAAAGTTATCTTCAATTTACGCGAAATGGAGAAAGATAAAACTCGCTGGATGACAAGCGGAAAGGTTGATATCTTACTGAAAAATAGTAATATTTCATCGCTGAGTGCCCTCCACCCATCCAACCCACAATACACCAAGTGACGGCTTTATATGTAACTATTTCACCTTTCAGCAAGCAGTCCTTAGAAATTCGCAGGCAGTTGTGGGGGACGACTTCATTTTAATGCTATTTCCTTTTCGCAGTTTTTCCTCGGTACGAACACCTAGTTGTTTTTTTTTTTTCTTAGAAATCCGTACTTCATAACTTGAGTGTAAATAAGCATTTGTATGTTCCGCAAGTTTCTTTAAAGGCAAAGATGAAATTACTCAGAGGGTTGTTACGAACATCTTACATTTGTTGAACCTTACCACATCACAAATGGAAGTACGTAGTAGTTATCTCTTCAAAAGTGGTTACCATGGTGAAATGGTTAAAAATGAGTTTCATCTAAAGTGGTAATTGGTAAACTCTTGCAAGGATCCTTAGCTGATTATTAACGACAAAAACTTGCGGCAGTAACTCTCATCTCGTGTCCTGTGATGGTGTACAACTACGTATTGTCTTGTATTGTGGCGGAATTATGTTCTTGTCTCAGTGTGCTGTAGATTCCTAAAGTTCTATTAACTTTAAATAAAGATAAATTATTAAACTTTGTTTCGAAAATTGCATAAAAGTTATTTAGGTTTGTCATTCCAATAATTCTCTAGTATATAAGCCCGTTGGTGACAGGTGATAAAACAAAGAAAAAAACGTAAATCCTAAATCCGGGTCCTATAGGCCTGTCAGTGACAGCCGAAACAACAGAAATGAAAATCTGGGTCTCCCCCGCGCTCGTAAGTGATATAGTGAGATTTGTAGGTCATCTACATACACACATTGGTGATTCTAGGATGTTTGCGAGGCACACATTTGGAATTTATTCGTATCTTATGTACCTACATATGCATACATGAATACATTGCTGAGATTTATAGTGCACCTTGATTACATACATCGTTCTGTTGTAGCATATAATAATATGCAAGTAAATAATAATATACAGGTAAAATCATACACATTATGCATTTATAAATTGCAAGTGAATATTATTATTATCCGAACTTTCGCTTCCGTAGTGCATTTCTTATGTTTCTTGACGCTGCGCTGGTTGAAATAGAAAAACTGTACAACCCGTACTTGTAGTCGTAGCAATTGGACAATAATCTATTCTTTATAAGCACGTATATCTTTGGCATAAATTAGACTCTTATTCTTATGTTGTAGAAATAAACTAATAAGTTCCTTAAACATCGACGAGTTTTGAAAACATTTAGACCCAAGTCACCGATATCTGCATAATCCTCCTTCCTATTTCGGCGAAGTTATGATCTGAACTCAGGGATCATAACCCTACCACTTTACTACATTTTTACTGATTCGCCCGTGGGGTTCACCTGTTTGACCTCTGAAAAATCGGCAGGCCTCCAGATTTTGGGTCACGTCGTTACTGAGGCAAACTAAATGCTGGTGTCGTTGCATATGTGTGATCCAGGTGTTTATAGGCCTGCCTTTCTTTCGCGGTATCTTTGGAACATTCATTGATATTGTCTTTTAAACAGGATTCAAATGATCTCGTCTTGGAACATGACTATACCAGCTGAGGCGGTCGCGCTGTATTCGATATTCTTATTAATTCAAGATTTGTCGCTACTGCTATCATGCGAAGCATCTACATCCTAGCTGTCGTTAATTTACTCTTATGCGCTTCGTACATTGTCCAACATTTTGAATCATTTGGACGCACAACTGTGGTGTAGAGCCTTCCTTTCAACTAAGGGGCCTTTTCGGTCACATAAGATGGGAGAGTTTTCTCGCCACTTCATCCACCCTATACTTACGCGACGATTGATGTCGTCATCACAGGTTGTTTCGTTATTAATCATAGATCCCAGATATTTGAACTTTTCGCACTTGGGAAGCACTGTTCCAATTAAAAATATGTGTGGAATAAGTCTGAATGGATCAGAAAACGGGCAGCACAAGCACTCGTACCAACGTGGTACGCATTACTCCAAAATGTCCCCCCATATGTCAAGTGTTCATTGCAGGGAATTATGGTCCTCACTTATGTATGATGGCTCCTTCGTCAGTAAAGTATAACTGTTGTACTTTGGGGTCCGTCGCTTAACTTTCAATCAGATAGTCAAGGACTGCAATGAAGAGCAGAGAACTTAAGACGCTTCACTGGGGCACGCTAACTTTGACTGGGAATTCTTCGGTTACTCCAGCGGGGCATATTGCTCTTGTCTTTGTTCCTTCGTAGATTTTCATGATCATCTGTACATAGGTTTTTGGAACCCCTTGATGTCTTAGCGTCACCCATCGCGGCACCATCTCGTGGTTGTCTACTTACTTACTTAGGTGGCGATACAGTTCGGGGTGAACCTGGGCCTCAACCAACCAACCAACCAACCTCTCCATTTAGCTCAGTATTTAGCTAATTGCCTCCAATTGCGCACTCCAAGTTGGTCGAGGTCCCCTTGAACTTGTGCGGGGCACCTACGGCGAGGAGGTCCACTACTGCGTCGTCCCTCGGGGCTAGATTCGAAGACTCTGCGGGTCGGATCGTTGGTGTCCATTCGCTCTACATGTCCGAGCCATCTCAAACGTCCAATACGCAGTTTTTTGAATACATCGATGTCGTTGTACAGCTCGTATAGCTCGTGGTTGAATCTTCTCCTCCAAAATCCGTCAACGCAAACGGGACCGAATATCTTACGAAGAATTTTTCTCTCGAAGCGACCAATGATATCTTCATCCTCTTTTAATAAAGTCCATGTGTCAGCGCCGTAAAGCAGGACTGGGGTGATCAGGGTCTTATACCGAGTCTCCTTAGTTGTTTGAGATAGGTCTTTAGTTGAAAAAAAAAACAGCGATTGGCAAGAGTTATTCTTCGCTTGATTTCTGCGCTGATCTTCTTTTTCGAGTTTATAGCAGAGCCAAGGTAGATAAATGCGCTTACTACCTCGAAGAAATAGCTGCCCACTGTGACGTTCTGTCCAATTCGTCGGTGATGGTTGGCCCTTCTTGTTGACAGCATATTTGGTACTTGGTTTTGCTCTCGTTTATCGCTAAACCCATTTTGGCCGCTTCCGCCTCAATGCTTGCAAACGCACCGATGACAGCCCGCTGAGTTCTTCCAATAATGTCAATATCGTCGGCGTATGCAAGCAGTTGTACAGACTTGTGGTAGATTGTGCCTCCGGTGTTGGCCTGTGAGTTCCGCACAATCCGATTAAGTATAATATTAAAGAAGTCACATGACACCGCGTCATCTTGTCTAAAACCTTTTTTGCCATCAAAGGTCTTTCTTGTTTTTTATTATTATAGAAGAATATTATTATTTATTTATTAAAATTGTTAAACCCTCGCGATTCGAACTTGGAACCTTGGAACCCCATGCATAGTGATCACACTAACCACTTACGCCACGGCGCCTCCATGAAAGGTCTTGGTGAGGTCATTACCGATCTTGATGGAGCAGCGAACGTTCTCCAACGTCATCCTGCACAGACGAACAAGTTTGGTAGGGATGTCATAACTAGACATGGCTTTATAAAGCTCTTCTTTATAGATGCTGTCATAGGCGGCCTTGAAAACGATAAAGAGATGGTGAGTATCGATTTGGACTTCTTGGGCTTTCTCCAGGATCTGCCGAAGTGTGAAGATTTGATCGATGGTTTACTTTCCTGGACTGAAACCACTCTGATAGGGTCCAATCAGGCTGTTGATAAAAGGTTTCAGGCGTTCACACAATATCGCAGAAAAGATCTTATATGCGATGTTGAGGTGATGCCTCTATAGTTGACGCAGTTAAGGGGGTCTCCTTTCTCGTGATTGTCTCTCGAATGCTTTTTCAAAGTCAACCAATACAACATGCAAATCCTTCAAGGAATCACGATGTTTTTCCATTATGATCCTTTCACCGAGTCTCCACGAGACCTATTTATATCAGACTTTATGTCAGACTTCATGTCAGACTTCATGTCAGAAATTTTTACTTTTGTTCGGGGGGTAAATTTTGTCAAGGCATTTCATTGTCAACCATATCGCGAAAGTAAGTAACGACAAATTCTTGCCTTGACACCAAGTCTCCACGAAACAAATTTATTTCAGACTTAATGTCTGGCACCAATCAGCCATGTTTTCTTCGTAGTAAAGCTCAAATTGACAGTCCCTGTCAAACTTATTTCAGGGTTAATGTCCACAGAGATGGCAAGAAATGAAAGCAGAAATTGATTTCTTGAAATGAATTATTTCAAGAAATTTGCGGTCTCCATTGGATTGCTTGGCATATTTCTTGCAATGAATTATTGCCACTGGAGACCAGGAGTTATACTTTGGATTGCATCTTTGGTGGATTTAATCGCGATAAACACACACTGATAATCAGATAGCTGTATTATTTTTCGCAACGATCTTTATGGTGTGTGACATCAGCTCGATCGGACGGTAATTATCACAGTTTCATGTATCACCCTTCCTTCGATATTGGATCACGTGTCATAAATTTCGAGATGAGAATTCTGAGCCATCTAAACCCGATGTCTCCCATATTTACCCCAGAACTCAGAGAGTCTCCCGTCTGGCCCAATCGCTTTATAATTTTTTGGAGTATTCGACCGCCTCACTAACTTCTTTAATTGTAATGTGGGGTATTTCATCACAGTTATGGGTGGATCTTTGAAAGTTTAGTCAGGGAAACTGTTCATTTACAAGTCGTTCACAATATTGTCGCCATATATGCAGAATTTTGTCGTCATTCACAAGAAGCTGTCCATGAGCATTTTTAATGAACTTTCGTGAACGAATCTCCTGAGCATTCCTCCTTCTTTGACCGGTTCTTCGAAGATGTTTGTGCCCTTGTTCATATTGTGTCGTCGCAGCTTCTGGATAGCCTGATTTGCATCAGCAACCGGGTAAGATGTTTCCTCCAGCTCCCGATATAGGCTCTCCCTACTCTATGCTTGAAGCTGGGCCCACTTTTTCTTCTTTTGTCTCTTGTAACCTCTGTATTCCACTTCAAGGCGGACTTTTTCGTCTCTATTATTAAGGAGACACTTTGATGAAGTTTAAATCCTCAGCCGCTTTCTTCTTATTTATTACTTCTTTAGCTTCATCACTCCACCGCCATATTTCGTTGACGTGTTGGTGATGGTCTTTTGAAGCTAGTAGCAGTGATTTGACCTTCTTTAAGCAAGTGCGCTGTAGGAATTCACACATATTTTACACTCTGCACTCTTCATCTTCAGCTCCACTCATGGTGTGAGAGGTAAAAAAAGTTAAGAAACGTTGTGAACTGTTTTTATTTCACACGCTACAATTTGCATGACTCAATATACATAACACTTAAACTTCTGCTCAAAAAAATAAAAAATAAACTTCTGGTTCACCCAATTCTTTAATTTTATATAACTTTCCTCTCTCATCTACATCACAGGTGAAAATTTGTACAACAGACGTTGGTTTTGCTTTTGTCTTCTATCTAATTTGAATCAATCTTCATCAAGGGTACATAATTTGCAATAACTAGAAAAGTTTTTATTACTAGATAGGTACATTAAAAAGAAGAACTCAAATATCAATTTGTCATATTTGAATGATTAATGTCACCGCAAAAGTCCCTTTTAGACAAATCAAGTTATAATTATTCACCCAGCTACATATCTCGTTTATGTACTAAAAAATCTTGTTTTTTTACCCCACAGTTCCCATGATGAATCATCATACAATGCCGAAATTTGGCTTTGGACCGTACAAGAAAAATGGAGCGGGAAGCTTTTATCTACCGAAGATTTTAAGCAGCAATCCAAGTTGTGGGAGTAAAGTCTCCCTTGAGCTGTCACATGGGAAAAACAAACAGCTTATATCACTGCCTTCAGAGAAGTTGGACAGCAATAAACGCTATTATGTGACATTTACTGTTAAAGAGTCTGGCGGAAAGCAACAACTTCAACAGCAGCAGCAGCAGCAGCAACAACAAGCCCAGACCACTACCCATGGGGAAGATATGGGGGCCAGCGAGAAAACTTGCGACCAGAAAAAACCAAAGCAGGACAAGGATGACAAATAGATATCCTTAACCACTTACATACAGACTACCAAGATTTCTATTCATACATACATACTCGTACATATATGGGCAACCTGCTCACTGCCAACTTCATGAAAGAATAATAAACCTGGCACAATAAGGATATCAAGTTAGATGGAAAAGTCAAACATTCCCCCACAACACGTTACATAGATACATAGGTAGTAAAGCGAACACCTGCCAAGGCTACTGTGTCCAGTTATAATACCTCCCCCAATGTGACTATGGATGTTGATTTTCTCATTAGAATGGCAAACATGCGGCGGACAAAGGGATGAACTTATACCTTTAGAAACAACGTTACTTGGAATTATATTTATTCAATGTTCTTTCTAGCCTCTCTCGTGTTGTCTTATCCTTTTCCGTTTTTTATTTTAATTTTTAGAGTTCTGGATGTGTACATTTTTCCACACAGCCCTTTTGCTTTGTAGAGACGATAACAATAAATAAATAAGGTTGTTCAATAAAAAAGTCTTCTGGCAAAAAAAATGAAATATACATACATATGAGGAACAAGTCGGAAGATAAAAGCTGGAAATCTTTAATTTAATTAATTAGTGTTTGAAATAATATAAATGTATCTGCTAGTAATTGGATTGTGAGCTATAAGGGATAAATTCCTCTTGGTTTCTTTTTTACATTCATCCTACACAGGAGTATGCAGCTAGCTATGAACGAAGTAATTGGTGCTTTGGTGACAGCTCATCTGGACTAGTTATAAAAAAAAAAGGTCTCCATAGAAAAAGGAGAAGTGTCAAGGATTCTTTATAACTTCCGGTGTTTGACCCCGTACCCATTCATGGGGGTACATAGCGGAATAAATGGAGTTTTTTTACATTCTATTTTATGACAAGTCGTCCCAGTAAAATTGTGGTTTACAATTTTTTACTTCAGTCAGATCACGGACTTGTATTATACTTGATGTTGGAGTGATTGAAGAAATAACTACGACGCGACGTCAACGTTCTATGCTGTTTTATGATTAATAAATGCTGTTTTAACTATTTGTGACAAAGAAGCAGTTTGATCGTCGTTCTCAGATTCATATACATATGTACGCATTTCTAATAGTATGTTTGTCTCTAAAGTCCCTGTTTAAATGTAGTAGCTACAGAAAGAGAGTTGGAAGTCCAAGCGAGGTTAAAAGTAATAACAGCTATGAAACAAAGAGTATAATGGAAGTTAATAATTGCGTCAAAGAGTAAAATAGGTCTGTTCGCGTACTTTCCGAGCCAAAAACTAATCAATTGTCAAATATGACATGATGAGAGTAAAAACTCTCAGACAGGGGAAAATCTAAGCAAAAGTACACAAATGAAAAGCAAGCCATTTCGAGCCATGTTCAGCCAACTGTCATCAAAAAAACTTATAATGAACAAATTAAACTCGTGTGGAAACCAACAGATTCATATTAAATTTAAAAAAAATGTTTTGGGCGAACATTCGCACATCACAGCATTTTCTTCAAAATACTTTGCATCTATTTTTTATGTCTATTGACTTTTTTGAAATGGAATCAAAAATTCTTTGACTTTAAATCACCTTAAAACGCCTTAGATTGTGTACGCGAACGGACCTAATATTTGTCTACTCCATAGCAAGCGTCCTGCCAGCTTCAATTGTGCTTTGAACGTCGGAGAAAAAATTAAACCAGGCCCTTATTCTGAGCCAAAAAAAATGTCGCCAATTTTGACGGATACTCCAGAGAAGAAGACTTGTGTCTAAATGAATTGGTAGGGTTTTTTTTTTTTCTTTTTTCCCAATAAAAAATTTTTATTTTTTCGTGTTTTAAAACTAAGAACTTTTGTACAATACAAAATATACGGACTGGGCAACCACACGATAAAGTGTTATACAGACGGTTCGAGAACCGAGGAAGGAACAGGGGCAGGCGTGTTTGGGCTAAGGACGACGCACTCAGAATCCATGAGCAAGAGTATCTGCATCTTTCAAGCTGAAATATATGTTATAATATCACTATGCTATCAGACAGTCAAGCAGCTATCAAAGCGCTTAATGAATCTGGTCGAAACAACAAAGTAAAAAGTAACCCTCTACTGGATACCCGGCCATGTCGGGATAAAAGATAACGAAGCAGAGCAGACTCCTTGGCAAGACACAGAGCTGCAGAAACCTTCATTGGACCTGAACCATTCTGTGAAATAGGGGAACATACCATTCGCGAAGAATTCAGAAAAATGGAGAAAGAAGACAGGGCAAGAACCTGGAACAACACTACAGGTCAACAGAAAAAGATTCGAACTCTGTATCTGCCTTAACAAAAATAACCTACGAATCCTAACAGGCTTCCTAACTGGGCACTGCAAGCTCAGGGAGCATTTAAGGAAACTAGGTATAGCAAATAAAGACCTTTGCAGATTCTGCAATGAGTCAAGCGAGACTCCGGAGCACATTCTGGAATCTTGTGGGGTACTGACCCACAAAATACTTGGGCAAGTACCAAATATTAGATGAGGATATACCAACCATGGACCCACTTCTCATTCTCAGATTCTTAAAAGAAACTGGTTTAGAGAGAGAGCTCTGAGGTGAACTTTTCTCGCCAAATCCAAGCGAGAGTATATGACCGTCAAACACGATTCCGAAGGCGAGGGAAACTCTAACGAGGGAATAAACCTCTCCAAGGTAATAGCAGGCGGCACAATATACCATTAGGTCACAGTGCTAGATAAGCATACACAAATAATAGTACATTGACCTATGTTACAACTAACCCAATACCCGGTGTAATTTGTAACAACTCCAAAATTTCGCCATATGGCATAACATATTGACATCTTCGTTTGTTTTTGACTTTTTAGCTGAAATATCGTTCTCTAAACTAAAAATTGTTTGGCTGATTAATTTGAAAAACCTTAGAGAGAAGCATTAAGTTTAGTAAAATAATGTACTTTTGACCCCGCCCTCCCCTGCGTTTCAACCGAACCAAAATGTGTAGTTTTAGCCATTTCCTATGAAATGCAAGTTAAACTACCTACCTGCTGGCAGGGTGCCAAATCAAACGTACCGTTCGACGAATTCAGGCCTCATTTAAAAAAAAACTGACAAAGAATTTAAGCAAACAGCTGTCAAAAACTTCTTTTATTTTTATTTTTTTATTTATTTTTATAATTTGCGCGCGCCGAAGGGATTGCTAATACCCTTATACTGGTTCTCAGGGCACGCGCGGAATGGAAAAGGGGGGAGAGGAACAAACCTACCGGTTTGCGTTGGCTTTAAATGTTTGGTAGATCATTCCACAAACATGTTATTCGGCTTATAAACGAATCCTAAACAGTACTTCCGAAGTTAGGTTTGAGGATGAACTGATGTGCATTCAAAGCATGACGCGTATTGCGGATGAAAATTTGAAGGGGAGGAATGCAACTGGCTAATTCGCGGTAGCATTTTTATTAAAAAAACGACAAAATAGGGAAAAACAGGAGACATTTCTATGATATTCAAGTGAGACTATGGAGGTCACAATATCCTTACCAGCTATAGGTCTTAACGCGCGATTAGCTGATTCTAGAAGTCGTGCTTTTCCTCCTGCGTAGCCTTTCTTGGTGTTATAAACATTACTCTTTCAGATTTTTGATAGCATGCCGAATGCAGCTTTGGCTTTCCCAATTCTGCTAACTTCATCGATCTCTGTGCCACCGTCAGCGGAGACTATACTTCCCAAGTATAGAAAGTTATTAACTTTCTTGACTTACTGTCCAGCAATGTTTACTTGAGCGGTGGCAGCTGTAAGGAAGTTGTAAGTGGTTTCGTCTTGGACTTCCAGACTATTGACCATTTGGTGCAGATCCATAATTCTATGCGATAGCAAGAAAATGTCGTCAGCTTAATACAGCTGTTTAAGGTAAGATGTCATTCTCTAATTTATTGCGACCAATAATAACAGTAGTGAAACTATACAGCCTTGTTGAACACCACTTTGGACTTCAAAGTCGTCAAACACCTTTTCGTTATACAAGACGTGATACTTAGCGCCCTAATACGTTGCCTTAATAATAGCTACGAGTTGTTCAGGGATACCTCTCATGCGCAGGGCCCATCAGATAAATTCCCGATTTACACTTTTAAGCTTTCTCGATTTACACGATTTAAGCTTTCTCGAAGTCGATAAACGGCAGATGAAGCGTAAACCTGTACTCGACGCACAGCTCTATAATGATCTGAAAGGTGTTTATATGGTGAATGCAAGATGTTGTTTCGTCTAGTATATTGTTCGATACAGTATAACATTAGCTATTATCTTGGAAACCGCTGGAAGAACGCGAATACCTCTCCAGTTTCCGCACTCCGTTAAATTTTCTTTTTTCTGAAGCTTAATGAATATTCTCCTTTTCCACTCTGCTGGGAAGCTTTCACTTTCCCACATATGTACTTCTTATAATTGGGTGATGAAGGTATGTCAGTATACTTGGTGCTGTTTGGAAAAGCTCTGCATGTATGCCATCGAGTCCCACCGCTTTAATTTTCTTGAGTACTTTGAGCGCGGGTATTATCTTCGAATTACTGGGAGGACTGAGCGTATTCGGGTATTTGTTGCCATGGACGGCTCATTTGAGTACGACGAAGCAACGCTATCGTCTAAATGGTTTAAGACCGTTGCGAAATACTGAATGTGCGGATACTTTTCCGACCGTCAACCGCGGGACCTCTATTTGACCCATTACTAGGAATAGGTAGATCTTGGTTGTTGGTTTTGAACGGATGCGAAATTTGAACTGCGATGAGTTCTACCACGAAACGACAGAAATGCAACTTTTGGAACCCAATAGCGCGTTATCTTGCGAAAAAATGTGAACGAATCAGAAATGAAACGAACAGAGTTTCCCTAAGGGTTTTCAACTATTAAATATCAAAAGCTTTATTTTACAGAAGGTTTTTATACAAAGTACAAATAACAGATTCCTTCGCTTAAGAGAGAATTTACGTTATTTTAATAAAAGTTTGAATAAGTGGTGAATTGGACAATGCATTAAATATGGTGACTGGTCTAAAGTAAGCGCCAAATTCAAATATGTAAATTTAAGTAAGACTGTGACTTCATTACGTTGACGATGCTGATGACGATTATGATGATGATGACAATCTGCCCCAATATTTCGTCCCCTTTGAAAGAACTCCCTTCAAGACAGAAAAACTGCCAGTTTACGGATAGGACGCCTGAACTCTCCTTTTGCTGTTTTTACGTCAGCAACTCTAACTCGACCATCTGGACCAAGGACGACGTTGGTGATTCTTCCCATGAGCCATTTCTGGGGTGGAACGTTGTCTTCGTGCACGATAACTAGGCTGCCGATCTTAATGTTTGAGCTCGGAGACGTCCACTTGGCACGACCTTGTAATTCATGGACGTACTCAGTTGACCATCTTTGCCAAACCCAAAAGTGGGTTTTGACGGCATTTACTCGCCGCCACCGCTGGATGAAGCTCATGCTCATGCAAAGTGCGATGCCCTCGCGGGTATAAAATGAAAATTTAGGCTACTATTAGTACAAAAGTCGTTAATGATTTTTGAGAAAAACTTTTGAACAACATGTTGCGCAATTCGACGAGTTTAGGTTGTGCTCCTACAAAAGAAGTTACGTCACCGCAATGAATATCTCGACGGAGACCTCTTCGACCTATCATTCGCTTCAGTGCTGCGATAAAAGCGTCAGCTGAGAAATCAGATACGGCTGCCAAATGCCACGTAGGTTTTGTAAGAAACCTTGCCCCTAATCCTATAGTAAGTATAAATAGGACAGCAAAAATCTACCCAACAGTAAAGAAACGGACGTGACGGCGTTAATCTCCTTGAAGGCAAATCTCCCACGATTTGTTCCAACAGCTTCGGTCGTTATTTGACGCAGTCAATACATTTGCGGACTGTTTGACGAGCAATTTCCCATACGTTGATAATCCAGAATCAATTCCTCACTAACGCTGCAAGTGCCTTTGGACCAGTATGTTGGTGAAATTGCAGTTTTTGAGGATCAGCAATGGATGTTTACATTCCTCTGGGATGTTGGAATGCTTCAAGCGTCTCCCTACTCTCATCAAAATAAGACCGTTTGTCTCCTAAAAAAAGGACTTAACCACTTAATGGGCCCTTTCCGATTTCGATTGGTTTGAAGTGATTTTGTTTTCCGAAAACGCGTTCTGTAGTACCAAGTGAACAATTTCGGCGTTAGACACCCAACGCTGCTGTCAATCTAGTTTTCCGGGTAGTTTTAATTTTTTCAAATTTCGATATGGCACATAAATTTCATTTTACAAATTAATCATCTCAAGTAAATCATCGGAGCAGGTCGTGCTTTTAATTTTCAAAATTAATAAATAATATATTTTCGTGATTTTTAAAATAAATGGTTTTATTCTATTCCCTGCCCGTGCAGGGACGGGTTAAGAATATCACTGCAGCGCCCCCCAACAACTAGCGCTTGTCGTAAAAGGCGACTAAGGGGACAAATCAGATCTAGGCAATATAACACCCAAGTGAGCCTAGCGACACATATACTACCATTAAAACCCTCCCACAAGTGTGCATGCGAGTCCGTGGGTTGACACGACTGGAGATCACCGGTGTCATAAAAGAAAGATCAAACAATACTAAAACAGGAGCATGCACGTTTCAAACAACAAACACCATCGCAATATGGTGCAAAAATTGTATTGCAAAACTGTATCATCATGATAATACTTGCAAAAAGGAAAGGCACTACCCCGCCAGGCACTACCACTGCTGTGCATGGTACTGATCCTGGACCGAGCAGAAATGTTCGGGTCAGAGCTATACGGATTCCGGGGGCTAGCAACATAATGAAACAGTTTGGACGCAATTTAAGGGTCGCGAGTTGGAACGTTGGAAGCATGACCGGTCGAAGTTACGAGCTGGAAGAGATGATGAATAGAAGGCGGGTGGACATCTTGTGTGTCCAAGAGACGAAATGGAAAAACACCGGGAATCGGGCGCGTTTCTTGGACGTTAGGACAAAAGATTACAAGATGTTCTACTACGGAACGGAAAAGGCTAGGAACGGAATCGGTATCATCCTTGCGGCAAAGCTACTTGGAAACGTCTTGAGCATTTCGAAGTCCAGCGACCGTTTGATGTCTCTCAAACTAGTAATACAAGGAGAGGTGTGGAATATTGTCAGTGCATATGCTCCCCACGATGGGTACAATCAGAGAGATAAAGATGCATTTTGGCTAGATTTCCACAATCTCCTTAAGAACATCCCAAAGGAAGAATTTCTGTTTGTTGGAGGAGATTTGAATGGACATGTCGGGAAATCAAACGAAGACTATGAAGACTGCCATGGAGGACTGGGATATGGCACCAGGAACCTTCCTGGTGAAGACATCCTAAGCATGTGCAAATCACACGGTCTTATCGTGTTAAATACCATGTTCATCAAACAAAGCCGACACCTGATCACTTACAGCAGTGGTGGAGATGAAACTCAGATTGACTACCATTTGGTAGGCAGTTTCATGAAGCCTCGGGTAAAAGATTGCAAAGTGATCCTGGGAGAGGCAATCGCTCGACAACACCGTCTCCTGCTAACAGAAATTTTTATGAAAACACCAAAGAAAAGCAAACAAACAAGGGTCTCTGAGAAAATCAAGTGGTACAATCTGGACAAAGAAAAAGGCGAGGCTTTTGTTTTCGTAATGAAGAATTACCTCTCTCACACCATCAACGGAGCTGAGGATGAAGAGTGCAGAGCACAAAATATGTGGGATTCCCTACAGCGAACTTGCTTATAGAAGGCCAAATCACTGCTAGGAGCTTCAAAAGGCCACCATCAACACGCCAAAGAAACATGGTGGTGGAGTGATGAAGCTAAGAAAGTGATAAATGAGAAGAAAGCGGCTTTCAAAGCTTGGTCAAAGTGCCCCTCTAATAATAGTGACGAAAAAGCTCGCCTCGAAATGGAATACAGATGCTGCAAGAAAAAAGCGAAGAAGAAGTGCGCTCAGCTTCAAGCAGAGAGTACGGAGGGCCTGTATCGGGAGCTGGAGAAAATATTTTCCCCGGTTGCTGATGCAAACCAGGCTATCCAGGAGCTGCGAAGACACAATATGAACAAGAGTGCCACTATCTTCAAAATAGACGCCCAAAGAAGGAAGAATGCTCAGGAGATTCGTTCGCCAAAGTTCATTAGCAATGCTCATGGCCAGCTTCTTGTGGATGACGACAAAATTCTGCAGAGGTGGCGGCAGTATTGTGAAGAGCTTTTGAATGAACAGTTTCCCCGGCTATATTTTCCAAGAGCCACCCCTAACTGTGAAGAAATACCCGACATTACAGTCGAAGAAGTTAGTGAGGCGGTCAAATACTCCAAAAACCGGAAAGCGATTGGGCCAGACGAAATACCCTCTGAGTTCTGGAAAAAGATGGGAGATATCGGGTTCAGATGGCTGAGAATTCTCATCTCCAAATTCGTGAGAGGTGATCCAATGCCGAATGAATGGAGGGAAATTTACCTTCTCCCTGTATACAAAGGGAAGGGTGATACGCGAAACTGTGATAACTACCGTTCGATCAAGCTGATGTCACACACCATGAAGATCGTTCAGCGGGTATTAGGTGGCCGACTGCGAAAAATAATACGGCTATCTGATGATCAGTGCGGGTTTGTCTCGGGTAAATCAACCACAGATGCAATCCAAAGTATAAGGATCATAATGGAAAAACATCGTGATTCCTTAAGGGATTTGCATATTGTATTGGTTGACTTTGAAAAGGCATTCGACAGACAACCACGAGATCTGATATGGGTGGCGCTAAGACATCGAGGGGTTCCAGAAACCTATGTACAGATGATTATGGACATGTACGAAGGAGCAAAGACAAAAGTAAGATGCCCCGCTGGAGTAACCGAAGAGTTCCCAATCAAAGTCGGGGTACACCAGGGAAGCGTTTTAAGTCCTTTGCTCTTTATTACAGTCCTTGATTATCTGCTTGAAGGTAAAGTGATGGACCCCAAGGTACATCAGTTATTCTTTGCTGACGATGGAGCCATCATAAGTGAGGATCCTACATCCCTGCAACGAGCACTTGATGTGTGGGTGGACGTTTTGGAGGGAAATGGGTATCGCATTAGTTCAAAAAAGACAGAGTACTTGTGCTGCCCGTTCTCTGATCCACTCAGGCCTATTCCAGACATTTATTTGAATGGAACAGTGCTTCCCAAGTGCGAAAAGTTCAAATATCTGGGATCTATGATCAATAGCAAAGCAACTTGTGATGACGACATCAATCATCGCGTAAGCGTAGGGTGGATGAAGTGGCGAGAAAATTCCGCTATCTTCTGTGACAGAAAATTGCCACCTAAGTTGAAGGGAAGGCTCTACACCACAGTTGTGCGCCCAGCGCTCACATACGGTTCACAATGTTGGACGATGTACAAAACGTATGAGAGTAAATTAACGGCAGCTGAGATGAAGATGCTTCGCATGACAGCAGGAGTGACAAAGCTTGATCGAATAAGAAGTTCGAAGATCCGTGGAAGCTTTCACATCAAGGAAACCATCGTACAAAAAATAGAGCGTGACCGGCTCAGTTGGTATTGCCACGTTCAAAGAAGAGATCATTTGAACCCTGTTAAAAAGGCAATATCAATGCACGTTTCAAAGACATCGCGATGTAGGAAAGGCAGGCCTATAAACGCCTGGATCAGACAAATGCGACGACATCGGCATTTCATTGGCCTCAGTAACCGAGTGATCCAAAATCGGCAGGCCTGCCGATATTTTCTGAGGTCAAATAGGCGAACCCCACATGCGGATCAGTAGAAATGCGGTGAAGTGGGAGGGTTGTGATCCCTTGTTTTCGGATCATGGCCTCGCTGATAAAAGGAAGAAGAAGAAGGTTTTATTCTAAATTGTGTGTGCACTGGCATTTCTTTGTTGATAGCGAGGCGGTGTTCAGAGCGCCGTCGACCCGCTACACAATTCTTAGAAGAGCGTTATCTAGTTCTAAAACTGCTAACAGGCCTCGTTGTTGAACTCGGTTCAGCCTCCAATTTCTAACCCTTTGAACGTACGCCAATACGCGAACCAGCTTAGTGTACGAACTGTATTTTTCAATGACAATTTTTGATAAATGAGAACCGTTTTCTTCTTTTCTTTAAGCGGCCTCTTCTGGAGAAAGCTATATGTTGACAGTGGATGGCCAGTTGGTCCTCCTCTTCCAATCAAAAACTTTGGTGCTCTAAACCACATTGAAGTTTCAAGTTCCTTTAACGCACAACCTCTTGAGACTATATCTGCCAGATTTTGAAGTGTAGGCACATGCTTCCAAAGGACATCCACGGTGTTCTCCTGTATTTCAGCGATTTCTGTTCCCTTCGAAGGTGCTTAACTTTGAAGAATGCGTTAAAATCCAGTGGAGAACAATTAGAGAATCCGTCCAAAAGTAAACTGCGGACGGCGCAGTTGCGAAGATCGTACGAATCGTTGTCCAAAGATTAGACAACAAATAAGATGCGCACAGTTCCAGCCAAGGAAGCTGTTTTTCCAAGTCCAGCATGAATTACTGCCACTCGATATCAATGCTTTGGGAAATTGACGCATCCCAGTCCGCTTTTTCAATCCGTAGCCTTGCAAAATTACTTTTGCCTTAATGATGATGGGACTTACTAGGCTTGGGTCGAAAAGCGATGACGAAAGCAAAAGAATGGATCGATTGGGTTTGTATGAGAAGAGAAACTTATCGATGAGTGGGTTCCAGACAATGCCTAAGGTACTGCTAAGATTGGATTCATTTAGCTTCACCTCCTTATTCTGGGGGTGAACTACGTCAATCATTTCGGATCTATTGCTATTCCATTTCGAGACCTCGAATCCTGCTGACTTCAAAAGTGCAATGACCTCCCCTCGGATTTGTACTAGCGTATTCAGATCATCCGCTCCAGTCAGCATGTCATCGAAATAAAAGTCTGGCTAAAGCATACGATAACCTAATCTAAAACCTTCCTTATTTTTGTCTGCTAGGTATTGAAGGCATCGAATGGCCAAAAATGGTGCAGACGATGTACCGTATGTAACGGTGTTCAATTGGTACGTTTTCACCGGTGTATGCTTATTCTCCCTCCACAGAATGAACTGAAATCTCCGATGAAATGAGTGCACTAAGACTTGCCGATACATTTTGACGATGTGCTTTTGTTAGTGCGTACGTATGCAAACGAAAACGAAGCAATATTGTAAAAAGATCATCCTGTATTGTCGGTCCGACCATAAGGATTCCGTTCAGCGAAACGTGTGACGAAGTTCAGCACGATGCATCAAAAACCACCCGTAATTTAGTGGATACACTACCCGGTCTAATTACGCACTAATGCGGAAGGTAGTAGTGTGGTTCTTCTAATTTGGGGTCTTCTACTAGCTTCATGTAGCCCAACTGCTGATATTCCCTAAGAAAATCTGCGTATTGACCTTTTAACACTAGACCTTTGGACAGCCGACGTTCAAGAGGTAAGAATCGCCTAAATGCAATGTCGTAGGATGTTCCTAAATAGCTTGGATCATTTTTAAAAGGGAGTTGAACCATAAGACGACCACTAAGAAGAACCTCAATGTTTTCCACAAAATATTTTTCGCAGTCCTTCTGCTCCTCCATCCATTTCGACTTAAACCCCGAAATTTCCTCTATATCACAGAATTTTTCGACGTAACGATCGAGTGAATCTTCTTTCAAACTAAGACTTTAAATGAAGTCGGCTTAAACGTAAGATGCTATAACTCCACAAATACCGAGATTTTCCACGTAAATTTCCACCGAGCGAACTACGGTTCTAACGAACCTCTTACGCGTATGGCGAAGGAAGTAAATAGTAACCGCGACAAATTTGATTACAACTTTAGTAAATTAAATATAAAAAATAAATTATATGAACGATACTAACTTCTTTGTTGTAAGTGTTTAGTATTGACTTCTGCGTAGCATATTAATTTTTAGTTCATACTTTTGTTTAGTATGCAATCTGCTTTTTATTTACCTGTCCAGTCTTTTTGTGTAAGGTGTAAGGCTTTATAAATATTCACAATACTAACAACTAACACCACGCTAAATGATGAGTGCGACAAGCTGGATATTACTTATTAGCTGATTTGAGTTTTTCTCTCTCAGTTCAAAGTAATATTCGTCACAAAATGCTTGCCCTTAAGCAATACTGATAGCGTTAAAAAAAAGATAGCAGGATTTTCTCCTTATGTTCGGATGACTCTTATAGCTTCCTGAAACGATCCAACCTAACGTTTTTTGAAGCGAAGGGAGTTTCGGTCCCAGTTTGATTTGACCTTCTTGAAGAAGATCGAAGAAAAATTCGGCACCTAGCAACAAGTATATCATTGATGGTTGATAAAAATATTCATCGGCTAGTTCGAGGTTGCTGGGAACATTTCAGTCCTTAACGCTCAACGCTGACTCAAGCTGATATCCCGTTATCGATGGAGCAATAAGGAATTCCAGAGTTTGTAGTATTTTTTGCCTTAGGTTAGGTTAGGTTAGGTTAGGTTAGGATCGGCCCTCGATGAGGATGTACTTAGACCAAGAAGTAGGTCCATTGTACTGCCGATGTGTAAGGCGGGTGGATCACCCTCTTACTCTTGGAACCATTTGCTTCGTTGAATGAAGTCGAGAATTTTAGCCGTGCAGGCGTTGCCGAGATCATTAAGATCATTGTAGAAGTATTCACCCAGAGTGGCCTTCCTGATGTTGGCGAGCGCAGGACAGGCGCACAGGAGATGACTGATGGTCTCTTCTTCCTCTTCATCTCTGCAGCTTCTGCAGAAGTCGTTGTGAGGGATACCTAATCTCTGGGCATGTCTTCCTATGACGCAGTGTCCGGTGAGGACATTTGTTATTTTTGAGAGGGTTCCTCTCTTGTGCTTCAGGAGTCCGATGGACCTGGATTTATTGAGTATCGGCCAGAGCTGTCTGGCGGTATGACATTGGTCTAGATGTTGCCATCGATGATTGGCTACTTTCTCGGCATCAATTTGAATAAGGTACTTAACATAAGACGCTGGCGCTTCGATGTCGGTGATGCTTATGCTATCTGTACCAGAGGAGCCTTGTCGTGCAAGTTCGTCGGCTGCACAATTCCCCGGTATGTCACAGTGACCTGGTACCCAGCAAAGGGTGAGGTTGTACTGACCAGCTATCTCGTTAAGAGATATGCGACAGTCTTTCACTGCCTTAGATCTCGTAGTGCTGGATGCGAGGGATTTGATGGCTGCCTGACTGTCGACATAAATTACAATATCAGGTGTTGATAGTGTGCTAGCCGCCAGCCAGTCAGCGGCTTTGCGAACTGCGGTGATTTCGGCTTGAAAAACGCTGCAGTAGTCTGGAAGGTTAAAGGAGAGGTGTATGTCCAGATCTTCGGAGAAAATTCCGGCACCGACTCCGTCCTTGGTTTTGGACCCGTCCGTGAAGATTGACAGCGATTCGTTGTAAAGGACATTGCGTTGCGTCCACTCACTTCTGTCCGGTATCGAGTGCGTGTAGCCCTTGTCAAAATCATATTCAGTGGGCAGATGGTCAGTGGAATTGGGAAGATGACGGTGCATCGAAAGTATATTGGCATGTCCCGTGTGTTGCTCCTTCCACTGCCTGGAGCCTCTCAGTCTTATTGCCGAGCTGACAGCCAATTGCTTACTGACGATGTCAATCGGAAGCAGATGGAGCATGGTTTGGAGCGCCGCTGTGGGAGAAGTTCTCAGTGCACCGGTAATACTGAGACATGCAACTCGCTGAGTTTTTTCCATTATGGATAGGTTGGATTTCTTCTCCAAGGCGGGCCACCATACCAATACTCCATACATGAGAATCGGTTTAATGACCGACGTGTATAGCCAGTGCATGATGCTTGGTTTAAGGCCCCAGGTGGAGCCTACTGCTTTCTTGCAGATGTATAGAGCGGCCAGCGATTTCCTGGCCCGTTCGACGACATTCTCCTTCCAAATTAGCTTGTGGTCAAGCTTTAGGCCTAAATAGCTAGCACTATTTGAAAGCTTGAGGGTGGATCCCCTTATCTTGGGCGGAGTGAAGTCAGGTAGCTTGTGTTTTCTTGTGAATAGAACTAGCTCGGTCTTCGTCGAGTTAACGGAGAGGCCGCATTTATCGGTCCATCTGAGCAGTTCATTGAGAGCAGACTGCATGACATCGGCCAGCGTCTGCGGGTATTTGCCTGTTGTTAGAATGGCGACATCATCTGCATAGGCAATAACATTGCATCCAGTTTTTTCGATCTTTAGAAGGGCCTCGTTAAGCACCAAATTTCACAATAGTGGAGACAGTACACCCCCTTGAGGGGTGCCTCGATGTACATGTCGCTTGACAGTACTACTTCCGAAGGATGCTGTTATCACCCTGTTCTTTAGAATGTGTTCTACGAAACAACAGATGGGTTCGCAGATGTTGAGCCTACGTAAGGCACTGGTAATCGAATTTGTTTCAACGTTGTTGAAAGCTCCCTCTATGTCTAGAAATGACACTAGGGTGAACTCTTTGGTTGAGAGTGATTTTTCGATAGGGTGGATGATGGAGTGCAAAGCCGTTTCCACAGACTTGCCTTTTTGGTAGGCGTGCTGTGACATGGATAGTAGGGTGCTATCAATAGTGGCCTTGATGTGTAGGTCCAGGATTCTTTCCAGAATCTTGAGAAGGAAGGACGTTAGACTAATAGGTCTTAGGTCCTTTGGGAGGGTGTGCGATGTCTTGCCTGCTTTGGGTATAAAGACCACTCTTACCTCGGTCCAGGCAGTTGGTGTTGTTCCAAGCTCAAGACAAGCCTTCAGAATGCAGGAGAGATACTGCCATACTATATTGAAGGCCGTCTGAATCTGGGCCGGAAAAACACCATCCGGTCCCGGGGATTTGAATGGTTCGAAACTGTTTACTGCCCATTTCAGCTTATCTTCGCTGATAAGATGAGGATGTGCCTGTGGGCGTGCAGCAATTACCAGGGCGCGATCATCGTTGGGGGTAGGCGTGCAGCCGGGGAAGTGAGTGTCCAAGAGCAGGTTGAGCGATGCTTCGTCCGATTCAGCCCAGGATCCATTGGGATTCATGAGGACACTAGGTATAGTTGGTGTTTTGGAGAGGACTTTTCGCAGTCTAGAGAATTGAGACGTGTTGTCAATACTCTGACAAAAACCGCGCCAGGATCTGCGTCTAGCTTTCCGAACCTCTATTTTGAAGTTCTTCAGACTTTCTTTGTAGATCTCCCAGTCCAGTGGTAGCCTTGTTCGTTTGGCTTTATTGAACTGCTTCCTGCTTGTGCAGCGAAGGCTGTTGAGTTCTGCATTCCACCATGGGGGACGATTGCCCACCTTTCTTCTTGTGGTCGGACAGGATTCGATGAAAGCTGTATTAAATGCAGAAGTTAGAACGGTGTTTAGCTTGTCTAATTCCAATTGTGTAGTTGGTGTAGTGTACACTTGATTGGATAGTTTAGCAGAGAGGGATTTATTGTGTAAGCACCAGTCGGTTTTCCGTCGATTGCGGAAGACCAAGGGTGCGGTACTGTGACAGATTTCCAGCTTGTACTCCAGATAGCGGTGATCGGAAAACGAATGACTGTCAGATACAGTCCAGTTGGAAATTGCAGGATAGATATTTTGGGAAGCAAAGGTGACATCAAGCACCTCTTGCCGGGTCTTGGTAATAAAAGTAGGACTATTTCCTCTGTTACAAACTACTAGGTCGGTGCCTACTAAATACTCGAAAATAGACCTACCTCGAGGGTTAGTGTCGGTACTTCCCCATAGATCATGGTGCGCGTTGGTGTCGCACCCCAATAAGATGGCTTCTCTTCTCCTCCTTGCTTCATCTACCACTTCTTCCACTTCCTTGGATGGAGCAGACTCGGGGTCTTCATAGGGTAGGTATCCTGACGCCAGCCAGATGATGGTGTTTTTTGATTTAAGCAGCGTTACTGCTAGGTCTCTTGTGCTATGGTGGGGAAGAAAAGTTAGGTTTAAGGAGGTTTTAGCAAGAATGCAAGCTCGTGTTCTACCTACATTCTTCGCGTGGTATAGCGTATATCCTGGGGCCCTTAATCCTATGACGGTGTCATCTCTTATCCAAGGTTCTTGGATCAGGGCGATGTCAAAGCCTCGTTCACTGAGGCGAAGTAACAGGTTAGCGGATGCTAAGGAAGAATGGTGGAGATTAATCTGTATCAGTTTTAGCATCATTATGAGCTGATACGGACCTCTCCACGACGGTAGCGTTTAGGTCATCGGGGGATGATGGTTCATCATCATGGATTACAACGCGGGGGAGGGCGGGAGTCGCCGAGTTAGAGGGACCTGCGATGCTATTACGGTCCGCCGTGAAAAGCCTTACATCAATTACCTTCAGACCACAACGGATCTTAAACTCCTTCGCGCGGAGTAGAGGTTTTGATTCGGCAGTTAGAGAGATGACTAGCGAGCGGCCAGATCTCTTGGTGTCGTTATCCGTTTTTTTAGAGCTCGGTGGCTCTTCAAATGCCTTCCAGTCTTTGACTGGTAGGTCCGGATTTTGGTAGGCAATCAGGCTAAGAACTTTTGCTGGCTCGGGCGGTTCGAGTGGAACCCAGATCCTTGCTTTCGGCCTGTGGGGGATTTGGGTCCGTTCCACCGCCTTGAGCTTGGCTCCTGGCCAGATTTCACCTATGCTGCTAATGGCAGCGGCGATGAAGTCGACCGAGTTCTGATCGTCGCATGCGATCAGCTTGGCGAAGCCTTGATGCAAGCCAGCGTCTTGAAAGGTGGGTGGAGAGTTGGGATGAGTTATTATACGCTCGTAAAGGCAGTTCATCACTCTGCCTTCAATGAGCCTCCACTTATCGTAGGAGATCCTCCCCTCTTCGTCAGACAGGTCCACTATCGCGACGACGAGGCTGTCCTTGACCGTCTCGGAGAAGGGTTTGGAGCTCACTGAGCTCTTTGTCTTCTTCGAGGCGTTGGACTCCTCGTCTACGGACCTGCGTCTCTTGGGCGCAGAGTCTATCGCGACTACGGACTGGCCCCCAGCTTGGTTTGGTAAACCAGATCGACTCGGTGTGTCGTTAGCGTGGGAGCGATACTTTCGAGGAGAGGGATTCACTCTCTGATTCGTGGGTTGGCGAGTGCCCCGGGTGGAGGACTGGCGTGAGCCACGGGTGGAAGGGTGGCGTGTGCCACGGGTGGTTGGGTGGCGTTGCCCACGGGTAGCGAAGTGCCGCAGAGGCTTTAGCTTCATTAGCTCGCTGAACTGTCGGGCAATGTCAGTTGCCCAGACGTGGGATTCCCGCTCCTGCTGACTCCACTCCTTTTCCGTCTTTTTGCCTAGTCGGTCAAGGATGCGGAAAGCCGCTTTAGTCTCACGACTTAGCGATTTCCTTTCTTGGTCAGTGAGCTTGGGAAGAGGTGGAGGAGCTGAACTGCACGTGGGTGTAGCGCTATTCAGCTCGTCCGACAGCACGGAGCACTCGCTGACGGAATCGTCAATGCAGAGATTCTGCAGATGCTCTTCCACAAGTGTAGTGCTTTTAGAGCTGCCGACGATGTCGGCTGTTTCCGGGTTTTTTTTGTTGAGGTCCGGCCTCAAGGTCCGGCCTCAAGGTCTGGTTTTTTGTATGTGTTAGAAATTTTGGTCCCACGAGTAGCTAGGGAAAGGGTGGTCAGTCTGCACAGAGCCCCGCATTAGGAGAAGAAAAGAAGGATAGGAGAGACTAGGTAGGATGATTATCTTTTAGTTTAACTTCGAGCCTCTTCAAGTGAATCGCTCATCGTTGCGGCGATACCGCTTGGGACGTGATACGTCCCCGATGTCGATTCCAAGCGTCTTGAGCTCTAGTATAAGCCATCACACCGCGACAAGGTAGATAATCAAGTGATGGAATTCCAGAGTTACCTCAGAGTTGTTGTACCTGGAGCGAGTCGTTGTTTGTGTCTAAAAACTAACCTTGGTTTCCGTTACCCCTATCAGGACAATATCGACACTCGTTCTACGTTTTTGTAACTGTAGCGCTTTTGCAAATTTCTCATTCACAAAATGAACTTGGGAACCAGAATCAAGGAGAACTTTTCCTATTTGAAATCCTCCTGAAGAACGCTTTACTAACACAAGTGGTGTTGCTAAAATGACCTGGGACTCTGGAGCATGATTCCTCTCCACTGCAGCATTCATCGCTGTCAATGATAAAATGTCCCGCTCTCCGAATGTTGATGTCTATGCCGAAGACTGTAGTGCAGTTGCCTACACTGTTTGTACATATTCGACCATGGACACTTCGATACTCCATGGCCCTTTCCTAGACAATTTAAGCAAAGACATCATTTTGTCGCATTTGAGAAACGATCCATTACGGTAAGTCCATTGAAGCTGGTGCAACTGGAGATAGAATTTTTGTTTTCCCGACAAAAGACGTAAGTAACCGGGAGGGAAGTTTGAGAACGGTGAGTAGAATACGAAGTCTTTGCCTTAGCAGTCTTTGTCTGGCTTGACTCTGATCTCAATTGCTTACTATCCCTCACTTCGGGATATTGGCCACATTTGTTGAGAACCTCCGCACATTTCTTCGACTCAGGGAGATCTTTGTACTCTAACTGTTCGTCCCACTTGGATTATGTTTCCGAGTCCACCTTTGAAATAGCAATATATATAATAATTGCATTAAATATTTGTTCGAAGGATCGAAGTGACTGCAAGGAGTTAGAAAGAGGCGAGATATCGTCAACCAAACTCCCTAATGAGACAGCATCAGCCTTAAGGACGTTAGGCAGTTCGAATAATTCGGAAATATATTCTAAAAATATTATTGTGTCGTTGTCATAACGTTCCTTCAGCCTGACTAGTGCCTTCGGATAGTTACCCTCCGTAACTTGTAATTTTTAAATTTCTGTCAAACTTGGGTCATTAAAGAATGAATGAAATTTTTATAGTGCGAATATTTCCCACTAAAGCGTGGAATCTTAAGTTTAGGCAAATGATTGACTGATTGTGGTACTGCGACGGTTGTTCCGCTGTAGTCATGCGTCATCCTTTTCCCAAAAGCGATAGAATTTTAGTTTTAGACGAAATATACGTTGGGCTCCGCCAGAGGTGCGTTTTGTCACCTCTCCTCTTCATTGCATATATGGATTGGCTGTTGCTGCGCAGCCGTGGCGGGAAATATTTCAAAGTGTACTGTAAGTACTAAATGAAATACTATTATTAAATGCAATATCACCCTAAAGATAAAACTTGTGTAACCAGAGTGGTACACGATCTGCGGTCAACCTCACCACATTTCCATTAACCACTTCCTCTTTCTTTTACTGACACTCGTCGAGGTAAGACTTACTCTAAGAATAAAAACATATTCTGTAATAGTTACAAACATTGCGTTTTATTTTTCCTTTTTTTCCCAACACCCTTTACGAGGATCGCCTTCGCACCTCAACAGTGGGAAACCTAAGAATTAGTCATCTGCTCCTTGCGGATGATTTGGTCATCCTTGGGTCCTCTCAAACCGAACTTCAGTGCGCACTCCAAAGGTTTGTAGTCGTTTGATGATGGTGGAATGAAGATCAACGTGAACAAGTCAGAAGTAATGGTCATTTCCAAAAAACCCATTTACCTCGGGGTCTTATTCACGAGTGATGGGAAGAGCAATGCCGAGTTATCCTGTAGAATTGGTCAGGCTGAATCAATTATGAGAGAGCTTGGCCAATCAGTTATAAGCAGGGTTAGGATTTTGTTGACATAAAAAAGTAAAAAAAGGCAAAACAAAACACTTAAAAAGGCAAAAAAAAGGCATTTATTAAAAAAAAAAAAAAAAACGGAAAGTAAATGCACATTTAGTTATAGTAGCATTGAACTACCAAGAGCTTTTTGAAATTTTCTGGTAATAATCTTCTCCGGTTGTTTCTTAGAAGCGCCTTTAAGGAGCTAAATAATCTTTGTACTTCAGCTGAAACGAGTGGAGCCTATTTAAAGCTTTCAACATTATTAACATCAATATTTTCTGCAAGTCTGGAATCCAAGTCGCCGTTCATTACAGAATTTATCTGCTCAATAGTTTTCAGTCCCGTATTTGCATTGAGCATGGCAGTAAACTTCTTCAGGACTTCATTTGCAATCGGTCCTTTAGCTTTTTTCAAGTTTTGCTGAATGTTCTTTAAAACCGGCAACACTTCGCCAATTGATGTCCCTTGATCAGAATAATGCTAGTTAAAATTAAAAATACCTGTTTTTTGTAAGTCTTCGAAAATTCGTTTTTTTGGGTCAACTAAAAATCTAAAATTGACTTTGATGTACGGCAGCTGCGCTTGCACTGCTTTATCTTCAATCAATTCCTTTGCAAACACAACACAGCTTGCATCGTCTTCAAGACCGCTGACGATTTTTTTAATCCGAGCAAAATAATCCGCATAATATGTATTGTATACAAACAAGAAATATGTAATAGAGTAATACACAGTAACGTCTGCGGTCACATACAAGTGCAAACCGTCTGTGGTCATGTACATACCGGGTGTCCGCCGGGAAGGTATACGACTTTGTTTGTTTATAATTTTTGATTAAATGAAAGAGAATGGATCTTATATTGATAAATGTTTTATTTAATGTCGGCAATTATGTATGGAATACAATATCAGGTAAATGTCCGCCTCTGCTAGTCTCACAAATGCGAGCCCTTTTGAGCACATTTATCATTACATTCTCACACATTTCACGCGGTATTTCATTAATTTCATCACGAATATTTTGTTTGAGTTGCTCAAGCGTTTCTGGTTTGTTTGCATAAACCTTGCTTTTCAGATATCCCCACAAAAAGAAGTCAGGAGCAGTCAAATCAGGCGACCGTGGAGGCCAATCAATATCACCATTTTTTGAAATAACTTGTTGTGGAAAGAGGTCTCGCAGTAATTCCATTGTAATCCTGGCAGTATGCGATGTGGCACCGTTTTGTTGATACCACATGTTAATCAAGACCAAAGCATGCAGTTGTGGCGTTAAAAAGTTTTCAATCATATCACGATATCGCTCCCCATTCACAGTTACCGTGACGCCGTTTTCATTTTCAAAGAAGTAAGTTCCAATGATTCCTCCTGACCAAATTGCGCACCAGACTGTTACTTTTAATGGATGCCGATCTTGCAGTACGTTGTGGCCCATGCTTGGGCCTATCACCTACAGACCCTCTTTCTTCGAAATCATTCACTACACGATAAATAGTGCGTTTTGTTGGCACGTTGTTTCTCCCAAAAATTTCACGTAACTTTCTCATCGTCACAGTAATTGATGATTGATTTTGATAAAATGTTTTAACGATTAAAACACGTTGGTTTATCGAATATTTTTCCATAATAAATTTGCCACGTGTCTACTTCACCACTGCCAAATATGAACTGTCAAGGCTAATGTTTACCAAAACGGCGGCAAAACAAAGTGTTCCCGGCGGACACCCTGTATTTCCATGTTGACCCTCCCCACAGACTAGACGTTTTAAATTTTAATGCGTCTATTAATTTAGGTATGCGTATTACGTAGTGTGAGTAAAAAGCATGTTTGCACATACAAACGCACATTTTTCTAAAAAATTTTTAGCTAACAAACTTTGAGAAAAAAACAAAATAGGCAAAAAAGGCATAAAAAGGCAGCAACGGCAAAAAAGGCAAAAAAAGCCAATAATGATATAAAAAGGCAAAAAAAGGCAAAATAAAATACATATATTTGGAATCAGGAGGACATGAAACGTGGTTGTGTAAAGTCGATACTATCTTCCGATTAAGGAAAAAAAAGAGGCAAAGTTAGCAAAATCCTATCCCTGGTTATAAGGAAGGCCGAACTTAGTGTTCAAGCTAAGCTATCGGTTTTTAACTCGGTGTATGTTCCACTTGTGGTCGTTAAATTTAGATAGTGACCGAAATAATAAGATCGCGGATACAAGCTGCTGAAATGAGGTTCCTTCGCGGTGCTGGAATAACTCGTAGGGATCGAGTGCGCAACACCAGAGTACGCGAGGCGCTCAACGTTGAGCAGCTACTTCTCCGAACGGAACGATCTATGCTTCGATGGTTTAGTCACGTAGTGCGGATGCCCCCAGACCGGCTTCCAAGACGTGCCATTGTGGCCGTGCCATCAGGTAGGCAACTCCGCGGTAGGCCCAGAAACAGATGATTGGACTAAGTCCGACATCTCTCCTGGAACCGTCTAGGGATTCTTCCTGGTGAAGAGTCAAGGCGGAGGATCGAGAAGGATGGAGGGTCCACCTGAGCATCCTACCCCCGCAAACCTCATGAAGCATTAGCGGCCATTGAAAATGTATGTATGCATGCATAAGAAATATACATACACGTCCTCTAGCTCACTTCGACAAGTACATATCCTTTGGAGCTAACCGCTATATTTGGATTTGATAAACGAGAAGCTGTTTAAAGTAGGAGTCTAAGATTCTTATACGACATTTCAGTTCAATTCAATTCAATTCAATTTATTGACAAAAGGTTTGTACATTAACATGGTGCGTTTTGGTGAGAATTATGCAAAGCAAAGTGAGAGCTTCTCCACAAAATGATTCCAAGTCAATCTGGTTAAACACTTTTTTTATTGTTTGAAGATTCGTGATTGAATTGAAATTGAAATGTCTGAAATACTACTGAATCATTCAAGTTGAATGAAAAAGGTTTTCTCAGCGAAGTAATCATCCCACCTCAGTTTCGACTGAGAAAAATAGTTAAAGTGGTTCCAAGTCACTTTGTGTTGCTGTACTCCGTATTAAATATTACTTCACTGAGAAGCGACGTTTCACCAAAACGCACCAATAGTCTTGGGAGTATACTCGTAGTTTCAGAAATTGAAATTAGACATTATAATAAAAAACAATAAAAAAAAAATTACTTTAATTTTACTTAAAAATAATTAAAAACTTTATAAGAGAAGGGGCATGCGGGAGAGGGAAATGAGAAGGAAAGAAAAAAAAAAGGGAAACGTGAAGGGAAGGAAAGGAAAGAAGCTTGAGGAACTTGCTTTTGTTGCGTTGTATTGATATAATGGTTAAGTAGTGCGATTTTAAAGTTTTTGGGATTTAATATACCTTTAATATATAAAGATAATTGATTCCAGAGCCGAATAGCATAAACAAAAAATAATCTATAACCATTTAAATAATTGTAATGGTGAGTATTTATGTTTAATGTTCTTCGAGAACGAGAGAAATCTAGCTTAGCAAATAGATATGGTGGAGAATGGGATGTTATTATTTTATGAAGAAATATGCAATTCCTTTATTGATGCATTGCTGTAATGAGCAGCCAAGGAAGCTCTTCGAGTACACGGAAATATGATCAAATCTACGCAGCTTGAAAATGTATCTAATAGCATCATTATAAGCTACTTGAAGCTAGTGAAAAAATGCCGAATCGAGACAGCTATATACCGCTTCAGAGTATGTTATTATAGGCATAATAAGTTATTGTACAAGCCTCCGACGTGTTTTTAATGGTGTGTAGCTATCTGAGATCCACAGTTTCCGTAAGCATCCATAAACACGGCCTACTACAATGTTTATGTGATTATAACAAGATAGGTACCGGTTTATGACAAAGCCAAGCCTTGTAGCGGATTATAATAGTTTGAGTTTAGTTCCAAATAGCCAAGATTACGTTCAAATGACCTGTTCGAGATAGGAATAGCTAGACATTTTTTTTACTGTTCAGAACTAATCCATTGCTTCCGGCCCATTTAGTGATTGCACATAGATCCTTGTTTAAGCGCAAGGCGAGCTCACTAACTTTACTAATTGGCTGCGATAAATAGAGCTGAACATCGTCGGCGTAGAGGTGAATAGACACAAGTTTGCACATGATGTACAAGCAGAACAGAATGGGACCAAAAATTGATCTTTGAGGAACACCTTGAGTAAGGGACTTAAGAGCAGAGTATTTGGCACCCACCACCACTCTTTGGAATCTATCTCTCTAGAAGCTATCAATAAGTTTAGTGGCCCTGTCGCTAAAACCAAAATGGTTCCGCATTTTACAGCACAGAATATCATGATTTACCTTGTCGAAAGCCTTCCAGAAATCAAGTAGACAAAGCAAAGTTATAAATCCCTTATCGAATTCCTGTTTTATATCATCCAAAATGTTAACCATTGCAGTTGAACAACTATGGGCCGGCCTGAAGCCCGGCTGATAGGGGTTCAGCAGAAAATTCGCAGACAGGTCATTTTGAATTTACCTTGGTAATACCTTCTCGAAGACCTTCGACAGACAAGGCAAGATGCTGATAGGACTGAAATCATTGGCAGTATAAGCATTCAGTTTCTTAGCAACGGATATCACTTTAGCAGTTTTCCAGGCCAGAGTAAAGGTCGAAGTCATTATACACGAATTAATGATGTGTGTTAAGTGACTTATTATTTCTGGCAGAATCAGTTTTGCAAGCCGAAGTGGTACACCATCTTCTCCGATAGCGTTTGCTTTGATTGCTCTAATACCATCAAGAACTTCACTCTCCATTACCACCTTGAATTCGGCAAGACGTTCGACAGCTGTAGTAGTGGACACATTATAGTCGAACGTGTTAGTTTCAAGATTATTCAGCAGGAAGCAATTGTTAAGCTCGTCTAAGTCAATCACGCAATTACTACTGCTATTGGCAGTACTATACATACCAAATTGCTGCAGATTTTTCCATAAAACCTTGGGAGGTAGGAATGAGCTTAGTTTGGAGGAGAAGTAGTGGAGTTTAGATGCACGAAATACAGAGGTCGCGGCGTTACGAGCAACTTTATAATTATTCCAGTAAACAGGGGACTGATTTCGCTTCCATTTATTGCAAAGCCTGTTCCTTTTTTTGAGTGCACTAATAACATCATCCGTGTACCATGGGCAGGCTCTATTACGGATAGAAAGGGTCTTGGTTGGTACATTTTCATTATATAAATGCAGGAGAAGCATCTGAAAATGATTAAGTTTATCATTAGAATCTGCACTCAGTCTACAGTTCTCCCAGGGAACAGATCTGGACGCAATTTGAAGTAAATTGACGTCAATTGAGGTGAAATCCTTGTACTCAAAAACTAACGGAGAAGCTTCGTGTGAAAAAACTAAATTTACCGTACAAAAAAGTAGATCATGTTCGGAAATAAAGCCTAAAGAAAGCTGCTCATAGAGAAGTACTGCGAGTGGATCAGCCACAATAATGAGGTCAAGAAGACTGGGCTGTGCATTTGGACGGAAACATGTTGAATTAGAATTATTCACTATTGAGAGTCCATTGGAGAACGACAAATCATTCTTGTTTTAATAAATCAATATTGAAATCCCCACAAATGACTATGTTTTGATACAATGGCGAAAACACAGCGAAATGATAAAAAAATGGTTCAGGAGAAAATCTTTTATCAGAGTTGTAGCAGCACGCAGCCAAACATTTCACACATTTATCAAAAATCTCAAGAGTTACATATGTATTCAACATCCGTATTACAGAACTTACCAAATACTGTGCAGTTCAGAGAAGCCTTACAACATATAGCCACCCGCCCAACAATAGTGTTCGTAATTCTATCATTACGGAACAAATTGTAACTCTCCATTTATAAAAATTGTCCGGAATCACGAAATAAATTTCGTAAGTAATCCATTTTTCGTTGGTTAAGACTTCGTCCGTTGGTGTGACATACATACCTTAAATCCATTTTTATGTTTCGACAGAACATTTAACATTGTATGAGTTGAATTTTCATTCATACAGCGAGTAATACGTATACTCGTTGCTAATAAGTTATCCATTATCAAAACAATACATATTACAAATGGTACCGCAAACTAGAAAACCGATTTGTGTTTTAAATAAAAATAGCAGTAACAGAAATAACTGTGGAAGGTAAGAAATCCTTTATTATGTAAAAGGGAAAGAGAGAGAGAGAGACAAGGAGGGAAGGAATACGATCAAAAGTTAAGTATAAAAAAAGAAAATAAATAGATTTTTATAAGTGGAAACGTTTAATTAATATTTATGTTGATGACTTCCGTCTCAGAGTGAAGAATAGAAGCGATGTTGTGAGCTTGGGTATTTTCGACGACTGTATAAGTTATAGAAGCTTTCAATGAGAAAGATTTTATCAGCTGTAGTTTTCTTTACAAGGACCTGGCCGAATGTTGTGTATACGTGCGACAGCTGATTTCCTCTCCTCAAATCAGTGGGAGTACGCAAGAGCAAACGGTTTTTGCTAGTGAGACTCTCATTGAGATAGCAACGGTGGTCGCCGTCAATCTCGATCCCAACGTCACGAAGACAGAGATCCCGTCTATGCTTGCTCCTATGAGCACCAGCTGATTTGAGAACGGAATTTCTCTCCTGTGTGTTACAAACTTCAGCTCAATTGGCGAAATTGAGCCATTGCCGTGTGCGTGTACGTCCTCTTGTCCGGAAAATATTTCTCAACGCTGGTGGTTTTATGTCAATTGTATGACAAAAGCGATTGAAAACTAATTTAAGATTTTCTTCAGGTGACTCCGGTATGCCAAAAAGACGACATCGGAAGAAATATCTTTCCGTTTAAGCTTCTCAATTGGTTACTGAAGGGCAATTATCTGTGTGTTTACCTCACCCGTATCAGCTGATTTAGCTGCAGCGTTGGCTTCGATGGTGTCGATTCGATGCACAATGTTAGGAATTATATTATGGACTGTTAGCGTCTCGAGCTGCGGAAAAAACATTTTAATTGATGTAACTGTCACTGTAACTTAACTGTGAATCAAAGTACTGAAAAAGAACTGTGCCAAAAAATACTGTAGAAAATAAAACAACCGAATTTGATAACTTGCAAATGGACAGTAGTTTTATTTTGCTATTTCTGTTGCCTTTATGTAAATACATAATGTAGTACATAGCGTTTCAGCTGTCAAATACATTCTTGCAGTTGTAGGGGAGTGGGTGTATTCAACCCCTGCACTATCTCTTATGGTGCTTTAGTGCTCTAAAGTTTCACCTTTTATGCAACAATACAAATCCGAATTAGTTGGTCACATGAAGATCCTTGAGAAAATTCTGCTACTTACTTGTCCAGCAGTATCCATCTCAGACTTCATGCCCAAAAGAATCCACCTCAATCACCCCTTCACAGTAAACATACCTGACCGCAGCTACTGGGACTATCCTCAAATCCCCCAATCAAGATCTCAAATCAATTGGTACATTGATGGTTCAAAAATGCCAAAATGGGTTGGAGCTGGTATCTTTGGCCCCAACTACAAACTCTTTACACCACTAGGTCAATCCACTACTATCTTCCAAGCAGAGGTCTATGCCATCGAGCTCTGCGCCAGAGAATGCATTAGAGGAAACCTCCGAAGATCACATATTAATATAATGTCAGATAGCCAAGCAGCACTCAAGGCTCTCACGTCCTTTGACTATAAGTCTAAGCTGGTTTGGAATTGTTTCCAGACGCTTTTGCAGCTTGCTGCACAGAATAATATCACACTCCCTGGGTCCCCGGTCACAAAGGTTTCCCTGGTAATGAAGCGGCTGATAAGCTTGCCAGACTAGGTGCCCAATCTCCTTACATCCGACCTGAACCCTTCTGCGGTTTACCCACCAGCCAGATTAAAATAGAGCTACTCCGCTGGGAACGCGAACAAATGCTCTCTCACTGGAATGCTCAACCCGGTCTAAGGCATTCCAAGAAATTTGTTAACTTCTCAAAAAATAGAACTAAAGACATTCTATCAATGAGCAAACAGAATGCTAAGATCCTTACTGATTTCCTAATTGGACATTGCTCTCTCAACTACCATCTCAAAAAAATGGGCCGTGTTCAATCGGAAACGTGCCGGCTCTGTCTTGAAAATACCGAAACAGCCCATCACATACTCTGTGATTGCCCGGCCATGGGCAACTTAGGCTAAAGCACTTTAATAAAGGCGTTAAATCACCTTCTGACGCCACCTTGTCTTCAGCTCGAACTATTCTTAGCTTCATTAATGAACTTGATTTCAGCTAGTTGACAAATTCAAAATCAATTAACAATCTTCACTTAGGCTCGCTTAAGTAATTGGCTTTGTTTCTCTAGGCAATCCTCTGATAGTAAGCGTAGAACTGTTGTCGAGATGGATTCGGCCTTCTGCAAACTGGTTTTATGCATGATGTTAGTGTGTCAGCAAGTTCCTTAGATGCATTCGAGCAAAATGTGGAATTATAGCGAAATTGTCTTTTGAATTTACTGAAATTGATTCAAATTAGAATTAAAAATCCTTAGAGAAAACCACTTATTAAAGTTTTAAGGCAATTAAGTAATAAAATGTTTAACAATTTCACGCACTTTTAGAATTTTTGGTTAAGAAACTCCCGAGAACTTATTACTTTTGCCAGACGAAAAAATAAAGCTGTCTGTGCGTTGGTGAACATTACATTCATTCAGGAATGTGCAGGATGACGATGAAGAACGCTTGCTACTCCAAAAAGGTCGGTAATGACCTCACCGAGTCCTTTGATTTAGGGAATAGGAGGAACAATCAATATCGATGAATTGGACAGAACGTTACAGTGGGCAGCTGAAACTTCGATGTAGTAAGGACTTTGTCTACCTGGCTCTGCTATTAACTCTGACAATGATATCAGCGTAGGAATCAAGCGAAGAATAACTCTTGCCAATCGCTGCTTTTTGGTCTAATAAAGCAATTCAACAATAAAGCCCTATCTCGTACAACTAAGGAGACTCTATATAAGACCCTGATTATCCCAGTCCTTCTTTACTGCGCTCAAGATAGATATCCTTAGTGGCTTCAAAAGAAAACTTCTTCCTAAGATATTCGGTCACATTTGCGTTGACGGGTTTTGGATGAGAAGATTTAATGACGAACTACGAAATACGAGCTGTCAGTACATCGACATCGATCTAGTAAAAAAACGGAATATTGTTTGAGATGGCTAGTACACCAACGCTCCAGCTCGCAAAGTCTTGGACTCTAATCCAGAGGAGCGACGCAATAGAGGCCCTCATCGCCATAGGTGGTTCAAGGCGACCTTAACCAATTTTGAAGGCACAAATGGAGGCAATTAGCTAAAGAAGACAGTTGAGGCCCAGGATCACCCCGAACTGTAAGGCCATTTAAGTAAGTAAGAATGTTTCTGTCAATAGTGAGCGTTAGGGATTTGGCTTCAGCAAGATGGTGCGACATGCTATACAGTGACCCAACCAATTAATTCATTGAAAGACAAATTTTATGACAATATGTTAAGTAATGGACCAGTCAATTGGCATCCAAGATCGTGTGATTTAAAGCATTAGATAATTTTCTATTGGGATATGTGAAGTCACTGATTTTTGAGGCTGAACCAGCAACAGTTGAACCTTTGAAAATCAACATAACTCGTATTATTTCGGAAATAGGGCCTCAATTGCTTAACAAGGTGGTGGTAATTAAATGTCATTTAAATGTGCTAGTCGTCGTGGATATATGCCGGAAATTGTTTTTGAGCCATATGAAACATTTATAAATTATATTTATAATTTATAATTTAAATAATCTTTCAAATATCAAAAAATAAATTTCGATTGTGTTGTATTTCAATATAAAGTTCTATCACTCTAAAAATTACAATAATATCAACAAATCAGCCTATAAGCCTCTTTTCACTGTGAGTGAAGTTCCCCTAATGTGAAAATTGAAATCTTGTCGAATAATTGTATAAGGAACATTTGCCTTGTACTATATGAAATAAATAAATAAAATAACGAACGAAAGCAATTAATCGTATCACATCACTAGTTCAATGGTGCCAGAAAGCACTTAAGGGTAGGTCGCTGTCTGTGATTTTCATTATAAAATAAGGTGGATAATGTAGTACACACCATATTCAAATAAACAAATAGATAAACATATCTGTGTATCATAATACCCCAATTCTATGAACATTTAAATGCCAGCATGATTTGCTCGCATGTTATATGGAGACAGAAAACTTTCATTTTAAGAAATATCATCAATATATCAGCAGTTAAGGGTCCATTTGAAGTTCTTAGCTCCCACTCACCTCATTGTGCTACTAGGCAAATGTGTCTATCAGAATCCTCACAGTATCTTTGTCACAAGTATCTTTGTCAGAACATTTATTATTACATAATCGCAAAGCCGAGATTTTAAGTTTTTGAACATTGATTCGGCAGATGATTGAGAAGGGAAGGGTTTGATATTGTTATTTTGCTGACGAAACAACCATTTATTCAAAATGCCAATCTTAATCATCTATAATTAAATTTAGACCTAATGGGCATCTGGGACTATATTTCGAGTCGTTTCATCTATTGTTATTGTGAATGTCTATTTTCTATCCATTCACCAATTCTAACAATGTGAATGAACTGACAAGTATCTGCAGATACCTATTATACTGCACATGTCATGCTCTTGGAGATTAAAATATATATTCTTTTAAAGATATTCATCTACATTTGTCATACTCTCATTGTGTGCAGCATCTACATATGAAAGTGTATGGAACCCTCGCCCAACATTAAATGAAAGAGATGAATAAAAAGCGTCGCATAAGTAGGATTGTTGACGTCTAGACTTCTCAGAAAAGTGTTTTTTGTGACAATAAAAAATCTGCTTAACACCATACTTGAATAAATGGAAGCGATTATCTTGCATGTTTCTTGCAAGGATAAGTCGTAGATAAAATATGAAAGCTTGAAAAATAGACGACCAAATTTACCTTTCGTCCTGTGTACCTACTCGTACACTATGATTTAAACTAAGTTGACATTTGTAAAACTGTAGAACTATTAAGCAGCGTACGGCTCGAAGAGAATGCTGCTAGGCAATTTCAAATGACGTAATAAAGGTGTACAGCAATGCTGTAAAAGAACTAAATCAATGGAGAAATATGTTTTTAAGGTAATACTAAATACTAATGTGGATACATAAATTTCCTGGCACAATCATTAAAGTCAGGTTGTATTCTCGTTAAGGACAGTCTTCGCTATTGAAGTCTATGAAGCAATTAAAGGCATTAAAGTTATTGAAGTCTTTAATATTTGATATTTATTAATTCGACTTACATTAGATTACATTATTTTGTTCTAGAGTGTTAAAGTTACATTAAAATAAAATAAAAAACTGACAGTATAGATAATATAATCCAAGAGTTAATTAAAACAAAGTTTTATGTAAAAACAAGATAAAATTTATAAAATAATACAATTCTAGTTTTCATTGCTGGACATATACAAGATCTTCTAATTATCCTATTCCACAAGCACTTTTCCGAAAACTTGGAACATGCGTAATACGATAAAAACTCCCCTTCTAACTACCGACCCATAGCTTTAATGTCAACGTTCCACTGGTGATTTAATGTCTTACCTGTCCGACAAATGGAACCAATGCATCCATAAACATGGTGAATGCAGAATAGTTGCTTTTGATATTTCCAAGGCTTTCGATAGGGCATGGCATATTGTAATGGTTAACAATTGGTGACAATTTCTCGAAATGGATTGCGAGCTTTTTAAGTAATCGATCAACACAAGTTGTTTTAGATGGATATACTTCCACCCCCTTCTCAACTAATGCAGGGCTCAGTCCTCTCTCCGACCCTCCTTCTAATATTTATCACCGAACTTCTCTCTCTTACTCGCAACCCAATCCACTCCTTCGCGGATGGCAGCACCCTTGACTTCGCTTAACAACTCCACGACAAGGGCCCCAAGTTGTAAAGCCCCAGCGATAGCGAATGTCAACCGAACTTATCTCTAATATTAATGCAATCGTCAATTGGGGTGTTAAAAACCGAGTTGGGTTCAACGCGTCAAAAACTCAGTGTTGTCTCCTGTCTCTCAAGCGTGACACCAACGTGGCCAAACTAAAAATGAATGAATGAATGAATAATAAATAAAATTAAGTTTTGTATTTTTTTTTTTTTCTCTGAAACCTCCATAATTCAAAGTCCTCTGTAATTCGAAGTTTTTCCTGGCCCGATGAAATTTGAATTATCGAGAGTTTCCTGTACCTATAATCTAAAAAAATTCAGAGTTAACACGCATCGTCACGTCACTCTTTTTTCTTCCCTATCCAATCTCGAATTCTCCCTTATACCCTTTTCTTTGGCTCCATAACTGGGTTTATAACTTAAGAGACATAGTCTTAAGTGATGCAGAACATTTAAAAAAATAGAAATAAAATATACATATACAGCCCAATCTATATACATACGAGTAAATAAAAATGAAATGCTGTTCGTTGGTCATCGCATCACTTGAGAATAGCTGGACTGATTTGCCTCATTTTTTCATTAAAATGTTCGTTATAGTCCGAGTAAGGTTTTTACGGAAAGAAAAAATTGGAAAAGTTGCCCGGAAAACTAGAAAATTCGGAAAAAAATTCTCACCACATTTCAAGTTATAGCCCATCAAAGTGGGTGACCTCTTATTTGGAGGTGTAACCACTTCAAACGCCATAACTTCTAAACTATTATAGGTACAAAAATAGTTTTATACATTTTGGAAAGACAATTTAGTAGCGCATACAAGTTTCAAACACATTGGGTACAGCTGTGTAGCTACAAAAAAGTTATGACTTCTTAAACTCAAAATAATAAAAATTTGTCGTTCCATTTTTTCACTTCAAATGCATTTTTCTCAAAATTTTTACTTAATTTTTTTTTTTTATTAAATTTGTATCCCTAAAAAATTCCTTAAAATTATGTTAAGCAACTTTCCTATATACGATCAAAGAAGTTGTAGTAAAAGCCATTTTTTGTCTGACTAAAATGGTCAAACAAATGGTCAATTTCTCTGAACCATAAACAAATGAGCTTCAGAAACCACTACACCAAAATCGTTCTCTCTCTCTCTATCTATCTATCCTTTCCAACGCCCGCACATGTTAGGATATTCTTACCCCTTGAGTGTGGACATATTATAAAAAAAAAAAAAAAAAATTGGAGAGTTTCCAAGAAGAATAGGTGAGAAATAACTTTGATCTAATAAAATTTTGTATATCACTAAGCAATTTGATTTGGATTTATTTTTAATTGGTTTTTTATATATATGGTTTGAAGATCTTCGTAAAACTTGGAAACCTCATTTTCAATCAATCCTAACTTACAGCTTATAAAGCTGTACTCATCAGCGTACACCTGTTTTGCGAGTTTCTTGTTTAAAGTTGGAGATCGTTAATAAAAAGTAAAAATTCCAAGCGATCTAGAATTCATCCTTGTGTTACGTCTGCGTTTGCAAATATTTTGATATCCTTTTATTTACAAAAATGCTTGTTTGCTTTGAGAAAGGTATGGCAAAATCAATCTACAGGCAGACGGAGAGAAATTGATTCACCCTGATTGTCGTTGGCGTTTGTCGCTTTTCGACGATTGTCGTTTTATTCATAGCTACGACCTGCTGACCGTTAAATATTATTAAGCAATTTGTTTGTCATGTAGAATACTATTACAACTCTTTCACAGTGAAAAAGTTTTAAAAATGGATTCGTGCTACATCTGAAGAATAAAACGGCAATCGTCAAAAAGCGACAAACGCCAACGACAATCAGGGTGAATATATGTATATTGTAGCTTTTTTTATCAACAGCTTGTGATTAGTCGTATTGAACGCTTTCGAAAAATCAAGCAAGTATAGAAAAGAAACCAAATTTTCATCTATTGCTTTTCTAAGATCGTCTGCTCCCTTAGGAGTGATGCTATGCAACTATGTTTAGATCGAAGACTGGAGGGTGGATCTGGGCCTCAACCAACAAACCTCTCCAGCCAGACCTCTCCCACTAGAGTGGAAAATCACATCTACAGAAAAAATTGTGTGGACTTATGTCCTACCTAACATGTTTCCTTAGATGTGCTTAGGATAACTCACAAAAACAAGAAGAGCGCGTAATAAGCTAGTGCAAGCAGCCACGCAATTTAATTTTTTTTTTTTCTTGTGTTGCTGTTTGTTTTAATTTGGTTTGTTTTACAATACAACGCAGTTTCCATAATGCAAAAACTGCCGCAAATTTTGTACTTTTACTTTGTCAAATTCTCTAAAACTAAAAAAGGATTTGAGAGTTTAATGCACACTCTCAAGCCGGAATATAACCCACCTGCTTAGGGTCACTGTTGGATTTGGAGTAGGTGCGAGGTTGGGTGTATGCAAAGTTTTTTTTATATCCATGTTTCACATGGACTTCTGGCTAAGTCGATGACCTTGTATAGGCCGTATAGTTCGGTATTGTACGTTTTCCTTCACTTACCGAAGATCACTGAAAGAACTTTTCTCTCAAAGTAAACAAGGACATCATCATCCGATTTTGACCGTGCCTCTGCGCCATACAGCAGGACTGGGATGATTAATGTCTTATACAGAGTTCCCTTAGAAGTTCGAGAGGGACTTTGTTACTCCATTGTTTCCTTAACCTTTAAAAATAGGGATTGGCAATAATAATTCTTCGTTTGATCTCCCCACTGGTGTCATTTGCGGAGCTGATCATAAAGCCTAGGTAGACAAAGTCCTTTACTACCTCAAAATGATATCTGTTTATTGTGGCATTCTGTCCAAGACATCGATGTTGGGTGTCTTTATTTGTAAGCAGCACGTATTTTGCCCTCCTTTTATGGACAGCTAAACCCATCTTTGGTGTATCGATCTCAATACTTGCAAACGCAACACTGGCGGCCCGCTGAGTTCTTCCGACAATGTCAATGTCATCGGCGCAGGCAAGTAGTTGTAGAGACTTATAAATGATTGTACCTTCGGTGTTGGCTTGTGAATTTCGTACAATTCTTTCAAATATTATGTTGAAGAAATCTCATGATAGCGCGTCGCCTTAGACAAAACGCTGCGATGCGAGATACGATGCAACACAAAAGATGGTGCGCACAGTGATAATGGATAGTCGAAACAACCTTCGTAGATAAAACCTCTGCTGCTTTTCTTAAGTACCATAACACATTTGCCACCATACTTGTGTTCCATATAAAGGTATAGACTTGAGCACTGCTTCTAAAACCGTGTATTTTATACTGTGGGGCACATAAATTGGGGTTTGGAAAACAGTTCCTCCATGTAAACCCAATGGCACCTCTAGACTGCAAAAGTTATTCTTTCAAATGCGGCTCCATGCTAAGGTTACTTCAAATAATCAATCCTTTTCCTCTTAGCTGTCTACCTCCACCCCTTTCGAAAATCATGACTTTCGACTTATTCCAATTAATCTCTAGCTTTCACAGCACACAACAGTCCTATACCTGATGTATCACAAGTTGTAGGGTCTCAGGGAATCTTGCTTATAATACAACATCATCAGCATACAGGAGTTCCTTAACCTTCACTTGAACAGAAATTTTTATGTACCTACATGGACAGTATCTACCGTGGTAGATAAAATAATATTTCATGCATTTCGTATGAGTTATTTCTGCTTGACAGCTCATTTTTCACACGTTCTCTTTATTTGACTACTACCTATAATGATTTTTTCTCTAGATAACGGTTTTTTTCCAAGGTTTTGAGTGCATCTCTCTTTTTGTGGCCTTAAAAGTTAGCTTTTTCGCTCAATTTGCTTGTTTTTTTCTTCTATTTTTCTTTATTGCCACTCTTTCCCTTCGTTTTGAAAGCGTTACTAGGTTACTAGGAAGCTAGGTTTTTACCGCAAATGAAAAGTCACTCCTATTGAAAATTTGCGCACAAAGTTCATTGTGGTAAAACACTACACGTAATATTTTTTCAGTGAATAGTTGTGTGCTAAAAAAAGTTTGCAAAATGGATAACAACGAAAGTGATTTTGAGTACCTTTCAGCAGCAGCTGTTTCTAGGTAATCAAGTTTTACCAGGGCTTATAAGTGAATTTTAATAAAGGAATATAACGATTCTGTCGACAGGTTGGCTTATGATGACCAGCAGATATATTTTAGGCGACTTCTTGAAGTAATCGGCTCCGACTCAGAGGGAGAACTAGGTGAAGGTGATGCAGATGGTGATCCTGAAGACAGCTTTCTGCCTGAGCTTGCAGAGGCAAACGTTCCACGAAGCAGTCAACAAATAGAAGTGGAGATAGAAGATGATGATGAGGAAGATGAAGATCAGGATTTATCGGGTGATGTTGCTGATAACGAAGAAGAACCTATGCCGGAAGCAGATGACAATTTTTGGATTGGTAAGGATGGTACAAAGTGGATAAAAAGTGCACCAAATTTGCGTCGTGAAGGGGCGCATAACATATTCCGGGAAACAACATTTGTGGGTCCACATCCAGCTACCAAAGGTCTAACAGATGTGGAAACTTTCTTCCGTATAATGAGCCCTTCCGTTCAAGACATTATTTGCCGACACACTAATAAAAGAGCTCTCAGTGATTTCGCTAAGTGGAATGAACATCATCCCGAAAAAGCTCCTCTTGAATGGAAAGCCATCAATGAACAGGAATTTTGTGCTTACCTGGGTATTTTGTTGGTCATGGGCTGCCACCGATCTAATTACGAGACACTGGCTGAACTTTGGAAAAGCAATGCGCTTCCTCTATATCGAGCAACAATGTCGGTCAGAAGATTCAAGGCGATTTCGCGATTTATACGGTTTGATTCGGATGCCACGCGAACAGCTCGGATGGCCACTGATAAAGCAGCTCCTATTCGTGATATCTTCGATATGATCAACTCAAATTTGAGGCTCAATTTTAGACCGTACGAATCACTTACAGTGGATGAGCAGTTGTTTCGCTATAGAGGTCACACTAAGTTTACCCAATATATTCCTTCGAAACCGGCAAAGTATGGAATTAAATTTTGGTGGGCTTGTGATTCATCAACAGGATACCCTCTCAACGGGCAAATTTATACCGGGAAGGTGAATGGCATCAGAGATGTAAATCAAGGTGAGCGAATTGTGAAAGAACTGGTTGCACCATACAAAAATAGTGGACGAAATGTGACCATGGACAATTTCTTCACAACTCTTCCACTTGCAAATGAATTACTTACCTGGAAATTGACGATTGTCGGAACGGTGAAAAAAAACAAACGCTTCTTACCTCGTGAGTTCAAACCATCGAAAGACCGGGTTCCTTTATCTTCTGAGTTTGGGTTCAGTAAAAATGTTGTATTGTGCTCCTATGTTCCCAAGAAAGATAAGGCTGTTGTGTTGCTTTCAACTTTTCATCATGACAAGTCTGTTTCCGGGCCCAAGCAGAAACCTGAGATTATCCACTACTACAATCAGACTAAAGTGGGAGTGGACGTTATGGACAAAATGTTGAGCCAATACACAACAAAAAGAAAAACTTATAGATGGCCACAGGCTGTATTTTATAATTTGATTGACCTTTCAGGACTTGCAGCCTATATAATATTTTCAAAGAACAATTCGCTGGGTCCTGCAGCTGTGCAGCAAAGCCAAAGGCGCAAATTTCTCGAAAGATTGGGGGAGAACCTATGCATCCCACATATCAGCTCTCGGGCACAAAATCACAGAGTGACAGGTATTTTTACCATAAGAAACGCTATGGAGTGTTTGTTAGGTCACCCAATAAATACAAACAAGCCCAATGATGAGTTTACTCCTGACGATCCAGAAGAGCGGGATTCCAGTGGGCGCTTACGGCAAAAAGGTGGGTGCTTTATGTGCTATCAACTAAATAAAAAAAAGCGTGCTACGCGTCAAGCCTGTGTCAGCTGCAAAAAACCTATATGCGCTGAACATAGTCTCACCCAGACAAAATGTGAAAAGTGTCACTTGAAAAAATGAATAAACTTATATTATTTGCCTAAGTAATGGTACAAAAACTGTTTTATTCTTTATATTATTTGCTATGTCTATTTGCATATACACAAAAGTGTGGACTTTTCAGCTGTAACAGGTAAATGATACATGTTATATCCAAGTCAACCAGCATATTTCATACAAATTCGGTGAATATCTACCTGGGTAGATACTGTCCATGTAAGCAAAAAAAAACACAAAACTTCAAAAAATATACAAAAAAATATACTTAAAGTATGAACATGCTAATAATCTGAAATAAATCAAAAAGTTAGTCACTGAGTCGGACCCATACCAGAATCCACTGACGAATCGAAGAAATTTTTAGAGATGAAAATTGAAATATCTACCCGGGTAGATACTGTCCATGTGAAGGTTAATACGAAACAAATACCTTCTGGGGCACATTCAAGCCTTCGATGAAAGGAGCAAATATTGATGGACTTGCATTACAACCTTATCTGACGCCTGAACCTGTAGTGAACGTTTTCAATCCAAGCCGCTGCTTGTGTGTTATTGAATAAGTTCTACATTACTTTGCCACATTTGTGTGACATTCCATATTGATAGAGCTTGTAGAAAAGTCGTTGATGGTCTGTAGTATCAAATGCAGCTTCAAAATTAGTCAAAAATGCATAAAGCTTTTGCTTCTGTCCTGTAAAAGTCTCCAAAATATTTCTCAGCACATAAATGTGATCTACTGTAGAATAAACAGGACGAAACCCAACTTGAAATTCTTTCAGACGAATTGTAATGGTTGATTAATTTAAATATACAAAACTTTAGAGTGAAATACAAGGAACAAATAGATTTTTTTGCAATTGATTTAAAACGCCGCTTTTTGTATAATATGTACATATAAAGCCACCTCCTTACTGAGTAATATAACCAAATAAAACCAACATCGATTTACATGTTGACCAAATTATGAAGTTTAATTATTTAAAAACTGTTTGTAACAGTGTATTTTCTTGTACCTACCTCTATATTTCGAACACCTATTTTATTACTGTAAGTATATGATTAAATAAAACATGCACGTGTACTTTGTTTTAAAATTTATATTTATTTGATTTACAATTTAATTAGTCTTTATGTTTAACACTCAATATTTTCATTTATTTAATAATTACAGCATAACAGTACTTTAAAACACAATTTGAACTTTTAATAAAAAATCGTAATATTCAATCAGTTTATTAATAATTATTGTATTTTATCAATTAATCCTTTTATTTTCTGCTTTTCTTTCTATTTTAAAATACTACTTGAACATTCCTTAAATATGAGTTAAACTAATTATATTACACAATTTTATTTCTTACAATTTTACCAAAAGTCTACGCATTTTTATTTTTAATTTAATTTATTTTATTTTTTTTTTAGAAATATATTACACATTATGTAGACTTCTTAAATTCATTGTTAATCTAAAAAATAAAATAGTTTGGACTTTTCACGTTTATTTAAGTATTGCTAGGGTATACATACGTCAAATTGATATTATAAAACAAAAGCACAATATGCACCTGGTAAATGCATTCTGAGTTACTTTTATTATATACTATATCTAACAAAACGCAGTCTAATACGATAAATAAAACTAATTTTGGTTGCATTTTTGTGTAGGTTTTGATTTTATTTGCAGTGTCCTTCAAGGGTGGTGAATTCTATTTCGCCACGCGACAGTATCAGATCCGGGTCTGCAATATACACTGCTTTGCATATGATTTGGAAACAACAATTTTTTGGAGCAAAAAAGAGTTTGTGATGTTAATTTATTAGTAATGCAGAGATTTATTAAAAACAAAAACACGCAATACATGAATTAAATGAAACAAATTAATTAAAGGATTAATGCAATGCAGATGAGTACATTTTGGAAAATAAGCCATAACTAACAAGCGAGTAAAACAGGTATAAATAATTAAACATGTATATGCTCCTGAACAGTAAATACATACTTACTTTATAAACTGCATGGCCCACAATCAGTATTAATTAGATAATACAATACTAATAAAGGTATTTGGACTGACGCTATAACAAATAATATTTAATTTTACCCATAAGGACATATCTCAATCTCGGAATTGTTGTGTGGGCAGAACAATAACACCTCCCAACGGAAAAAAAACCATTTAAATTCAGGAGAATTGTTATTGCGTAGATAATAATAATATATGCCGAAAACGTAGTTTTAAAAAATAACTGCCTGAAAAGAGCGTTATGTACTCGTAACGTGTACAGCATCTTAACATACTTCAGATCAAATACTTGTACATTCTGTGTAAAAAATACATTGAATTGTTTAATAAAACACAAACAAAATTAATTTATTCATACAAATTTATTTTGTCGCTAATTGTAGGCTGATTGTGGTATGACCTTCAGCTTCCTCAGAAAATGTTCGTTTATGGTCTCAATTGACTCGAAATGTCTTACTCGAAGTGGTAATTCGAGCTTGGGGAACAGAAAGTCACACGGGGTCATGCTGGTGCTTGGTCGATGTCATTCGTTAGTTTTTGGTCAAAAACTCATGCACAACAATTGCTTTGTGCGATGGTGTATTATCGTGATACAAAATCCATGAATTGTCCTTCCACAAATCTGACCATTTTCGGTGGATATTTTCGCGCAAACGCCTCATGACGTATAAATAGTATTCCTTATTCACAGTTTATCCCTCTAGAAGGAATTCGGCGTACACCATACCACAGTAATAAAATAAAACAGTCAACATGACCTTGAGCTTCGAACGACTGATGCGATTTTTTGGGTTTCGTTTCAATTTCGAGGCGCCGTTCCGAAGTTTGTTGGCTTGCTTGCATATCTTATTAGGAAACCCATATCTCCTCACTAGTTATGATGCGTTCATGCGAGGGGTCCGTAGAAGCTCGAGGAATCATGTCTTCAGCGGCCTGCCCTCGATGCTTTTTTTGCACAAAAATCGCAGAGCACTCAAAAGTATGACTACCAATAACAACTATTGTCAACACACTAAGTGATATCGGGCTCAAACTCCACGTGGTAACTTGGTATAGTAGTACCAACTTACAGAATAAAAATGTTGGTGATATCTTTTGTGCGCGTCTTTTAAATGATAAATTTCAGGAAATTTTTACACATAATGTACATAAATGCAAAGGTTCAATTCGATAAAACAGATTTTGAAAAGCTTCAGAACTTTACTTTAAAATACACCCAATCGCCATTAAAGACACCTGATGATATCTTAATCCAAAGACGTTGGAAAACGTGATCAATGCATGAATAGTATTTTAGACTCATCTCTTTTCCCAATTTTCATTTTTTATTTTTTTATTATTGCTGAAAATGTTTTTTTGCTTATATTGTTAATATGTTTACTTAAAATCAGAATTCCTCCCTGGTCTCAAACCTCGTTTTAACAGTAACATGAAATATTGTCTAGCTGATCTTCTACTAGCTAATGCTACAAATGTCTAAAGTCCACAGATCAAGGAATACCCCTGTTAATACATACAATATAAAATATGCAGCTATTACACTACACTAAAACAGCGATAAATACTGATTGGCAAATTTGTCAAACTATTACTATTAGGTCAGCGTTAATTCATTTTAACTCCTCACAAATCAACATCAATTTAATTCACTGCCACCACAAATTGCTGTCAACAAATCAATAAGTCGACGCACCAGACAAGACACAATTTTACTTGAACATTGTTGAATACTGGAACCAAAAACGCTGAATTGAGAGAAATAAATATAAAACATAACATGTTCTGCCTAAGCTGAAATCCCTTAGATATTCAACATTTTGAGAAAATCCTGGAACACCATAAATTGAAATTTTCAAGAGCCTCAAAATCTGTAGTTGAGCTATTAACGTACATATGTACGCACATACACGCCGAAGGGTATAAACAATACACGCTTAGGTACTCGTACCATATTCCTTAGACATTAATATCTGCAACTACTGCCAAAGAAATGGCTGTAAATTCACAAAAATATATTTATAACAGACAATAAATAAGTCGAAATCAAATGTTTTCCCTTACAATTGGAAATTACTAATTTATCTTCAAACATTCAAGAGCAAGTAATAATTTAATATCTTTCGTACAAATGTACGTGCGTACTCAGACTGTAGGAATCACCCATTAAGAGGACAAAATAAATAAAACCAAATTGCATTTCCAACCCTCTTGAAAGACAAAGCAAGCGTCGATGATGAAAATAATATTCGTTCTTATTTCGTTTGTTTTCCTGTTACAAAGTTCTTATCGAGAATAAAATACTTCCGTCTTGCTTTTATTATCCCTCTTTTATAGCGTGTACAGTTTGCATGGCGTCACTTCTAACCATAAAACCTCCCATTCTAATGCTGTATTCAATGGAATTATTATATTGATGTGACAAATCCATAAAAAAGACAAAAAAAAAAAAAAAAAAATCCTGATAAAGTGTTATTACGCCCCTCGCCGCGCCCTACTTCCTTGAGTCATGTACGAACTTCAGCATCTCATTTCGACTTGGCAAATATACTTTTTAAGGGATTTCTTTCTTTTCGTCTGCCGTCTACGTGCTCTTTTATACACTTAATTACATTCTGCGCAAAATTAATTCCGATATCAAACATGTGAGTGTATTCTTCAATCGCCTACAGTCTGTGAGCAAATGTTTGTTCGGTACTTGTTACTTTGAAGCACGTGTTTACGAAGAGGTTAAAACAGTTCGAACTTAGTTGGAGGGTCTCTTTAATGGAATATCTTCTAAAATAAGTGCCTCTTTGGAACATATGATACACCATAAGTTATTATTTTATGGAGGTCCAAGGGCAATGGGAATGGAAAATACATTCGAGAAGTATGTGTGATCAAATAAACGAGAGAATTTAGTAGGAACAATAAATAAGGGTTATTATTCCAGGCGTATCATTACAGTATTGCAACCTGTTCAGATGGACTGATTACTTTAGAGAAGGTATAAATTTGTCAACTATTCATTCATTACAGCTCTAGTTGACCCGTCCAATGCTTTTAAGTCAGGTAGCAGACACTTATTTGGATCCTTAGGACCAACTTTTAAATGAGTATGGTTTAGAGAATTATGCGTCTAGACGTCTAACTACATAATACATGATTTGGGCAGAATGTCTTTTTTGGTACATTTAATAGTTTTTATTACGTGGTTTGGATTTTAAATTCGGTTCTATTTAAAAAACGGAATTTTAAGCAAATTAAAAGCTAGGGTGGTAGTCAGAGAACTTTGCGAATAGGTCATTGTGCAAAATTCTAAAGTAAACACAAAAAGGTGGAATAAAGGGGTACTTAAAATGCAGTCAACTGTTGCTTCTGTTGGTGCAGAGGGAAAACTTTAAAGACTTGTGTGTAGGCAGGCATAAGGAAAACTACTATGCAGTATGCCAATTGTATGCAAATTGCAAATATACCTATTTAACACAACAGCACTTCGCAAAGCTTTGACAGGCTCTCAATGGACTTGTTTGACTTTTGCAAAGGTTTTCAAATGTTCATTCTTTTTTCTAGGCTGAATTTGCCTTTGAGAAGGAATAAAAATTCCTTGTGATGTCCCAATGAAAATAAATCGAAAGGGTAAAGATGTGTACTATACTCATATTATAACCTAATTTTATTGTTGCTAGGTATTTGACTATTCATCGATAAGATTAGGCATTTATGGACATAAAAAAAGTGCATTCACAAATTATTTGAGCCCAGGGGATTCCTACAAGGTATAAGGTTTCATGCTACTGATTACCTAACACATTTCCGTAATTTTGAAAAATTCAAGTATATCAGCTTAAACATTACTTATATGCCACTTAAAAACTGCAAACCCGAAAGAGAAAAGTGAGATATACAAGATTTTAGTTTAATCTGCAGTGGTATTGTTCGAGTATTTGCGACATCACCATGGGATGTAATTTCTGTGTCACTTCCTAGTAGGTAAGTGAGTATATCTATCAGATCCAGAATTCTAACAAGAAATATTGGACCTGGGCAACAACATACGGACTGGATAACCACATAATAAAATGGTGGCTCGAGAACTGACCAAGGCGGTCGTTTTTGGGCCAAGAAGAGAGCATTCAAAATCTATAGCAAGAGTAATAGCATATTTCAAGCTGAAATATATACTATAGACAGATGTGTCCAACTTAATCTCGAAAGAAGATACAGCAATACGACATAGCAATACTGTCAGATAGTCATGCAGCTATCAAAACACTTGACTCCTATGTAATTGAATCGAAACTTGTGTGGGAATGCCTACACTAACTTAATGAATTGGGTAGAAATAATAAAGTAACCCTCCACTGGATACCCGATCAGCGAAGCAGCAGACTCTTTGGCAAGATAGGTTAGGTAGGGTTATGAGGTTATCATAAAACACTAGGCACCAAAGTGGGCCCATCGCGATCCCTAGGGAACCTTCACGGCAGAAGACCTAAACCCATTCTCCCAAGCAATTAATCTCCCTACAGAATCTGAAAAGATCCTTGTTATGGTTTAGGGACCTCACCTCTTCAAGGTTATCGAAGAAGTATCTTCCAAGATACTTTGGCCTTGTCCTCGCAATTCCTTGACATTCACAGAGTATATGAGTTATATCCTCTGAGACATGTAGGTCGTTGCAGTACCTACAAACATCCGTATCGGATAACCCTAGTCTCATGGCATGCCTCCTTAGGAGACAGTGGCCAGAGAGTATTCCTATCACTGTTCTCAACCGCGATCTATCTAACTTGATTATCTCCCCAGATTTTCTGCGATCTAGCACAGGCCACAAGGTCTTAGACACCCTGTGACCATCTATGTTTGACCATCTTAGATTAGCCGTGTCAATGATTTTATCCCAAATAATTCCCTTGGCCACGCACCCTGGTGGCTTAATGCTACCAATTATATCGCTACGTGGGAGCCCCGCTCCTCTTTTAGCCAGCGCGTCGGCCTGCTCGTTGCCTTCAATATCGCAGTGTCCAGGTACCCAGCATAATCTGACTCGGTTCTGCGTACATAATGCCCTAAGCATTGTGCGGCAATTCCTGATTATATCAGATTTGGTGACGTAAGACTCTAGCGCCTTTAGCGCAGCCTGACTGTCAATGTAGATGGCGATATTCTTATCGGATATTGATCCCATCTCAAGTAATTCCGCAGCTTTAAGTACAGCTAGAACCTCTGCTTGGAACACACTGCATGTGTCCGGAAGTCTCAGGGCCACCTGTAGGTTCGTATCTCTCGAGTAAATACCTGACCCCGTGCCCTCGTTGGTCTTAGAACCATCTGTGTATATTGCAATCTCGTTATGGACAGAGACTGTCTTCCTTCGCCAGTCCTCTCTAACTGGATACAGTACTTCGTATGGTGTGTCGAAGTCTAAGGTGCCAAGTATATCGTCCGATTCGTCAGGGATACCGGGAAAAGATTCCTTGAGAATGGAGCTGTGTCCTATGTTATTAGTCCTGAAGAGACCAACGTTAGTGAGCCGAAGCGCACTATTGCCCGCTTGAAATTTAATTTGTAGGTCTAATGGTAAAAGATACAGAAAGATCTCGAGTGCAGCCGTAGGTGTTGTGCGTAGAGCACCCGTGATGGCAATGCAAGCTGTTCTTTGTACCATGGCCAACATATCCCGTGTGTTTTTCGTATTCGTTGCCTTCCACCACACAAGAGCCCCATACGTGAGTATGGGTCTGACTACCATGATGTATAGCCAGTGCATCATTGCGGGCTTCAGGCCCCATTTTTTCCCCGCGGTCCGCTTACAGATGAAAAGAGCATTATAAGCTTTGCGGACCCTTTCCTGTATGTTAAGTTTCCAATTTAGTTTCCTATCTAGCAATATCCCAAGATATCTAGCGCGATCCGAAAGGGAAAGCTCCACCCCTGCTAGCTTAGGCAGTTTGAAGGGTGGTATCTTGTATTTTTTGCTGAAGAGTACCAATTCGGTTTTATCCGGGTTGACGTGTAGTCCACACCCTCTAGCCCATTTTTCTAGACTATTAAGAGCTGATTCCATAATTTCACTTAATGTGTCAAGGAACTTGCCTTGAACTAAAATCACCACGTCGTCTGCGTAAGCAGTGACGCTTATGCCTGTGTTGCTTAGTTCTTTAAGTATCTCATCGATGACTAGAACCCAGAGGAGGGGTGAGATAACGCCTCCCTGGGGAGTCCCCCTGGTAACGGATTTTCTTATTGAACTGTTTCCGATAGTGGAGTTAATGTTTCTAGTGCCTAGCATATTGCAGAGCCAATTGGTAATGCTATGCTCGACGTTCATTGTTTCCAGGGCCTGTTTGATGGCCCTTCCTTCTACGTTATTGAACACCCCTTCTATATCTAGGAAGGCTGCTAGTGCATATTCCTTATGGTGAAGGCTAGTCTCTATCTTCCCTACTACGTAGTGTAAAGCTGTTTCCACCGATTTCCCCTTCAGATATGCGTGCTGAGCTTTGCATAGAATCCCGTTGCAACACTTACTTCTGATGTGAATATCAAGAAGTCTTTCAAGTGTCTTGAGGAGGAATGACGAGAGACTTATGGGTCTGTAGTCTTTCGCTGAAGTGTGGCTTGGTTTACCTGCTTTAGGTATGAATATAACCCGCACTTCCCTCCATGCCACTGGTACGTAACATGACCTTAAACAATGTTTAAAAATTTCCCTAAGCTTGCTTCTGACCTTGGCTGGAGCTTTTTGCAGCATAGCTGGCAAAATTCCATCAGGGCCTGGTGCTTTGAATGGTGCGAATGACATAATGGCCCATCGCAGATTCTTCCATGTAATGAGATTCTCTACGTCGTCCCCTATTGACCTACCATTGTACGAGTACTTTGGCAAGATAAGCAGAAGCAGAACCCTTCACTGGAACTGAATCATCTTGCGGAATGGGGGAACATGCGAAGAATTCAGGAGAATGGAGAAAGAAGACAAAGCAAGAACATGGAATAATACCCCAGGTCTGAGGCAAGCTAAAAAAAACTTCTGGGATGCTATAACTGGAAAATACTCGAAGCATGCATTTGCCTTAACAAGAAAAACCTACGCAACCTAACAGGCTGCCTAATAGGGTATTGCAAACTAAGGGAGCATTTAACCCAGATGTACCTGATGTCCTACATGTAGGTCAGTGAACAAACCGTTTGGCACGCGCTGTTTATGCATTCGTTTTTTGCATTCAGATTTAGTCAGACGTGTTTTTAGTGCAGTAGTTTTTAATACATAATTATATCATGGATATATATATCGTCCTATATATACAAGTATGTAGGACGGTCGTTATTTTGGAAATATATGAAATTTGCCCAAATGTAAAAAAAAATGGTTTTATTGTTAATGAAAATTTGGTGTAACCTTTCCACTTATGCGTTGGAACGCTGTACGCCTGTGGTTATAAGATGGTGATTTATGTTTTCGGAGTCGCAGAATTCCTTAAAAACGTGTGAGGTAAACGCCGTACCTCTGTCCGACACAATAGTTTAGGGATTTCCAAATACCGCTTGTTGACTTTTCAGCTTGTTCAACACCTCAGCTGCATTCATAGTTTTCGTCGGGTACAGCCAAAGGAATTTGGAAAATCGATCAATTACCGAGAATATATATCTGTACTGCTTACAAGTCGCTGTCATAGGTCCCAGTTGATCCACGTGGTAAGCACAGTAAGCACAGAGAAGAACATCTCGCCCTCAACGAATCTAAATCTGTTCACGTGAATTTCACTTATAAGAACACTAATGACTTGCCAATTTTTCTAAATTCGGCCCGAATACCTTTTGCAAACGAGGCCAAATAGCTGAGAATGACACTCGACGCAAGGCTGAAATGAAATTCGCACGTGAAAATGAAACGTAGAGAACTCGAAATCAAATATGGAGAAATGGACTGGTTACTCGGAAAACATTCCCAGCTCAGTACTGAGAACAAATTGCTTTCATACAAGCAAGTGCTAAAGCCGGTGTGGACCTACGGTATACAACTTTGGGGTTGTACCAAGAAAACAAATGCGAATATTTTACAAACTTTTAAAAATAAAGTGCTAAGAGAAATTGTCCAAGCACCGTAGTATAGTAGAAACAACGATATTCACGGGGATCTCGGAATTCCGGCAATCGAAGCTGAAACTAGAAGCTTCGCGAGAAAGCATAGAAACCGACTAATCGGACATGTCAACATACAGTTTCGGGCTGCTGTATCTAATACCTTTTTTAACTTCTGCATGCCTTCTTCTTTGTTCTTGCTTGGAACGATCAGATCATCCATATACAGAATTACAAGCTTTCGTACTACTAAGTACCGGGTGTCCGCCGGGAAGGTATACTACTTTGTTTGTTTATAATTTTTGATTAAATGAAAGAGAATGGATCTTATAGTGATAAATGTTTTATTTAATGTCGGCAATTATGTATGGAATACAATATCAGGTAAATGTCCGCCTCTGCTAGTCTCACAAATGCAAGCCCTTTTGAGCACATTTTTCATTACATTTTCACACATTTCACGCGGTATTTCATTAATTTCATCACGAATATTTTGTTTGAGTTGCTCAAGCGTTTCTGGTTTGTTTGCATAAACCTTGCTTTTCAGATATCCCCACAAAAAGAAGTCAGGAGCAGCTCTTGTGTCAACTGAATCTTAAATGGAAACAAATGCAAATCCTTGTGCAAAATTGTGGCCAAAGTTGTTCTTTGAAAACCAAGCTCCTGAGCACGGCGTCGAATTGAGGTTGATGGATTGTTTTGAACACTTCTTTGAACAGCAGTAATGTTTTCAGCCGATCTTGCAGTACGTTGTGGCCCATGCTTGGGCCTATCACCTACAGACCCTCTTTCTTCGAAATCATTCACTACACGATAAATAGTGCGTTTTGTTGGCACGTTGTTTCTCCCAAAAATTTCACGTAACTTTCTCATCGTCACAGCAATCGATGATTGATTTTGATAAAATGTTTTAACGATTAAAACACGTTGGTTTATCGAATATTTTTCCATAATAAATTTGCAACGTGTCTACTTCACTACTGCCAAATATGAACTGTCAAGACTAATGTTTACCAAAATGGCGGCAAAACAAAGTAGTATACATTCCCGGCGGACACCCTGTACTTGAAAACGTAGTTTAGGGATGGTACGGAGCTTCGACTCCGAATCCGATATGTCGGAACCTACGGCTTAAATTGCACCTCCGAATCCAGCTCCGGTTCCGATATAATCACAACGGATATTTTCGGGCTACCCTCCATAACGACCGACGAACACGAACGACAAAGAGCAATCGAGTTGCGACATGTTACGATACTACTGTGTTTTTACTCTTTTATTTGTTTAAATCAGTCAGTTTGCATTGAAGTTGAGAGTGTGTGCTTGAGACGCGTGAGTTAGTGATTGGTTTGTTGGCTTAGTAAACAGATAACTTGCCGTTTGTTAACTAGACTTTATTAACTATGAAGCCTAAAACAAGTGTAATATACAACTATTTCAGTGAAATTGATTCGGATACGGCGAAGTGCAATGTTTGTGAAAAAAAATACTCCAGGAAAGGTGGCACCACGTTAAAAGGGCATTTGAAATCGCTGTATGCTGATAAATATGAAGAACTTTTGAAACAACAAAACAAAAAGTTAGTTACTGAAAGTTCCTCAAAAACTCCATTAGAAGAAGCTAAAAAACAGGTATCATTGCACGACATCTTAAATAAGAAGCAAAAATGGGATGCGACACATACTAAATCTAAAGAAATTGATAAATTAATTTCCGAATTGATCGCCTTAGACGACCTTCCTTTCAGTTTTGTAGAAAGTCTAGAATTTCGCAAGCTCATGCAAAATATTTTGCAAGATTATAATATGAGACGACGCCAGTTCTTCACCGACAATATTTGTGACGAATTATATTCTAAAATTGCTAATTAAATTACCGCATTACTGAAAAACTTCAAAAAAACAAAAATTTGGCGCAACAGCTCTTTAAAGTGCCAGGGCCTAGATTCTCGCAACCACTCATGTTGTGTGCGTTTTATTTTTCACACGAATGGAAGGGGCCTACAGTTTAATGCCGAATCCGAACGGCGATTTGAGAAGCTTTTTCGTGACAACAATACTCTCGGATGTTTGTCAGACGCTCGCGAGAGGTGGGACCGTGAAAAACTTTTTGGTATTGTCTGGGATTCGAACTTGGAACCTCATGCGTAGTGATCCGACACACTAACCACTTACGCCACGGTGCCCACACTGAAAAACTTCCACACTCGTAAATTGTCATTCACCACGGATATTTGGTCTGAGCCAAGTGCTAATGTATCGTTAATAAGTTTAACGACACATGGAATAACCGTAGAGTTAGAACGAGTAAGAGTTATATTAAAATGTCAACCGCTGTATGAACGTCACACTAGGGATATAATCGCTGAAGAACTTAAGCACATGATGCATGAGTGGGAAATAGAAGACGACACAATTCATTACTGTATTCGTGACGGTGGGTCAAATATGGTACGAGCAATGCAGTTAACTAATATTCCTGATGTGAATTGCACTGTACATCAACTACAGCTTTGTGTTCGAAATGCTTTGAGCAAAGACAACGATATCACAATAGCTAAATGCAAGAACATATCGGCACATTTTAGCCATTTACTGATTGCATAGTCTGAATTACAAAAGATGCAAAAAGAGCCACTTAACCAGAAACCTTTGGGTGTAATACAGGATTGTAGTACAAGGTATTGCTATTAAATTATTATTAACTATTGAATTATTCTATTCTAATCTAATCCGCTTTTATTTATTTTTAGGTGGAACAGTACCTGTTATATGATAGAACATTTGATTAAGATCAAGAATTCGATCTGCTTATATGCTAGCAAGCAAAAAATTCAACAAATTTTGCCGGAAGAAGAATGGTTACACCTCGATGGATTGGTGGCAGTGTTACAGCCATTTGAAGAAGTCACCAGAAATATGAGTGACAACAAAGCCAGCATTTCTTCTGTAATTCCTTTATTTCACGTGCTCAAACAGAACCTTTAAATGCAAGTATCCGATACTATACCGAATGTTATAATAATAATCACAAGTTTAATTAATGACCTAAATACAGAATTTGCTGAACGTACACACTAATAATACATATATTATTACAAATATGTAGAAAAGAAGAACCTTTAACATTTCATAACATTTTAGGCATATCTGGGATAACAGATTTAGGAAACTAGGGATAACAGATGAAAGCCTTTGTGGATTCTGCAGTGAGTCCAACGAGACTCTGGAACATCATTTGAAGTTTTAAGGGGCATTGACCCACAAAAGACTGAAATGCTAGGTAAGTGCCAAATATATAATGAGGATAACCCATCCATGGATCCACTTCTCATTCTCAGATTCCTGAGAGAAACTGGATTGGAGAGGGAGTCCTAGGGTGAACTATTCTCGCCAAGGCAAAGTAAAAGTATATTCCCAGCAAATAAATTTCCGAAGAAATTGTAATGCGAAGGGAACTCTAATAAGGGAAACATTTTTCTAAGGTATTAGCAGGGGCCACAATACCTCATTGAGTCGCATTGGAAGATAACCATACACAAAAATAATAATAATATCATAAGTGAGTAGATCTATCAGATCCGTTGCGGGAATTTCTCCAATTTTACTTCGAGCGAGTGTTAACAAGTCGTGTTTGGCTGACTAGCCAGCTTTTTACGATCTAGGGTAAACGTTTTCGTTTTCGAAGAACGTCAGTTTTAATACCCCGTAGAGTTTAATATTGTGCTGTTAGCTAAGAATATCAAGCGAGCTTAACAAGCTCAATTTTATCTTTATCTGGAAAGAACCTACAGTTTTGTGTCGTATCCGAAGGGGAATTTTATTTTGTTTTTGATAAGTGTTCATGACAACTATACTCTCGGATGTTTGTCAGACGTTCGGAAATCGAACATTGAACCTCACGCGTAGAAGTGCGGCACAGTAACCACTGTACCACGGCACCCCAATTAATTCGTAGGAAATAAAATTTATCAGAAATCAACAAAATATACATGCACCAAAACTGAGGTAAGAATGGTGAACAGACATCTCGGCAATAGTAGTGTTCCGCTAAGCAATACCAAAGTTTCACTAGTCTTCTGCAGAAATACAATAATAAAGTTCAGCTTACAGCTCATCAAAAGCGATAGCCACACCAGGTGTGATCAAATCAAAAAAATATTAGGTGAATGGAGTGAAAGAGAAGGAGATGCCAGGTCCATAGACCTTCACATCGAATATATAATAAAAATATATATATGTTTTGATCGCAAAATGCCCTCAAGGAACCATATATAGGTACTATGATCCAAGCGAGATAATTAAAAATCAAACCGGACTGTCAGATCATTGATACTGGTCCTATTTAACTACATATAAGGCGTTTTGAAAAAGGTTTTTATTAGAATTCCTTTTTCTTATAATGTGAGTTACCAGTTGGTGTTCCGATATAAAATACCTTGTCCTCAGAATTGATTTCTGAAATCATTATAGAGAGCAGCAGACCCGACAGCCTTTCCCAAATGTACTCCATCTTGTTTTATCTAGGTATGTGCAGGATATGTAAATGAACCACCTTAAAGTATGTTTTTATCAGCGTCAAAAGCTCTTGCAATAGATGTGTCACCTAAGCCTATTGGCAAAACTTCATCGAGACCTTTCCAATGGTATTCGTACCTAACTTAGCTACTAAGTGTGCGTGGTCAGGGAAGTAAGGTTATCATAACATTAGGGACCAGCAACAGTGATTTTTAAAAGTAAAATATTAAAAAAAAAAGAAAAAGGAATACAAGGAACATAAATATTCCACTTCTGGTCACATAACTACAGTCGAACCTAATAAAGTGGAATCTCTTGGTTCAGTTAACTGTTTTAAACTACCAAAAATGTTTATTTCACAGAAGGAGGTTTTAACACGCCGATTTAAAAACGCTAACTATTATTCGAAGAGTTTTATTTGAATAGTAATATATTGCGTGTTTTGGTGAGAATTATGCAAAGCAAAGTGAAAGTTTCTCCACAAAACGATCCTCAGTCAATCTGGTTTAAAATTTGTATTATTGTTTGAAGATTGGCGATTAAATTGAAATTGCATTCAAAAATATGAAAAAGTTGTGCACAAATGTATTGTGAAATACTACTGAATTATTCAACTTGAATCAAACTGAATGAAAAAGTTCTTTCAGCGCCCTCTGAAATAGAGTAGCGCAAACTAAACATCCCAACTCAGTTTTGCCTGGAGAAATAGCTAAACTGGTTGCCAGTCACTTGTTGTTGTTGTGTTCCATGCTAAATCTTACTTCACTGAGAAGCGACATCTCACCAAAACACACCTATAGAAAAGAAATTAATTAGAAAATCGCATTATACTCGTAGTTCATATAAAGAAACTTCACATTCATTAAAAAATAAAATTAAAATAAAGTGCAGTGAAAAATTGTACAAGCACCGTGGTAAAGTAGAAACGACGATATCCACAGGGATCTCGGAATTCCGACAATCGAAGCTGAAACTATAGGCTTCGCGAGAAAGCATAAAAAACGACTAATCGGACAAGTTAACAATACAGTACTACAAATTATGGATGAGAGCAATGTCTATGGAAGATTTTTCACCTACCCCCGGAAAAAAAAAAAAAAAAAAAATTCATTAAAAAAAAAAAAATTGGTCAGTTCAATGTCAGTGCTTAGTTAAACAGTACAATAAAAAAAAAAAAAAAGTAACTGAAGTCGTCGATAAAATAGCCCGAGATAGATAGATACATACATAGATGAAATTGTATTTATTTTTCTTAAGTTTAAGTCCCTTGACATATGTATAAATTTATGACTTTGGCTTTTGCCGTCAGCCAGATTAAAGATATTAAGAGAATAATCTAAAATATTTTAAAGCTTAAACAACACCAAAATACGAATAAAAAGGTATATGTATAAAAACCCTTCGGTCATTATTCTAAGTCGATAACTTATTGCAGTGCGGATGTTGCTACAAGTACTTTCCAGTTTTCCCCATTTAGTATCGCTCGAAACAAGACACTTGCTAACATATCCTGGGGAAAAAATATCAAAATTGACTCCCGATAACAGCTTGACTCACTTATAATACAAACGCTCTAAAACTCATCATCTCACTTATAGAAGTTATGTTTGTAAATATGAGTTCCACTTATAGAGGTCAGACAATTTCACATATAGTGAATTACTAAGGTGAATTAAAGTTTGACCCAATGAAAGAGGCATTCCACTTATCCACGTGCATGTAACTAAAACCAAATCAATTGTACGGATACAGCAAGCTCTTAGAAATACGCTTTCGCTTTTGCAATTCTTCGACAAGTATGTATGGATGTACGTGACATTTTTCTGTTAACTCTGTAAATGAACCTATTTGGAAATGGGTTATGGTTAATGGTTAATGGTGCGATGTTACTAGTAAATTTGCTCATTAGGTACTACTTTTAAATAATTTTTGAATTAAGTTTTTATTTTCAATAAAAATAATTATAAAATCACCGGATTTTTTTCATTCCTATGTGCACCTTAACAGTCATTTGTCATCATCTTCAAACGAATTCAAACACAATTGAACAGCCCTGGTTGGTATTATAATGCAAACATATACATATCATTAATTAAAAAGCACCTTTAATATATACAAATAATGTAATTGTTAGTTTGTACTACATAGCACTGTCTGGTAATGTCCTTTCTGAAATTGAATTTCATTCATAAATTAAATCCTTTTGGTTAATTTGCAGAGTTTATCTGAATACAATTGGAAAATAATTATGGGAATACATATTCAAAATTGATATCTGTCATTTACAAATCGTCCTTGCAACTTCGTCAGTGCTATGTGAGTGGTATTATTGTAGCTACCCTCGACTAAGGCAGATGACATCTGCAGGTAAATTTATTTATATAGCGTATTGATTCAAACATTACCTATACAATACTGTAGGTAAATGGAAACATACACCACTAGTATGCCCGATATTATCAAAGTTAACATTCCATCCTGTTTTGGGGTGGTACATTAATGAAACATATATCATATTAATGCTGTTGTCTCCAAATATTTTTCTATGAAGCAAAATAAAGAACAAGAGAAATACATACAAAAGTACATATGTACATAGTGGGGGTTATTTAAATGAAAACGCTAATCAAAGTCGCAGTTGCCATAGTTCTACATATAAAGTTAAACTAGAAGATTCTATGAATTTATTGACTGAAGAATGAAAATTATTCGCTCACATAACATTCTTTTGTTTCGAAAAGATAATTCAATCTTCAATTCCTAATTTTTCGTGTTTCCAGGAGTACATTTACAACTCTATGTGTATGTACCTATCTGACGGTCATGATTTGTGCAATCGTGGATAAGCCCAATTTGCAATTTAAATTTAGCTGAGTCGACAACATTCCAAACTATTTTGAATAATACATTTCAATTATTCATTAGTTTGCTAGTACACATTTCCTTCTGTTGCCGCTTGTTCTGTCGACCACTGTAGGTCGACTTTCAAATACGGAACAGTCTTAGGAAAATGCACTCAAAAGGAAGGGGTATAACTTTCCTGTAAAGTGGAATGTCATCATCCTTTGGGGGGATTTGCTGTATTTATTTTGAATTTTGTATTTTTTTGAAAAAGTTTATTGGAAAATTGTAAACAAATGCATTTTATTGATGTCTGTGATTTATAAATTAAATTAAAGAAAAAAATGAGAGAAATTTAAACAAACAAATTATTGTTTGCGAATATCAACAACACACAGTGGCGCAGAGGAGCTTTGAAGTTCACATCAAATCAGCGCGTCGGGCATTATTATCAGAGTAGACATTTTTAATTTAAAAATGGTATATTTTATACAACCCGTACTTCAAAATGTTAACTCCGAAAGAGATAGGAAATTATCACGCTTGATTTTCTATTTTGATTTCATGCAACATTTCGAAGAATCTTCTTAAAAACAGGTTTGGGAGTGACGGCATCGCTATCGATTAATGTGCTAATGGTTCATGGTTCAAGTAATAATGTCAGTAGGCATTTATTTATTTATTTCCCATGAAATATAAAAAAAAGTCAGTCCGATCAATTGCAAGTGCTTGTGTCAACAATATTGCGAAACCATAACATTGGTAGTAGGTTGGTCTATGGCTGGAAAAATTCTCGGCTCTGTTGGATGATTGATGAGCTTATGACATCAGGTGTTCAAAAAAAAATTAAATACTGTAAATCAGAAGCAAAGGCGAAATAACAAAACTAATCTCCCGAGTTATCTGAACACCACCCCTGGATTTTTTTTTGAAACCTAACATCTAAACTTCAAACAACTAAACCAATGGTGGCAATGATGTAGTGGTAACGTCGTCAATTGTCACGCTAATGGTTCATGGTTCAAATCCTGATGTCAGTAAGCATTTATTTATTTCTCATGAAATATGTAAAGTCAGTCCGATCATTTGCGAAAGCTTGTGTGAACACTACTGCGAAGGCATAACACTGGCAGTAGCTTGGTCATGTGGCTGGAAAAATGGTTCGCTTTGTTGTTGGTGATTTGCCCTTGACATCGGTTATTGGGGAAAAAGTACTGTGAATCAGAAGCAGACAGAAAATAACAAAAATCACCCCAGATATCTGGACGTCACCCCCGGAGAATCTCTGTAGCATACACAACTGAACTTCAAGAACCAAAATCTTTCTCTCTCTCTCTGTCTATCCTTTCTTATGCCCGCACAGTGTTTGAACATGTTAAATGTATTCATAACCCTTTGAGTGCGCGCAAATTATAAAAAAAAAAAATAAAAAAAATTGTTCTCTCTTCGAAATCGTCGTCTAGTCGCACGCCATATACATATGTATTTGAGGTATATAATTGGCGTTTGTAGTTCACCCAAGCGCATTTGATTGTTTATAGAGTAGCCTCTGCTCCCTGTACATCTTTAAACATAGTTTCAAGTTGCATGGAAAAGTCCTCAAACCAAAAAAGTAGGGTAAGAATAACACCCAACAAAGATATTTGTGTGCCTCAATAATTGAGGTATCTCAACCCCGCTGCATGGTCCACAGAAAGACAGAAAAAGGAAAGAAACATAAAAATAAGACAAAGCACAACAAAACAAATGTTTACGTAGGTATTTGGAAAGTATATTTTTTTCTTGTGGGCTAAATTCGTTATAATTGTTCAGGTCTTATTGAATTCAGGGGGGTGTTTAACTATTCGTAAACATTTCCAAAGAAATTCATGAATCAACGAATTTTAATTGTAGCGCTATAACGCGTAAGGAACAGGAATAAACTAATTATATCATATATAACGGATGCAGAAGAAATGAGGTAGGAGAACAAAGAGACTGAGACTGGACGAAACATGCTTAAAACACACGAGTTGTGGGTGCCATACAGTCACAAAGGACTGTTGCTTACCGACTTTCCGTGACGAAATGGCGGTTTATTCATATCCTGATGAAGAATCTTCACTTGTTTCCCAAAAGGCATATAGGGTGCAACCATCAAGTCTTGTAAATGTTGAATCAGTCATCCAACGACCTGAAACCAATACAATGGAGAATAAGATGATGTTTGAACCTATGAAATCGACCAGTGAAAGGTACAAACAAATGTACATTAAATCTTAACATGTCAAAACTGCAGATATGTGTGCATCAGATAGGATGTGCTGTCTCCGAGTATCTATGCTACTGTTTTGAGTACTATGAAAATGTTAACACTTTTCCTAGCTGATCCTTTTCTTGCCTTTATTCAAGACTACCTTATAAAAGTTTTTCTTTCACTTACTTCTAGAGATTCTAGATATTCAAATAGTTCAATTCACAATGATAAACTCAGTGTGGTTCACTAGAACCACTTTCTTCTCGCAGAGAATACAGAGTGTGACTTTCTATACATCTGGAGGAATACTCGATCGATGTACGTAGAAAGAAAACATTATAGGCTGACCACGTAAAAGGAACTAAACGAACCCACTATTAGATTTTTCAAATGGAAGGTGCTACAAATAATGAGAATAATCCAAATACGTATCTGAGAAAAGAAAATGTCCTTTGCAGCATCGAATGCAAATCAAAAACATGGCTCAGTTTACTTCCTCTCCTCTGTGTGCTACTATATTTATTCGCATATCTTTTCATATACATATGGAAGAAGGTAGTATACGTAATATTGAAACCCTGTTTAGCTAACTAACTAACTTAGAAAGTGTTTTATTCTGCTCTAGTTGTACACATATGTACGTATATATTCGTATATGAAATTTGACTTTGAATTTGAGCGCTAATAACTTGCACGGCTGATATTGGACCCATATCTCATGACGATGATCATCCGAGCCCGGCCATCACTCATAGAGTTCCATATTACAATCAACACAAATGTTCGAATGTTCATATTCTTAAATTATTAGAAAATTTATATAAATCTTACCTTCACAATTGTGTAGATAATATGTGCAACTATCTCCACTAAATAATGAAACTAAACCAATTAAACAATTCAAACATTGTAAGTCGAACAAACCAACATTTAATGAAAAACATTTGCGAATGACGTTTCTTAAAAAAAATGTTGTTCTAAAATTACACATAGTGAAGTAAAGTCATTCTTCAACAGATGGCTCTTAACAGATGATTTTTATTGAGTTGTTTCGTATTACCACTTTCGCTAAATATAATATGGTATATAATTTTCCTTTGGTTTTTAATTCCGGTTATACGAGTATCTTTAATAATACCATATATGTATGTGCCTGAAGTTCCTCCAAAAAGGCAATAGTACATAATATGTGGATATTCCCCTGAAGATAAGGCTTACCACATACATACATATGTATATTTTGTCACCAATTTTAGGCACGAGTATACCAATAGATTTGGATAATACGAGTATCAGAAAAATCTTCCTCAGATAAAATTAAAAAAAATAAAAAATTACGATTGTCTATTTTTTTTTTAATGAAAATAGTATTCGTTTTAGACAACCAATATTCACTCCTGTGACGATCTTGTTAGAATACAATTTCGTACTGTTTTCGGATTCTGGGTGTGATTAATTGAATTTTTTTATGTGCCAATAAACGAGCGAAATTGTAGGACCAAAAAAATATGTTTTTAATTCGGTTGAATTTTTGTTGGAGAAAGTGGAAACGTAAGCTGCAACAATGTAAGTTTTACTAGGAAGAATAACTGCAAATTGCTAAATTTTTTCAGAACTTTGCTGAATATTGTTCTATGCATTGTCTCTAAACTATTTACAACTCCTCGATGAAAAAACGCAGACTAGCGGCTAACTACATGTTGGCTCAAATTAAATTATCACTCGCTGTTGGAGGTAGAACTGCATATTAAGATGCATTTTTTATTAAGCCTCTAGTAATGAATCTGAAAGTAATTTTGTTTTGCCTAAGTCTCTGAAATGGAAACTGAAGTTTACTTAATTTTTGTAAATCCAAGGAATAGGAATTATTCTTCAACGTTATCCTGTATCGCTGAATCAAAGATAGATTGAAACGTCTTAGATTTACCTCTTCTCCTTGCTCTTCAATAATAATTAAACCAGTTGTAGTGACTTAATCCACTTTGGAAGTATTTCAAAAACATTTTTAAAAAATTCTCATTTCGACAGTTCTTAACCGACAGCAGCTGTCTTCGAAATCGCATTTTTAATGTTTTCCTTTTGGTTCGAATTCATTAATTTGTCCGAAATTGAGCACACCCTTTTCAATTCCGCTCATTTTTGAATTCGGTTTCCGCTTTTTATTTCGTACGAAGTCCATCACAGGAGTGATTTTTTGGATAAAAACGAAAGGCATTCATTGTTGAAAAGGGTCAGTTATATAAAAGGTTGTAAGTTACTCGAGTAAGCCAGTCTACTGAATTAAAAATCGGTGAGAGTTAATGTTCTAAAAAAGTTCAGAATATTAGCAACAGTTCTTCGAAAATTGAATCAAATATCCAAAAATCATTTTTGAATAAATGGTTTCTGTTGACAAAGCTTACGTTAGAATTCACTTCAGGTGCATTGGAAATTCATTTTTGAAAACTTCTTAAATATTTTAAATTAAATACTAAGACTTATGTCTGATTATAAAACATACCAGAAAAAGCAATAAAACATAAAAAGCTATACAAACTAAAAAGCCAAACTCCTGCCATAATGAATTGAAATCACCACTAGCAGCCGTTGCCGTGCGCATGCAAGATAACTGATATGAATTATATGAAACGCAAAATCCAGTACGATGCAAAAATTCAGCAGAATTAGAAGTCTATTAGGAAGGTATACATATGTACATCAAAAGGAAGAATTAAATCTACAATTCGAAACCATATCTCACAATGAAAATGTAGATATATGGTTATTTGAACCACTTATAGTATATCTACATACAATATATTCAGTGGTGTGAAGTAAAACTAAAGTACGCAAACAACACTGCAAAACTCTGCGGTGAGCTAACTACTTTAAGGCTATAATTTATTGTATATGGTTAATGGAATACCGTTCAGACTTGGTTGCGGATATTGGATAAATCCTTCGGAGACATAGTGATGGCTACTTGTACTGCTTCTGGGTCCAACCACCCTACTGTGTCGGATGTCCGCTGATCTGGGATTCTCATCATCATTGAATTCATCCTCTTCTATATACATAGATGGGACATCTGTTCTGGCCGGTCTAAAATGAAAAGATGCAATTGGCAATGTTAATACGGAAAATATAATTTTCTTTTTCTTGCATTACATACATATGGTATATTGAGTTTTCTCGACACGTAGCTTAAGCAAAAAGAAATTAAAAATTAATAAAGAACAGCAAAGAGCGTTTAATCATCAGAAGTAGGTAAAATGTAATTACCTTAGAGAATAAATCCACCAAATGGAACACAAAACTATTAAACGCATATACCGATGCATGCATTCCACATGCATACATACTTATATATGCGCATGTTTGTAGTTTCTTGATATTTATGTTCTGCACTTTCCCCAATGATTTTAGTAAAAAACTATCGCATAGCAATTTGGCTCACTAACCTAGTTCATCCTAGTTTGAGGGATCTTGTGTCACTCAAGGGAGTAAAGCGATTTTTAATTTATTCGTGATATATTTTTTTTTTTAGTTTATCATCATGCCAATATGGATAGTGTTTAGAGAAATGTTTTCTCAGAGAATATAACTTGGTGTACTGAAAAATTAACGTGTCATACACAAAGGGGTGTATGCAACATAAATAAATTCAAGAACAAAAAAAAAGAGTTTTTTTTTTCTGTAAGAGTTCTAGGCCTATCGATTCCCTTAGCCAATATAATCAGCGTTTTTAAAAATATGCACTATTTTGCATAACAAATAGAGATTGCCACTGAAAGGGGAATTTTAATTCAGTACCAAAGATAGCAAAGGAAGAAAACTGGTTGAAACTTACAGAAACAACATTTACGAGTATTTGAGCATTAACAGTTTAAAATTATGTATATGTTTCGAAATAAACACAAGTCATAAAACGTTTCGTATAAATAATTGAATAATACATTACACCCCCTTTAAAAAACATTAGCCTTACTATAATAAGTGGAATATATACGAGTATTTAAAATCTGTTCTGGGGACAAAAGATAGGTGCAATCGATTCGGTAACTGACCAAATCAGGAATAAACATAATTGAAAAATACTTTTTTCAAAAATAAAGTGACATAATTCCAAAAAATATTAATCTAGATTCATACGAAAGCATATTTACATATGTTAACAATTCTCTTTTTCGGATCTACTTAATTCTAACAGAGTGAATCTCATAAACAGTAGTTCTCAAGAGCATATCTTACAAAGGCAAAAGAGGCATTTAGGGAATGCGGGTATAAAAATCTTCGAATTACGTAAAGCAAAGCCCAACATTGAGTTGTTCTTAGCAATTAAAAAGTCTATGTTACTCAAAAAGTTAAGCTTATGGTAAAAAATTACACTGAGGTCTTTTTTCTTTGTTTTTAAGATATGGTTACAAATGGCATATTGCACATCTTATTACTGTAATGAATTGAGACAAGTTCCGGTTGTAACTCAGGCTATGGCAACAATTTGATAAATCTTCCAAGATCCTCTTGTAGTTAATTGCTCAGACTTTATAAAGCGAACAATTTTTAGTTATCGGTATACGTAAGACAATGTGAGATAATTTCAGGAATGTTATTAATGAATAAAGAAAGAGCAGTGGACTAAGATTACTACCCTGTGGTATTCCTGAATATGCATACACTCCAACTCCAACTCCGGAGAATTTAGTAAATCACATGCTAGAATCGGAAAACAGGTGGAACGCAGTGAGCTGTTATGCCAAAGATGTATGCCAAGAGTTGAGGAGACTTGAGCGAGAAAGAAAAGAGAGGGAAGAAAATGCAGGAAGCAAGAGAGTGGAAGCAAGGGGGCGCGCAGCTATTCAGCTGTGCATCAAAATGTACCTACGCAAACGCAGCCATGCAGACATACGCACATACATGCAGCCATAATACCACGCAAACGCGTAACCATCATCATGAGCCAATTAAAACCACTGGAACGTGAGAGAAAAGAGTCCAAAAGGAATAACACGAATCCAGATGACAACTAAGTCAGAAGTCCCCCTACGATGAAATGCCAAGAAGGCGGTACTGTATGGATAAGGGTAAGAAGGGAGAAAGGGTTAGTGGGTAAGAATTCCACACTGTTACTGGGTACGGGCTCAGTTTCATATTTTGAAGATTACCACCTCCCAGCGAAAAAAAAAAATAAAAAATAAATATATATATATATATATGCATACACGGAACAGAAAGTATGTCATTAATGAGAGCATACTGGATACGGTCCCTTAAGTAGGAGTTGTTCCATTTGAGAAAATTAGAATGTAGCCCAATCTCCGCTAAAGAATTTTTTTTTTTTCCGAGGGTTTGTGAAAAATTTTCCATAGACACTATGAGAATAGCAAGCGCGTGCTCATAGTAATGTCAGATTCTTACTGACTAATAAAACACCACCCTTCGATATAAATTTGTTAGATATCGCAACTAAGTAATAACTTATCAAGCAATTTTTCTATCACGAAATAAAAACGTTTGACAGGTTACTTTCCACTGAAAGATCCTGCATGTTCCGCAATCTAGACGCGGTTTATCATTATCTCGCCAAGTCGAAGGGTTTCGTCCTTTGTAGTCGGCGCAATAAATTGCTCTCATCCAATATTTGTAGGACTGTATTGTTGACATGTCCGATTAGTCGGTTTCTATGCTTTCTCGCGAAGCTTTTAGTTTCAGCTTCGATTGTCGGAATTCCGAGATCCCTGTGAATTCCGCTAAAGATGAAAGATGTCATGGTTGACTCTATCAAATGCCTCAGAAAAATCGGTGTATATAACATCACATTTCAAACCCTTCTCAAGACCATTTAAAACATAATTACAAAAGATTGAAAGGTTTGTCCAAGTAGTAGTAGTTAAAAAAAAAAAAAGTATTTGGCGCACCAGCTCTTTAAGTGCCAGAGCTTAGCTTCACGTAACCACTCATGTTGTGTGATCAATTGCGAAAGGTTGTGTGAACACTACTGCGAAGGCATAACACTGGCAGTAGCTTGGTCATGTGGCTAGAAAAATTGATCGCTCTGTTGACGACGATTTGCCCTTGAAATCTGTTATCGGGGAAAAAGTACTGTGAATCAGAAGCAAAAGACAAAAAATAAAAAGAAAATCTCCCCAGTTATCTGGACACCACTCACGGAAATTCTCTGAAGCATAGACAACTGAGCTTCAAGAACCACTACACCAAAATCTTTCTCTCTCTCTCTATCCATCCTTTCCAACGCCCGCACTGTGTGTAAACATGTTAAAGGTATTCATAACCCTTTAAGTGCGCGCAAATAGGGTGATAATAAGATATTTCTGCATGGATCCAGATTAATGAACGGGGAATATGTAAGAACTCTTCCATACTTTTACAAAGTCCCCATACTTAAAAGAACGATTAAATATCAAATGGAGGGGAAAAGCAAATGCAGCAGCACACGTTTGTAGGATAAGTGGGGGATGCCATCAACGTCAGGGCGTTTATCAGATTTCAAATTAGATAGCGCCAAACTAATAAAATAAACAAAATGATGAGAAATTGCTATTACCAAATTGGGAACTACAAAGGGTCTATAAATGTACACAGACTGGAAATGTTTTGCAATCAGATTACACATACATAGTTGAAAGATCAGAGGATTTTACACCTTCATGCTGCATGCAGTTGGGAATGCCATTAGACTATTTTCTATTACTGATGAAAGTCCATAAAATCTTTATATTGACGAATTGCAGTTGGATTTAACAAAAGAAGTATACTTTTTGTATAGAAATTTGTTTAAAACCTTAAACTGTTTCAACCGATATTACTGTCTAAATTTACAAGTCTTACGTTATACCCAATTTGTACGTTATACAATAGAAAAATTGTATTTAAAATTTAAACCAGAAGCAGCCGGTCTGAAATATTCATAAAATTCGAAATGCAAATTAAAAGAGACATATGTATGTACATAAGATATCGAATCAGGAAAAAGGGGAAACATGGAGTTCCTGACATTCAAGAGCATTATCAAATGCATTAGTAAAATGATTTATTTGCTTAAGATAGAATTGGGCGAGAGTATCAACAACTTCACATTCATAGTCCATATTTAAATGTCTTTCTTAGACCAAATTTAATTATTGGTGGTGACTTCAACGCGAAACACACTTTCTGGGGTTCAAGATACGAGTACGTCTCTCAGGAAGAAAGAACTCTTTATATCGCATGTATGGAGTACAGTTGCGACTTTCACTCGACGGGTTAGCCAACATACTGGCATTCTGATTGAAATAAGATACCAGATCGATGTCTGTATTACTAAAGGAATATCTGGCAACCGTATAAAAGTTGAAGAAAACTGTGATCTCTCCTCTGATCATTCTCCAATTATTATGACGATAAGCAAAGCTCTGATTAAAAAGAACAACCAGCCAGATTAACTAGCGTGAATACTTATTGGGATGGCGTCAGAAAAGATGTTAAACTGAGCGTATTATTATGAACTTGAAGGCTAATTTGATTGCTTCGTTGAAATCTTACAAGATGCCGCTTGGAAAAACACTGTTAAACGAAAAAAAACACTGGCCAAATACGTCCAAACATATTCACCGGAAATAAAAGAGATGATCAAGGAGAAGAGGAAAGCACGTCAAAAATGGCAACAAAGTCGAGCTCCGCAACATAAAGCACGTCTAAATCATGTAATACAAAGTTTCCTTGAAGTTTAACGGCAGAAACCGATTTCAATTATTCGCTTTGGAAGGCTATAAATGGTACTAAAAAACCTTAAATTCAAGCCGCACCAAACAAGAAAAATCCGGACAACCAGGGATGACAAAGAGAAAGCGCACATTTTTGCCACCCATCTGGAAGAAATGTTTAAACCATTTGATGGACAAGCGCTCATTAAAAATATAAACGTGTTGGATATACACAATAATACCATAATGAACGCAACGCTAACCGAACTAAAGAAAGAAATAAAGAAACTTAAGCCTAAGAAAGCTCTTGAATACGACTTGATCAGCAAAGAGGTCCTCAAAGTGCTACCCAGAAGAAATTAAGCTTCTTCTTGCTTATGAATTCCGCGCTTCGACTAGAATATGTTCCCAGTTGCGGGAGTCATAATGGTTTTTAAGCCAGGGAAACCCCGAACAAGAAAACGTCTTATAGACCAATTCCGCTTCTTCCAATTATATCTAAAGTATTCAGAAGAGGCGAATACAACTAGTTACAGAAGAAAAAACGTCTTATTCCTGATAACCAATTCGGATTCAGAAGCAAACAATCTACAATTGGCCAAGCACATAAAATAGTAGATGTAATCGATAAATTTCTCGAAAAAAGATTTGTTCAAATGCATGCCTTCACGTCTTTCCAGCCTCTTTCAAGGTCTGACATGAAAGTTTAAACTTCTGCCCGAGCACGTATACATATAACATTTTGAAGACTTATCTTACAAATAGACTATTCTGCGTCAAACATGGAAACGAATATTCAGACTTTAAAGAAATGTTAGCCATCTTTTTTTATCTATCTTACATACGAGTATACTCGTGATATACCTCAAATAGATGGTACTGCGTTAGCTACATTTGCCGACGACACTGCTATCGTGGCAGTATGTACATCGGTCGAAGAGATTACTGTGACCTTCAAGAAGCATTGGATAGAGTAAGTGAATGGACAAATATTTGGCAAATCGCACTGAATGAAACCAAATCTGTTCATGTAAATTTTACTTATAAAATAATAAATAATTTGCCGATTTTTTCATCTCGGTTCGAATTCCATTTCCAAACGAGACTGAGTATCTTGGAACAACACCCGATGCAAACTTCAAATGAAAATCGCAAGTAAAGAAAAAACGCAGGGAACTAGAAAATAAATACAGAGAAATGTATTGGTTACTTGAAGGGCGACAGAAATTTACTGCGCCATCTTAACTGCTGAGGTGCTAGCTTTCAGTGGGAAGGTATGCACCCACCAAACGTCTTTAATGCGTGAGAGAAAAACTATTTGGTAAGTCCAAAACACGCGCTGACGGGCACATAGGAGTAGCGTCTTCTTAAAGATTTACACCTACCCTCGAAAAAAAAAATTTTTCTTTAACTTGGTTTGCTACTCGTATTCCGTTCCAAATCAATATAGCGTACAAAATACGATTTTTTTTTTCGAAATGAACTAGGTATGCTATCGGGAAGCATATTCGAAAGTTAAAACAAATATGATATTTAGGCAAAATAGTCAAAGTCAGTCTGTCCTTTTCTTTAGATCGGCCTTGAGTAGAGTATACCATATACTGCTAATTCTTTTGGTTAAAATAGAAATCCAAATTTCACTATTGAATTTTTATAGATAGACAGAATTGAGATCCACTGTTTTAGTAATGTCAGAATTTACGAACATCTCGAGATTAAAGTTTCTTAAGAAACCAGCACCACCGAGTCTCAGTCTTAGTAATAATAGTATAGAAAAATTGAAAAGTTGATTTATATCTTAGGCTTTACTAAATTATTCGAAAACCATGGGCTTCTATACCGAGACAAATATGCACAAAAAAATTCGGCAAGTTTAAATTGTACTGTGGTACATCTTAGATTCATATCATTTATCATGCACACCCATTCAACTAGCTAATATAACTCAAACATCTGAAATCAGTCTAATGATTTGGTATAAATGATTCTTACCATTGAACAAATTTGGATTTTAAATTAAATCGGTGAATACAAGCATACTCGATTCCACCTCGATTCTGATGTTACCCGTTTAAAGCACTTACATTGTTTTACTATCAGTTTGACTCCACAGTAAGACCGTCAAACCAATACCAAATGGACCAATCTGAACCCTGAAAGGTCTACAAGCGTCTTATCCTGCAGTCAAATTGGTGCAGGAAAGTGCTTTTGGAATTCCTTGCCTTGCAAAAATGCGATTGAGATATTAAACGCATTTCAAGTTTTTGTTCATTTAAATTTCGCGATGTAGGAAAGGCAGGCCTATAAACGCATGGATCACACAAATGCGACGACATCGGCATTTCATTGGCCTCAGTAACCGAGTGATCCAAAATCGGTGGGCCTGCCGATATTTTCTGAGGTCAAATAGGCGAACCCCTGGCGGATCAGTAGAAATGCGGTGGAGTTTGAGGGTTGTGATCCCTTTTTTTCGGATCATAACCTCGCTGATAAAACAAACAAGAAGAAGATAGTCGTATATGCAATATATATTTCTCTAAATATGTTAGTCCTTTAAGAAAATACAATATTCCAATTTAATACGCCTTTAGTTTTTCACAAAAATGTATTCCCACTGACTTACAATATTCCTCTCTGGTGACACTGGTTCAAAGCAATGGAGAACATAAAACGTTAATAATTAAGAGACTTTGTTCAAATCGAACGAATATTTGATTGAGAACTTGATGGGCTTTTGAACATAGAAATTGGGAAATTCTCCAGAATTTTATGACATAGGCACATCATCAGATGACCAGTTAATAGGACGTCAGATTATTGAACGTTTGCTCCTGTCTGGTTAATCTTTCGTTAATTTATTCCTTTCATTTGCCGAAACTTCTCGAAGTAGTTTCTAAAAAGTCATCCTGAAATAAGCAGTTCTAGGAACGCGATTTCCCTGAAAATGGACTAGTCACCTCTTTCATTTGCCACAGCTTTCAAATTATTGTGGTACGAGTAACTTAACTTTTCGTTGGCAAATGCGAACAGGTTTGAATGTATGGAGTTTTCCTTACAGAAAATCAATTCATCATAGCAAAGAACAATATTGGTTTTTTAAGTCTCTTTCTGCGGTCGGAATTCAATTCAGTGGCTACGCACGGGCGAAGAACGTATTCTGAGTATTCATACGCCCTATGATTAAGCTGCCGATTAACCATAACAAGTAGGGAATAAATTACCTTCTGTAACCTGGTAGCTTCGAACAACTCTGAATTTGAACATAATGTTCGTCATACATGGCTACCTTAATCGAATTCCAGCCTTCTAGGAGAAATGGAAAAAAAATCTTATCAGAAATTTGTAAAATTTGGTAGATAGTCAGAGAATACTGTGAGCATTACATAAGCTGTTCTTTCAAAAGTTTACCAATTTTCATTTCATCTTGGTACACGAATCGAAACAATCCTAATTTATATTCACTCCTAAATTATTAGGTGAACTATATGTACAGAGAGTGTTGTACACATTTTAAAGCAGCCTCAGTCATTACGTAAACAAGCTACTCAATAGAATTCGGAAATAAGATACACAACAAGGATGACAGCTGCTGGGGTATGGATAGAAGCAAATTTGAAATTCAATTTCAAATAAATGATTTGATTTATATATCAGCTCTTTGGCTGAGATGTTGATCTGGAAAACCGAAAGTGAATTATAACGCAGATATGTAGATTTTGCCACAATTCGATTAAAAATCGAGCCAACAGAGAGCAATGTAGATGCCAAATACGGCACCACATGAGCATCACCCGACAGCAAATTTCAGTTTATATGTACGTAATGTGAATACACCATTTCTCATTTGCAAAAAAAACATTCTCACAGATGTTCAATATATAGTCAAAAGGCTGGTAAAGTTTTCGTAGAATGTCAACAGGTAGAAAAACTATCTCATAGATATAAATTCAGAATCTGCAACTCAATTTTACTTATTACCATTGTTCAAGCATCTGAGCTTTTTTTTTGAAAAAAGAAAATCCCTCGTTACTTGCCCATTTAACTTAACACTTTTATTCAGAAAATCTAAAGCACATTCACCTAGATTAAGGTTTTGTTTTCTGCTTTGCATCTCTATGCCCTCGGGGATTGAAGCAAAACCGTACCCACTCTGCGAGTGAACTTACAGGGAAGTTGTTATATATGAATGGGGTCAAACTTCTGTACAACAAAATAATGCAAAAAGTTCTTGTTTATGAAACCAGGACTGACGATTTTCAGATATTTTTCCACTTACCTTCATCTTTTTTTTTTTTGTTGTTATTGCTAAGCATAGAGATGGAGAGAAGGAGGAAAATCTACTCTACATTCACATTTTTATCAGTTTTCCACTTGCAAGTACAAATAAGCATGACTTCATTCCGCATGGCTAGAACAAGAAGTAAGTACTTTTCAATTTGTTTAAGTGAGGCAATTCATTGATTTAATTGAACCATTGGATTTACAGGAGCTCAACTTCTTCCTTTTGATTTAAGCAATTAAAATTTTATTGCGAAATCAAGGAGGTAGGATAGCGTAGTATGAATATGTATACGAACAAACATTTTTGAGAGCAAGATGATTATTAACTTACTGTGTAGTTGTAATGAGTGAAGTTTTTACAGGATACTTAGCAGGGTATGTTAATTAACCAGTAATGCATTTAATATCTTTTCTGTTCGGTAAGCACGTTCAGAGACGCGGATCAATAGCATAAGCATTTACAGATAGAATCGGGGTTTTAAGTACATAGGACAGATAATAAAACGGGTTTACAATAAAAACTTTATATTTCTTAATCAACAACCATGCAATAAGAGTACGTAAAAGGACTTCAGTCGTAAGAACATTTAAGTGTTAGTAAAGTAGTTATTTCATTCAGAAATCAACCCTAAAACTGAAGAGGATATAGCACCCCACTTTTAATGCTATGGCGCCAAGATTTTTTTTAAGTTTTGCTTTCCGTTGCGCGTTGGCAAATGATGTGTATGAATCATGAAACTAAAAATGACGAGGAACGAACTTAAGACATCTATCAGGCTTAAGCGATGGCCGCACAGAAAGCGGTTTGGCGTGACGCCGTTGCGTCGGGTGAATTTTGCGCTGAACGGCAAGCCACTCATCTGTTCATCTTACATGAAATAGCATTCTACCATTCATACAGGCAACGGACAACGACAATGGCATTTGATGAGCTGTGACGGTAAGAATTCAATCTATGTATGACCGAAGACAGATTTCGTTGGAAACGAAAATGGTGGCAGGAATGGACATGGGTACTTATACATGGTAGTACAAAAGTATTGGAGGACCGGAAAGAAATCCATTATTTTCTGTACATAAATTTTGGGGCAGACTATTCTGGTACGTTGCAGTGTACTGCAATTTTCCGTTAAGGCCCGCAATGTCGAAGCCCGTTGTTGACGAAGTGCACATCAGGCACTGTATGCTGCACTTCAGGGTACGAATGCAACTAAAGCAACGAAGTCATCATTGATATTTACAGCAGTGTAAACAAATGTGGTTTCGAAAATTTAGATCTGGCGACAAAAACCTGCAAAATACCCAAAGATCCAGAAGACCGTCGAATTTGATGACAACATTTTAAAGTCACTGGCCGAAAGTGATGCAAGGTTAACGATTGATGAAGTATCAGGAAAGTTCAATTCTCCTTGGTCAACAGTGCAGGAACATTTAAAAGTCATTGGCATAACAAACAGTATGGGAATTTGGAAATGAAATGTCAGCCGATACAAATTTGCCCGCACTGAAGGGCGCTGCCCGTGGCATAGTGGTTTGTGTGTCGGATCACTGTGCATGAGGTTCAATGTTGGAATCCCAGAAATCAGGAAAACAATTTTTTCACAGTCCCACCTCTCGCGAACGTTTGACAAACATCCGAGAGTATTGCTGTCATGAGAAAGCTTTTCGAAAAAAAAAATAATTAAACAAATTGGCCTTTACCGGCACAAAACAGTAGGTCCCTTACATTCGTGCGAAAAATATAACGCACACAACAAGAGTGGTTACGAGAAGCTAGGCTATATGAATGTATCTGAAGGGATTATTAATAGCTTTATACTGGTTCTCATGGCAAGGGCGGGTGGGAAAGGGAGAAAACGGACAGAGGAGATGCCGGTTTGCGTTGACTGTAAATGTTTGAAGGTTTTAATGTTTAGGAAATACAGAGTCTGGTAGATGATCCCACAAACGTGCTATTCGCTTTATGAACAAATCCGTATATTTGACAGCACGAGTACATCCAAATTTGGGCTTGAGGTTGAACTAATATGCTACTACTTCGCTGGAGCCTTTATTATTAAAAAAAAGGGATACAATACGGAAAGACACGAGACATTTCTGTGATGTTCAAGTGTTTTTTTTTTTTATAACGCGCGATTCTGTACCCTATCTAGAATATACAAAAAGGTCTTGGGTGTACCACACCAGATGTGGGCGCTACCTTTCAGCTTTGGGCGGATGAATACCTTATAGATTGAAAAAATATATATACGTAAATAATAATATATAAAATATTGTTGGCAGCGCTTATCAAATCCCAGACATTTTGCATCATTTTTGGTGACCTCGAATATGTGATCGTTCCATCGAAGATGGTTATTAGTTGAGGATATTGGTTTCGCATGAGAGGCAGAAGACAGCAATGTGTTTTGGGTGCATTGTATTCCAATCTATTGGTTGAACCCCATTTGGTTATAGTGTCCAGGTCGGAATTTAATGTGTTTAACATATGCTGTCCTTCGTCTTCTACGGGAGCAGGGACGTGAGTTATAGAACGAATATGAAAAACTGAGGGTACTGTCATTAGCGATAGAATGCATTGGATTAGACAAAGAGAGTCGCAGACAAAACGGCGCCTTGGGGAACACCAGCATTTATATGGTGGATTGTAGACTTGAAGCCATTTATGACAACTTGTATTGAACAGTCCTGGTGCCTGGTATCCTGGAGCCTGGTGCCAAACTCTGTCAAATGGCTTGGAAATACCAAGCGTGAAAAAACTATCTTTGTTCCGCCGAAGTGCTGCAATGATTGGTTCCACTTTCCAGTGAGATATGTCATCAAATTACCAGTGGGCTTGCTGCTACGAAAACCGTCCTGCAGATCATTGTGCAGTTTTCGGGAATCATAAAGATTTTTCATAAGCTGGTGATTCATCAGCGTTTCCATGACTTTGGAAATAAGGAACGTAAGTACAAAAGGTCGGTAATTGGACGGGGAGGAAGATTCGCCAGTTTTATGGACGGGCTGGACAAATGCTTTTCTCCATCTTCTCGGAAAATTCCCAGAAGGGGAGGATAGACAGAAAAGCTTCTGCCCATGTTTTGCCAGCAATAAAGAACCCCATCTATGTGAGACCTTTGAGTTCTCCTGCAACTCTATGAGTGCGAAAGTGGATTTGTACCATGGAAAACTCGGCGCTTTCAAGTACAGGTGGAGACAAAGCACTATCTAACAATGAGAAATTCACTACAAGGTGAGCAGCAACCAGGTGGCCATGTCTAGGGAGCTGACAGTATGCCATTGTAAATGAGCGTTGGGATAACATGACTAAATTCTTGGGTATGTAAGAATTCTACGAGTACACATGTGGAAATTGCAGTCTTTTCTGGGTTGCTTGAATTTCTTTCGATTTTGCTCAGATTTGTTGGCTTTATAAGACCGAAACATACTTCTTTCATTCTGATAGTCTCTTTGCAGTTCTGGTCAAATCACGAGTTTGCCCTAGGTTTGATAGACATTCACACCCTTAGGTGTGAATCCTCTTAAGGATGGTGTCAGCAAGCATATTAGCGCCGGCATCCACGTCGCCATCGGGGAAGCATAGCGACTTTCCCTTAGGAAGTGTTACATTTTTAAAATGGCTTACAGTATACGGTTATTCAAATAGATAGGAACACCAACTTACACCCAAAATATTTTTGTCTGAATATGCACCAGAATAGAAGAAAAGTTCTAATATCTCAATCTCTCTGTTATCAGCATTTCTTGTAGAGTATATTGAGTGACAACATTTTCACTCTAATCGGTGTATAATCTAATCTATAGATCAACTTACCTATCTACTTCTTAAAGCCATCTGAGACATAGCAAAATTAAATATAAATTAGCGGATTATGAAAGAAAGTCATTATTCAGTTCGCTTATCGACAGAGACTAGATACCACGGTCCCACACTTCTCCAGCCGACGCACGGCTCTGATGTACTATTCGGGTATTTAATATGACAATCGCCTATGCGCATATTCCTTCTTTTTGTACCCATCAATTCAACCTTTACTTGCGGATTTTTTGAGTATGTTTTACATCATTGCTTTGCGGAGACATCCGCACCATTACGATGAGTACTTTACACAAGTAATTACACTTAGTAATAATAATTTGTAATACCACAGACCTTATCTGGACTGGCAGGACTCCACTTGCGTACGACTTTTGTCGCATCATAATCGCAAATGTCCCAATAAATTGTCCATTTGCATAATCACAAAATTAAACCCTTCAAATGTATTCTTAGACAGAGAGATAGAAAAAAAAAACAATTTATTCAAATGTTCACTTTCATTACTGATGGGACAGAGCATAATAATCTTTTTCTTGTTTCCATCATTTGCAGTTTTAAGTAGAAGATTTGTTTTGTTATTAAAATGAATGGACGTTGAAGGTCGTGAATGGACCTAATGGAGTACCCTTTTCTGTTATCCGCTACAGACAAACTTCATTCATTCGCTGTGCAAGTTGCAAAGTAGTACGAATTTATGCGAATGTTTTATCCGTGTTTATTAGTCAAACTTTTCAAGTTATTTTTATAACGTAAGTTAGGAATAATACAAAGTAGGGGAGGCACCAATCCACTATCCAAAACGAAATACCTAACTAAGCACCCGCCGTCCCCCACAACCAGCAAATTTATATGGTTAGACAAAGGAACGACACAAGCATTTCCCTCCTTACAGCTGCTAAGAAAGGGACCATTTCGTTAATAATAGGTACTAGTCTAAGTAAGTAGCAGGCAGTTGAAGGAGGGAGGGTACGGGAAGAAAAACAAGCAAAGTGTCCTATAAATTTCAATCAGGATAAACTTTTTTGCTGGTTGAAACAATTGGAGTCCTTTGCCCAGTCATGTCTTAAAAGGTGGCTTTAAAGGTACAAGGGTGGAGAAAAAAAAAAACGAAAAAAGGAATTTCTGTAGGGGCAAATTCTTCAAAATGGAATTAAGAAAAAAATGCCCTCTTCTTGAGGGCCGGGTGTAGGCAAATTGCCTACTTCTTTCGCAAATTCCTGCAAAAGGACTATTTTTACTTCCTTCCGACAGGAATTTTAAGAAATGACGCATTTTCTCAAGCAGCAGAAAGATACCAAAATGAAAAGACAACAGCTACTAAATTAAGGGAAATCATCTTACAGCCTACATATTCGTGATGGTCATTTATTTGGCACTCACCTCATACTCTTTCGGACGTCCTGGGGCTCAGGTGGTCTGGGCCGATGTTTGCAAACGACTACAATTCCAGCAACTATAATTGACGTAACTATAACGGCGCCTATCGCAACAACAGCAGCCAGAATAAGTAAGGTTGATTGCTTCTCATTGCCTTGATGTGTTGTTTCAGCTGGGGTTGGATCCTCGGATAGGATTGTTTCATCTGAAATTAAACAGAAAAAAAAGAGTAGAACACAAAAAATTGTTGAAAGGAAAATCTAATAAAATCTGAATGGCTATGGGTAAATTGGGTACAGGAGATTGGAATTAGCATTAGCAATTGGAGGGGCTTAATGGCACGTTGGCAACCAAAACTCAGAAAAGTGTACGAAACGAATACGAGTAGGTATCTGTGCCTGAGTTTTACATTCACTTTACATCTGGGTTACATGTTAGAACTTCCGCAGAACAGCATCATGCTTCCTTGTTCCATCCCATCTCCCATTTCGTATCGAATCTAATGAGGGGTGAAGACATAAATAACATCCTGGCCGACTTGGCAATTTTTCTCTTATACAATTCTACGTGTGTGTGTGTGTGTTGGTGTGTGGGTGTGTTCCGCTGAAGTGAGATATTGTTGTGTTGAGGAGTACCATTCTCTCTGTTAGCATGTGCACGTAGTTAGGTATAATTTCTTCGGCCTTAACTTCCATCCACCTGAAATTGTTTTCAATAAAGGTGAAGAAACACATCTGCTCCTTTCAGCAACCCTCCCCCAGTTCTGAAATCGACAAAGCTGGTTATGTGATTTTCAGAGCAAAAAAATTAGATAAATAATTCCCAAAAGGGGTCTTTCTCTCTTCTCTTTGCTACGAAGTGGTTGCTTTTGGCAAATGTTTTCCATGCTTTTATGAAACACAAAGCAAAATGAAAAAAAGAAAAAAAAATATATTTTTTTTTAAACATTTTTTGCCTTGATCTCAATTTATTAAGAATTCCCAGAGAAGAATCTTAATTGATTTCAAATTGATTTGGAAGAAGCGTAGCTAAAAAAAACAGTAGCCCTGTCTCTACTGAAAGTTGAGGAAATAAGAGGCGATTTGTGTTCTTACGTGGACACAATGTCCTTGATAAATATTTCGCTTCATTGTTCTTCAGTTTCGTTTGCCTTTCATCTCTCATTTTCATTATTTTTGTCCTCGAGGAGAGTGTATTCTGATATCATTTCTTAACACAATGTCCAGACGAAGCATCAGTCTGTACTATAATTCGTGTAATGGGAAAGATACAAAATTGAATCCAGGCGTCAGGATTCCCATTACGCTGTCATGTCAAGTTTCGCTTTTGTTAAATATTTGGTGTCCGTTAAACAGTGACTTTTCACAAAATATTTCTCCATTAAGGTCATTTTCTACTCAGTGCTTAAGGGAAGTACTCACCATATGGTCCCAATTGTGCAGCTACTCGAACTCTTTCGATAACCACTGGCGGTTCACTTCGTCCTTTGGCGTTGACAGCATACACCAGGAACTGGTATTCTCTTCCTGCTTCGAGATTATTTAAACGAAATTGCGGGTGTGCTTCTTGCATGCGGAAAAGTGGAGCCAGTGTCGCCTGAAATGTACGAGGAATTATACTTAAAATTATTAAAATCTGTTAGGCGGCAAGACTATAGAAGAGAAAATCCGGAAGGCGAAAATTGTACTCCATCAATGCAAACGGGTATGTAGACAAAGGTGGGGAATCTCACTGAAGTCAGTATACTGGATTTATACGATGATAGTTAAGCCAATTATCACATATGCGTCAGTTGCTTGGTAGTAAAAAGCCAGAACACTGCTAAGATGTATCTGGATAGGGTCCAACGTCTGGCTTGTTTAGGGATCATCGGTGCAATATGAACGACATGCAATGGAAATGATCCTAGGTATTCTACCGCTGGACTCATTTATTAAGAAAAATACGAAAGAAGGAAAGCGAGGGCACATGGATATGGGAAAATCCTGGATCTCATGAAAAACGAGATTAGGTAGTTGAATATGCCCATGCATGTAATAAAGAGAATGCGTGTTACAGAAAGGTATCACAAAAATCGTATCGAGAATGGAATACTTTCCCAAAGGAAGATTAGTGATAGAATTATCTTTATGGATGAATCCATGATGGATGGCAGAGCGGGGCAGGTATATTTTCAGAAGAACTAGAACTAGCCTGTCATATTAGTTTGGGGAAATGTACCTTAATTTATCAAGTCGAGATTGCCTTGTTGTGTGCATTAGATCACCTGAAAGAAGGTTAGGTTATTGGTATAAATATTACTATAGCACTGAACAATCAATCAGTAATTAAACGTATAAAATAAACAGATATTAGTACATCATTGGCCTTGGAATGTGTTTAAAAACTCAATTAGTGCTCACTTCGAAATAAAATGATGGTGAGAGGGCACGTAGGGACTGAGGATAACGAAAAGGCGGACTCTCTAGCAAAGCAAGGGTCAATCTCTAAGTTCTCTTGTCCGGAACCACTTGCCGGAATTGGCAGAAGAATGGTAAAGCACCTGCTGTGGGATAGCAACGGGAATATTTACAATAAGCTCAATTATTATGATTAGTTATTATACATACTTTACTGTACAATATTTTACTTATCAATATTAACGAGCATTGTTTGTTTGAGCAATCCACCGTAAAAAGCAATTTTTTATTTCTTTCAAAAATAGATGCGTTTCTCTTAAAATTCGTATCCACAACTGACTGAAAAGCTTGGGTGTTGAAACAGTGTAAAAATTGGAAAAAAATGTTTTCTTTGAAGCAGGAACATTGACTAATACCTACCTGAGTATTAGGTCTATTCGCGTACATAAGCTACAGCGCCTTAAGGTGCTTTAAGGTGCTCTAAAGTGCTCGAAGTATATTCGGGTATTGAGCGAACATGAGAGATAAAGAGAAAAATTAAGGAGTAACGAGTAGCAAGTATTTCTTCTCTGTGCTTGAATGTGCTCGAAGAATTTCTGCTGTCACGAACGTATAAACTGCCAAGTGGAAAGCATTCCCACTTCTGTTTTTTTTTTAATTGTAGTGAATTGCTCCGAAAATAGTGTTTTGTAGTAAATTGAAGAAATATTTGTTTCAAATTTATTGTTATTATTTTATTTATGTATATTATTGGTATTAAAATATCAATTATGTTTGTTAACAAAGCCAGAAATAAATCGGTATCGGTATGTTCCCGAACGTCTGTAAGAAATCAGCGGTATTGTTGCTGTCTCTCAGCAGAAAAGACTACAGACAACTTACTGGCGTTTGGCAGTCCACTTCGCTTCGCCAAGCACCTTAACTTGTTGGGCTTAAGTGACACTACAATCTGCGACGTTTGTGGAGAGAACGATGACACTGGGGAATATTATCTCTGCGAGTGTACGGCCTTAGCTCGTATCAGGTGGCAGATTCTCGGTGCTGTTGTGATGAGTGCTGATACTGTTAGCTCCTCATCACTGAAGTGCTTGCTTGGGCTTCTTAAAAAGACAAGGAAATTCAAATAAAATGGGTAAACCACGGTTTGCTCTCTGGTAATATAATGGACCAGTTGCGTCTGAGTGCTCCAGTCAACCATTTCCTATTTCGAAAAAAAAGTCTGCCTTCAGAGCCGGACCTGGGAGCCAGCAGCAATATTGTGATAAGACTCACAAGGGTAGTTCCATGTTATCAAGACTGTCAGCTCTATTTTGATAACGTTCATACTTCCGAATGTCAACCTGTAAACTGTCGACAGATCAAGAATATACTCGTATGTAAGTCTCAGCCGAGAGGCACTTCAGACGGATTTTTTGCTTTTTACAATGAAAATTAGCTTACTGCTCTTTTGTGGGATTTCACCCTGAAACCACATTGCAAATGTTTGATAGAAAACTGAAAAGCCTAGTTACTATTAAGTAAACGCTAAGCAGGACAATTAACATATGGGTGGTTTTGATTTGTTAGATAGCTTGATTGATAGATACTGCCTGACAATGAAAAGCAAAAAATGATAAATCCGATTTTTCTGCCATTTGCTAGATGTTTTCATTGTTAATGCGTGGATATTGATCAAGGCAGTTCACGAATAGAAAGGTCACAAAACTATGAAACTCGAAGAGACGTTGTGCTCCCCGGGTGCAGACTATTTACTATTTTGTTTCTTTGGAAAATAAAAAATCATGCACTAGAGGGTTAAAAATCTCAAGTTTCTAAGAGTTATGCTGTAGTCGCTTCGCAAAAAGAACTTTATAGACATACGAGTACATATATATGTTAGGAAGATGCTTCAGAGGCAAAATACGAAGTCTACAAAATAAAGGCCATCTGTTAGCTATCCTATTTTTTCTTCAAATAATTCTATATATGTATTTTTCATCGACCACCAAAGGTTCAAGAGTATTGAAATAGGTTCCTTCCCAACTTGAGATACCAAATTGTAGCTTTGCATTCGCAAGCCCGTAGTAGATCATTAACAAATATATTGCAAGTAACTACCATCATGTACTTTTCAACTCTGCTACGTGTGGCTTCCAATTTAGATTCTTTCTATTAAAACTCCTAGATATTATACTCGTACTTCGAGTTATCAACAGTTTGTATTTTAACACTATGAAGTACCATATATAAGAAGCATTTCAAAGTTAACTCATAAATCTGATTAGAAAAAACTACATTTAGTGCATGCGCTGAGTTGAGTGAATAAGTACATCTCAGTCAATCAGATTTTCATCTTTAAATAGCAAACCATAACCATAGCTTTTTCGTTCATGTTTTGCGAACCATTGTCTTAATGTTCGCAAGTCACGTTGGAGATTTATTACTGATTCGAATAAAGATCTATGATGTCAATGCCATATCATCTGCAAAACCTGTAAGGCTGTTGCTTTACCTTTGCTTAAATATGAAATTCACAAAGAAGATGAGAAACAATAATGGATCCCTGGCGTACCCCAATAGTTTTACATCTCTTCACTAAGAATACTTTGCATGCATAGTCTTGGTGGTCTGGCAGTAGGTATGCTCAGTTTCAAATTTTAAATTTATTTCAGTTTAATGGTATTTTATCCCAACGTGATCCATGACAACTGAGCCAGTTCCAGTTTCAATCTTAGAATACATTTTTTTTTACAAACTTCTGTCACGAAAGACGTGAACCTATAACGCTGAACCAGCGCCCCGAGATGCTCGCAGATGTTTTTGATTCTGCGCTTAAATTGTTGCAGCTAATAGTTATGTGAAAATTCTTCGCCTAGGAGTGAGTTCCAAAGAGTGCTTGCCCGGTAACAAAATTATTTTTGGTAGAATGATGTTCTTGCGGTTGACAGGTGAACATGAAAGTAATGTGCTCAAGACGGTAAGACGCTGAAATGTCGAGTTCCTAGGGATCATTCTGTTGAGATCTTGCGAACATCTACCATGGAAGTATCTGTAGAACAGACATAAATCAGCCACCAAACTACTTGCCTCTGAATGCTGTTAAGAAGATTTAGATACTGATTTGAGGCCGAGCCTACAACATGAGAGCAGTACTCAAGCCCCGATACTACTTACTTGGACATTTGGCGGTCTTAAATCCACGCTTTCTAATCTTTAAATTTGGATTCAACATAAAACGGTATCGTCTTCAATTCACGTAAAAGGTGCAAGACATGCATCCATTTATGTCTATTAAGTAGGTGGTTTTTCTTTCACGTAGGTAAGTACCTCTCAATGGCCACTTCCCGGATGACTACTTTGTCGAATACTTGGTAGTAGATTTTACCACCATTGAAGATGTAAATCGCCCAGACAAATTACAGCGCCGCTCTGTTGATTCATTCCCTTACCATCTACAACGGTAATATGCAGTAAAAATACAATTCCGAAAAATGGCTATTTGGGAAAATAGATTCGGGTAAATGACCGGAAACAAAAAGGACGGCCGAACAGAAATCGAAAAAATATGGAATATGTTATTGTATATTGCAAAAGAGTACGTACGTATACGACCCACATTCCTTTGGGTTGAGTGAAATTGTACACTTATTACTCACATCCCGGTTGACTTATTTTGTCCCCCCCAGCTTGACCTAAATGGGCATCTTCTTTTAAACTTTAACTATGCGCTATTAACTTGAACGCATAGCTAGGGATACAACGTGGGTAGACTCTCATCATCAGATTCGAAAGACGTATCGCAAAAAACCTAACTCTTTGTAAATGGTCAGTTGAATGCGTATTACAAAACCGATATATATTATCATTCAACTGTAAATAAATGAATTCATGAATTTATTTGTACACACAACTGCTTACAAACTATTATTTCATCAACTAATGATTTACTACATCCTACGACAGAGGTACATTGTAACAGAAATAGCCCAACAGCCGTAAAACTATTCAGCTCAAAAGTTTACGTTTGAGTTAATAATGAAATGGGTCGTATTCCTATTCGAAAGCAAATAGCTTTACATGCGCATATATTTCACAGAACAATGAGTTTAAATCTATATGAACATCAACTTCAAAAAATTAGGCCCCATTCTTGGGATATTACTGAATAAATTCCATAAAACTTTGAGTTTTATTTATTTATACTACTCGGACTTTCTTTACAAGCAAGGCCAGTAAATGTCCCATGGAAGAGAGAGAAAAAAAGAAAATTATTCAATCAGAGGGAAAAAGAATTCGAAAACAGCATCCATGTGTAAAATATAAACAAAGCAAGGCCAAGCAAACCGTTGCTCGGTACGGACGGAAAAAGAAGTACGAAAGAGTCCATACATTCCAAGATTTCTTGACGAATTACAATTCGACCGGAAAATGGTTTCGCATCCTTATTTCCGATGATATTGTACGGATTTCTCTTTTGAAATGGAAACAATTTATGTGACAGGGATTGGTTTCCATTGTCGGAGTGAGAGAGTATCTTAAGTTCGGTTGTATCCTCATGTTTATAAATTAAATTCTCAAACCTTCCTCCCACCCTCACCTGATCATTCATCGTTGAAATCTCATTATCGTTTGTTTCGGGTTCGGTGAAAGTTCTTGTTGTGTCGCTCGAATAGATTGGATTTCCCCCGATAACCTCGAGAAGAAAGTGTTGCAGAAGGCCTCCATCACTGCCAGCAACGCAAACAACCTCCAAGAATGTATCGTTACGCAATTCACATCCCTTCGGGGCTTCAGGTGTATCTGAAATGGAAACAATTGATATCACATACAATGTCTATATATTGTGCTTTGCGGCATTTTCAAATTTCAAATCACTAGCTGTGTTAAAATAGGTTTTTTTTTAATGGCCTATTACTGGAAATTTTTTGTTATTCGTTTTCTCTGACGTTAACTGCGTTCATACATTTATTGAACAGTTCTCCCACGCTTTAGCGGCCACTAGGATTTAAGCAACTTCAACTTTATTACTATATATATTTGCCAAGTTAGTTAATGAAATTTCTTCCAAGCTTTCTTAATAGTTTCATTTCACTTCAACTTTCTGCCTATAATATTAAGATGAAAAAATATATGTACAGAATGCCATAACTTCGGCATTGATACGGCCTGTCCAAACTTTACCACACTAAGTCCTAATAGATAATGGAGCTGTATAGATGCGCGTTGAAGTTTGCTTTAGTTTAGACTTTTGCTCCACGTCAAAGATGTTGGAAATGCCATACTTACTACAAACACTCCCAAATTATCAACAATTTTTGTTCGAATCGCACCTATTAGGACCGTCCATATTTTATAAAACAACACTATAGAGCTAATCGGTTTATCCCAAATAAGGATTTAGCAATCCAAGTAGAGGTCACAAGTCTCGGATAAGGACAATTTCGAAGAAATTTTAGTTTGCGTGTGGAATGTAGGCCTGGACAAGAATGAAAAATTTGTACTCGTATTTAACTAAGTAGTAGGATCATCACAACATAATAGACCGAATTTATACTAGCAAACCTTAAATGAATAAAATTAAGGGCGCTTAGGAATATTCTCAACGATGTAGACGCTTGGGAAATCCCAGTACCAAACCATATATTCCTCCTTTAAAATGATTTTCCACTCGAATTTCCCTCATAGTTATAGTACTTGTCACGAGGAAAGCACAGCGAGCCTCAGCCTTATGACATGTACGCATGAGGTGAATGCTTACCAATGTTACCCGAAATGTTGTCTGGAATAAAGCAATCGACATTGGTTGTATATCCTTAACACACATTTTCCTGTCAATAATATGTCAATCCTCATGAACACTTTTATAATCGGAATGAGCCTGTTCACGACAGTGATATACATAGCAGGTTGCTATGAAATCCGCTTTGACGACATCAATTCATGGTTTATTTCGAGTTCAGAACGTATGTATGCATGTCCCAGTACTTTTGTCAGCTACATCCACATCTGATCAGGTACGTCAGAAAAAAATTAATTGTTTTCTTACCCATTGAGTTTGTTACGCGCATGTATACTAAACTGTGTGAGAAACCCTCGTGTGCTCCTGATGTGATTGTTAAGCTGTCTGGTTTTAATTATTCCAATTTGCTGAACTTACTTACGAATTGACATGAAACACTTTCGAAAAATAAACAGGTTTTCGTTTTGGCTTTAAAGCACAACCGGCATTAACGAGTGGAAATGTCGAATCTAGGATTCATCCAAAAACCGTATGTGGGAACTAAATATTAATTTCTATTCCCTTGATGCACCAACTTAACCAATTAACTACATACATCACCTCCTGATGAAATATGAAGAACAAATCAAATATACTTACTTGCAGGCAGTATATGCACCAAACATGGCGTTGTCTGACGTCCAACAGAGTTGCTGGCCCAGCATGCGAGCGTTATTAGCTCTGAATCGGTTTGTGGTAGATATGTCATTGTGCTAACGAGTCCATTTGATAGAATCCGTGAGTTTAGAACCTAAGTATTATGCAGAGAAACGGCACATAGGAATGAGCTTCATTTTGCGATTTACCATTGCTGGGGTTACTTACCGGAGACACGTTCCGTGTATTGTTATAGGTCCAACTGAATTTCACCGAATCCGAGGGGTCAGCATCCACTTCGCATTTGACTGATATCGAATGCATGTTTATAGCACCCACCGAGGTTTGTTCCGTACCAGGCTTACATCGTGGTGAATCTACAGTTTTGATATAATGTATGAGATATATTTCTTTTATGTAAAAAAATATTTGTAAACTAATAAGGGTTTGCTGATTCGTTACAAAAATTTCCTCTGTATGGTATTTAATAGACACGTTATCTATTGTATTAGCGCTCTTATGCGTTCTGCATATACATGTAGACTGTTTATACTTTTCATGGCTTTGGAAGAGTATTTCTGGTTTTTCTACCCATTATGCCATCTACCTGCGGAATATATTCCAATCCTGAGTTGGAAGTTTATACACTTATTTTTTCAATGAAATTTTTCCCTAAAATCCGGGTATTTCACGGAGTAAAGCCATATTAATAAGAACTTATACTTCGGAAATCATCTGTGGAAAATATTTCGCAGCTCGCGCAAAGTTTTATTTATACAAAAAAGGACACCGATGTATACCGAAAAAGCACGCCTCGAAGTGGAATACAGACGATGAATGAGACAAGCGAAGAAGATGTTCCCCCATCTTCAAGCAAAAAGTATCTTTCCCGGTTGCTGATACAAACCAGACTATCTAGGAGCTGCGACGTCACAATGTAAACAAGGGCGCAGCAATCTTCGAAATAGACGCCCAAGAAAGAGAAATGCTTAGGAGATACGTTCGCTAAAGTTAATTAACAACGCTCATGGATTCAGTTTCCCCGGCTATACTTCCAAGAGTCACCCCTGACTATGAAGAAATACCCGACATTGCAGTCAAAGAAGTTAGTGAGGCGGTAAAATACTTCAAACACCGAAAAGCGGTTGGGCCGGACGAGATACCCTCTGAGTTGTGGAAAAATAATTGGGGGACATCGGGTTCAGATGGCTCAGAATTGTCATCTATGTATACAAGCTTATGAGGTGGTGGAGGGCGAAAAATAATAAGACTGTCTGATGATCAGTGCAGGTTTGGTGCGGGTAAATCACCCACAGCTGCAATACGAAACATAAGGATCATAATGAAAAAAACATCCTCATTTCTTAAAGGATTTGAACATTGTATTTGTTGACTTTGAAAAAGCCTTCGATAGACAAGCACACAATCTGATATGGGTGGCGCTAAGACATCAAGGGGTTCCAGAAACCTACATACAGATGATCATAGACATGTACGAAGAATCGAAGACAAAAGTGATATGCTCCGCTGGAGTAACAGAAAAGTTCCCAATCAAAGTCAGGGTGTACCAGGGAAGCGTCTTAAGTCCTTTTCTCTTTGTAGCAGTCTTTCACTATCTGCTAAGTGACGGACCCCAAGGTACAACAGTTATTCTTTGCTGACGATGGAGCTGTCATTAGTGAGGATCCTACGTCCCTGCAAGGAGCACTTGACGTGGGAGTGGACGTTTTGAATGAAAATGGGTATTGCATTAGTCCAAAAAACGACCGAGTACTTATGCTATTCGTTTATTTGAATGGAACAGTGCTTCCCAAGTGCGAAAAGTTCAAATATCTTGGATCTATGATTAATAGCGAAACAACCTGTGATGACAACTTCAATCATAGCGTAAGTGCAGGGTGTATGAAGTGGCGAGAAAGCTCCGCTTTCTTCTGTGACCGGAAAATGTCTCCTAAGCTGAAAGAAGGGCTTTACACCGCAGTTTTGTGTCCAGCATTCACATACGGTTTACAATGTTGGACAATATACAAAACGTATGAGGTTAAATTAACACCAGTTGAGATGAATATGCTTCGCATTATAGCAGGAGTGACCGAGTTTGATTGAATAAGAAGTTCGCAGATCCGTGGAAGCCTTCACGTCAAAGAAGCCATCTCATGAAAAATAGAGCGCGACCAGTTCAGCTGGTAGTGCCATGTCCAAAGAAGAGATCATTTGAACGTCAATAAAAAGGCAATGTCAATTAACGTTCCAAATATATCACAAAAAAAAGGCAGGCCTATATATAAAAACTCCTAGATCACACAAATGCAACGACATCAGCATTTGGTTTGCCTCAGCAACGAAGTGATACAAAACCGGAAGGCCTATTACTATATAAGCATATTTTCTGTGGTCAAACAGGTGAACCCCACAAGCGGATCAGTAGAAATACAATGAAGTGGGAGGGTTATGATCCCTTGTTTTCAGACCATAACTTCGCCGATGTAGGAAGAATTACCCCGATGCTAAAGTTGGATTTTCCAAAGAGATTACAAATATTTTTTCGTCTGCTTTTAATAACTGTAGGATGGTCTGACTTACGCAAAACCCAACCCAGGAACCAAATTTTACTTATCCCATCTTTATCCAGGCTTTTGATTAGAATGGATAGTAAAATAGAGTGGAAGGTTTGTGGTTCAAGTCACAACTATAACCATTAAGACTGCTCGAAATTTAAATAAAGAGATGTAACAAAATCTAAAGAAAACAAATACACATTCTGAGAAAAAAAAATCCTGTGTCCGATTCAAGACTAAACTAATTGAATTATACGAGTATCTCTCTTATGACTTGTTTGCTAACGCTTGCAAACGTAATACCGGGTATTCTATGGAAAGGCATACAACTTTGCCAAAGCGCCATTTAAATATAGCTAAGCTTTTTTTATACGGGATTCATATTCGATAAATTAACATGCTTTAGTGATGTTTAATCAAAGTCAATCGTAGATTACAGCAACCATACTAAAATTATGGTAAATTTTCGATCAAAATAACGTGCCAACAACAGCGACTAAGAAAGAGGTACTGTTGCAGATAGGTTGAAACCCACGTCATGCTTCGGCGAGGTTATGATCCGAAAATAAGGGATCAGAACCCTCCGAATTCACCGCATTTCTACTGATCCGCCTGTGGGGTTCGCCTATTTGACTTCAGTAAATATCGGCAGGCCTGTCGATTTTGGATCACTCGGTTACTGAGGCCAATGAAATGTCGATGTCGTCGCATTTGTGTGATCCAAGCGTTTATAGGCCTACCTTTCCTACATCGCGATGCCATACTTCGGCAACGTCCGAAAACACTGCTACTGTGCGAAACAGCATGTTCACAGCATGCTTTATAGTGAAATCTTTATGCGGATTTGCATTTTTTTCCCTTGAAGATTCAGTAGACATAACAGACTCTTCCACAAGACCATTCACGTCGCCGGACTTATGCCAATAAAATGTTAGGATTTTCATGTAAAAATTGTAATTAATGATGAAGCGTATTTTATGTTAATAATATAAACAGTCCTGGGCAAATGATAATCCATAAATGAAAAGTGTCAGTACCTATGATGAACTATTTGGTCTAGAGGAATCATTGAAACATATTTTTTCGAAGATGGATATGGAGTTACTGTTACTGGTGAACGATACCAGATGATTGAACATTTTTTGACACTTGAATACATTGGGCTTGCTCAACATATGGTTTTAACAGGACGGTGCCACATCAAATATGTGCAGGGAACGCAACAATACCACTACTCTACCGACTTTTTTCAAGTCGAATTATCTCCGGAAATAGTAATATAAAAGATTTTCAAAGATGTTTTTGTCAGATTTAACAGTCCCGGACTTGACCGTGAAATCTCTCGCTCATGTTTTTTTTTCATTCAACTTGAGTGATTCAGTAGTATTTTACAAATTTATGCACAACTTTTTCATATTTTTTAATTCAATTTCAATTCAATCACCAATCTTCAAACAATAAAAAAGTTTTAAACCAGATTGACAAAAGTAAACAAAGTTTACTGGGAAATCGAACTGACTCCTTATAATTCGTTGTGACTTCTTGCAAAAATTTGCACAAACAGAAGACAGAGTGAAAGATGGGATCGGCCGAGTTTGCTGGGCGTTGCAAAAAGTACAAATCTAATGCACTTCGGACCGGCTCTCCGGATTTTTTTCCGGCTCCCACCAATTTTTGAACGCTTAACCTCGGCCGAATACTTCGGGTCTGCTACTGTCCATAGCCGGCCCGATGTCATCCATGACATTATTTCGGTGCATTTTGACGGGAAATACAAACGCACAAAATCGTAGTGACGAAGATCGAAAAACATTATAATGTCCAAATAAGGTCTTACTGCCTAACTGCCCGAACACAATGGTGAAGTTGAAGCTGTACTTTAGCACGAAGTGGAGTCAACTTCAGCTTCATGCAGGGCAATTTTTTTACATTTCAATACAAAACAAAAAAAGATATGTATGCCAGAGGCCAGTCAACAGAAATGAATCGAGCTAGTAAAAAGGAACAATATTCTATGAATTTGAGTAATTCTCGCCGGAGCTGTAAAAGAATGCAATCATTTTGTCATTTAACTCATTTGAGTTCACGTGGACTTGTTTTAATTCAATGACTTCAACTTAGAAAAAATAAATCATTATTCACTTCAAAATTTCATGATTTAGCAATCATTTTCTCCAATAATAATTTTGAAGTCAAAATGAATGCAATCATTTTGAATGCTTATTTTTTCTAAGTTGAAGTCATTATTGAAGTCACTGAATTGAAAACAAATCCACGTGAATTCTTACTATGACTTCAGTGAATGCATTCCGCAATGATTGCATTCTTTTACAGCCCTGATCCTCGCTATAAAAATATAAAAAAAAAAGGCGAGGTGTGGAAAAAAATTTCCGAAGAATTTGGATTACCAACAACAAACTCCCGTGCAGGGCTTCACTATTGTGTTCGTATTCAGCTACATCAGTGAGCGATTTTTTTTTTGACAGCGCTTCGTACTACAGCTTCAGCTTCACCATTGTGTTCGGGCAGTAAGAAACGACCAAAATGCAATGACAAATCGAAAAAAAAAAAATAACTAAATAGACTTTAACTCCAGGCGCCTGCCTGCCAGACAGTTGTTGACATGCCTTTGGGAGTGGGAAATAATTTAACCAGAAACTTTGGAAAATTATTTCCCACCACTATGAAATACCTGAATTTTCGACTATATCTTAACAGTACTTGGGGGGACCGCTCTCCGACTTACAAGGATTTCACACCACGGGTCATTCTTCGAGTCATACACCGGGCGGCTTTCGGCCTAACATGCAGGTGCTATGCGGTGTCCAACCAAATATGTACATACATAGATATATGGAAACTGCTGAGTACGGTCATTATTCATAGTGCGCCGACATCCAATTGCCACCGCCCGACATTGAACCCGATACCTAAAATCACTTGCGTGACATTGAACTGAGTTCAACCCAAATGCGGATGCAACATAACACCTTTGTTTTGTATTATTTTGCTCTCGCTCGGCAGACACCTTGACGTTATGCGAGAGCTTAAGATGCAAGGACTCACTCAGCTTTAGGAGTTGGGAGCCTCTCGGATCGGCTGATTGTCCCGCGGTTCATAGTCCCGCGCTACTCGCTGCGAAGGCTGAACAGGTTGTGGTATTTTCTGTGAATTACCCACAGGAAATACTTGATGCTAAGGACCTCAAAGCACTCGGGAAAGCCATCGTAGCGGAAATGGTCCTGGGATGGGAGCATAAGCTCAAGTTCCAGTGCGTTCATTTTAAGAATGGCATGCTACTGGTCGACTGCGAAACTCCGCAGACCGTGGAATGGCTGAAGACCGCAACTCCCAAACTGAAGGGATGGAAAGGGGTGGGCCTTACTGCATGTGGCAGTGCGTAAATACCACGTGCCCATTCCATCACCATCTTCCTACCACGCAGCGTGGATCAGGACTACCAAACCCCTTTGGCACTCCTAGAAGTACAGAATGATGGCTTGAACATCAAGGCATGGAATAATAAGGGGACTGGGAAGATACTGGCCCTCGGAATTGACAAAGAGTCTTTTGAAGCCATTAAGGCTCAAAACTGCTCTCTGAGGTACTGGTTCGGCAGAGTGTCGGTGGGTGGACTCAAGAAGCCGGAGGAGAGCGCATGGCATAGTACCAACCTCAGAGGGGACACTACCGGAAGTGGAGCATCCAGTTCCGCTGACGGTCGAAGCACCAACTCCGACTGTAGAACAGGACGCTCGGAGCGCAGACGAATTTATGTCCATCTCAGATGACTCGTTATCTGAGGAGAACCTAAACAGTACAGTAATCTCTCTCCCTCTGGACATTAACCCGGAGGAAGAAGAGATTCTGCTGACGGAGGGTGGGGCACCAACCCCCGACGAGCACTAGCTCGATGACCTCCACCAGTAAAATAAAGGTCGCCCAGGTAAACATCCACCATGACATAGCAGCATCAGCCGCAATAACTAGGATGTTTACCAAACAAAACATGGGCATTGTATTGATTCAGGAGCCATGGATCTTCAAAGGAGGAGTCAAATGATGCAAAGGTAATTTGGGATATAAGGGTGACCAATCGAAGGGCATGTATCCTTATCAATAACAAAATTAACTTTCTCCTACTTTCACAATTTACGACGCGATATTTGGTGCCATTGCAGGTTTCCTTGAACATCGACGGAGTAAACTGCACCATCATCATTGCTTCTGCATACTGAGCTGGGGATGAACCAGCTGTCCCAACAGAACTGCAACGCTTAGCGCAAATGCCGCTGCTGTGGATGTGACGCCAATGCCCACAATGTTATATGGGGGATGGAATTGGTGTCGGTTTTACCAGGGGTGAGTCTTTACTAGAATTCATTCTTTTTTCATCCCTTGATATATAATATAATGTAGGGAATACCCCAACCTTTGTTACTAGAGTTAGAAATGAAGTTCTTGACCTAACGCTGGGTAGCCCGAGCATTAGTAGGTTGGTCAGAAACTGGAAAGTATCAGATGAGCCGTCATTATCTGACCATAGAATTATTGTGTTTGATTTAGATAGTGCATGTATTATAAGAAATCCAGTCAGAAACCCAAGAAAAACGAATTGGGACGTCTTCAAAGAAACCCTTGACAATAATCTGGAGCATATTGGTCGGAGGAGGGCTCCACCATACTATCTAATGTTAGAACACGCTGTAGAGGGCATTAGTACCGCAATTACAAACGCGTTCGAATCGAGCTGTTTCATAAGCAATAGAAAGGGTGAGAAAGATGTGCCTTGGTAGAGCAGCAATCTAACAAAGTTACGTTCTGATACACGCAAGTTGTTTAACAGGGCAAAGCGTAATGGAGATTGGCAAAGCTACAGGGCGGCACTTACAAACTACAACAAAGAGCTAAGAAGGGCGAAAAAAGAAAGCTTCAGGAAGTTCTGTGAGACAATAAACAGCACTCCTGCTGCAGCTAGGCTACATAAAGCCCTTGCAGAATCGGGGGGAATGCCAACATCTCTTAAAAAACCAGATGGCAGTTTTGCTGAAGATGAGGAGCGAAGAGCATTACTGCTCTTAGAAACTCACTTCCCCGGAAGTTCGCAGAACACAACCAGACCTCGGAAAGATGATTGGGAGATTGCAGAGGCTATCTGTTCCAGAGGGAGAATCGAATGAGCAATTAGCTCCTTCCAGCCCTTCAAGTCACCAGGTGTAGATGGTATTATACCAGCCCTATTGCAAAGGGGGCAAGAAAAACTACTACCACACCTTGTCAGAATAACAAAAAGTAGTCTTGCATTGGGATATATTCCAAACCAATCGAGACGCGCGAAAATTGTGTTTATACCAAAAATGGGGAAGAAAGACCTAGCACAGACTAAGTCATACAGACCGATCAGCCTAATATCGTTTCTTCTCAAAACAATGGAGAAAGCTCTGGATAACCACCCAAGAGAGGATGTACTTAAAACATGCCCACTGCATTACCGTCAGAATGCATACAGAGCGGGCAGATCCACTAAAACTGCTCTTTATTAGCTGAGGGAAACCATCCAAAGAGCTCTTGAAAGAAGAGAGATAGTAATCTGCGCCTCCCTAGACATCGAAGGGGCATTTGATAACACTTCGCATGAAGCTATTAAACGAGCCCTTCACAGAAAGGGAGTTAGCAGAACAGTATCTAGGTATGTAATGTATGAGTTGCTGAGAAGTGTGGGCGCCGTGGCGTAAGTGGTTAGTGTGTCGGATCACTACGCATGAGGTTACAAGTTCGAATCCCAGAAAACACCAACAAGTTTTTTCACGGTCCCACCTCTCGCGAGCGTCTGACAAACATCCGAGAGTACTGTTGTCATGAAAAAGCTTCTCAAATCGCCGTTCGGAGTCGGCATTAAAACGGTAGGTCCCTTCCATTCGTGTGAAAAATAAAACGCACACAACATGAATGGTTGCGAGAAGCTAGGCCCTGGCACTTTAAAGAGCTGTTGCGCCAAATATTTGTTTTTTTTTTTTTGCTGAGAACAAGATCAGCAGAAACTCAGACATCACGTAGAATGATCAAGGTCAACACAAGAAGAGGATGCCCACAAGGAGGAGTGCTATCTCCCCTAATGTGGAGTCTTGTTATGGATGAGCTTCTTGAAAAGTTAACAAAACTTGGAATTAATTGTCAAGCCTACGCTGATGACATTGTACTGATTGCCATGGGGAAATTTGAGGAAACCCTATCTAAAATTATGAGAAAGGTGCCTAATAGTAACTCAAAAATGGTTCAGCACGGCTGGGCTCAATATAAACCCGGCCAAAACCACATTAGTACCGTTCACGAGAAAGAGAAAACTTGAACTGAAGCCAGTCCGACTGTCGGGCACGGACACCGGTAAAGGGATCTAAGATGGATGTATATTGCCATTGTGAGACCAATGATCACTTATGGAGCAATAGTATGGACAAAGCGAACTAGTCTAGTCACAACGAGGGAGACACTCACTAAAGTGCAAAGACTTGCGTGCCTCTGCATCACTGGGGCCATGCGGACATGTCCAACTGCAGCCATGGAAGTACTCCTGGAGCTAACACTGCTCCATCTTGTAGTGGGGCAAAATGCACAGCGGACGATCCTAAGAATGGCAACAGAAGGTATGAAATGCGTTGGTTCGAAAGAATACGATGCACTTCTCAAGAAACTTCCCCTTCTGGCGGTCCCCAGGGACGACAGTATCAGAAAATTTAACTTTCGGAAAAACTTTAGTACAAAGTTAAGTAACAAGAAAGAGTAGAGCAACGAATCCGCAATATACGGACTGGGCAACCACACGATAAAGTAGTATACAGACGGTTCGAGAGATGGAGAAGGCACAGGGACGGGCGTGCTTGCGCCAAGGACGAAGCACTCAGAACCCATGGGCAAGAGTACCAGCATCTTTCAAGCTGAAATATGTGCTATAGATAGATGCATACAACTCAATCTCAAAAGAAGATACAGCAACTGCGACATAGCAATACTGTCAGACAGCCAAGCAGCTATCAAAGCACTTGACTCCTATGTCATTAAGTCAAAACTTGTGTGGGAATGCGTATGCAAACGTAATGAATTGGGCAGAAACAATAAAGCTACGCTTTACTGGATACCCGGTCATGTCGGGATAAAAGGCAATGAAGCAGCAGATACCTTGCTAAGACAAGGGGCTGCAGAATCCTTCATTGGACCTGAACCATTCTGCGGAATGGTGGAACATATCATACGCGAGGAATTCAAGAAAATTGAGAAAGCAGACAGGGCAAGAACCTGGAACAACACCACTGGCCTGAAGCAAGCTAAGAAACTACTGGGATGTTACACCCGGAAAAGATTCGAAGTCTGTATCTGCCTTAGCAAAAATAACTTACGGATCCTAACAGGCTTCCTAACGGAGCACTGCAAACTCAGGGAGTATTTACGGAAACTAGGTATAACAAATGAAGGCCTTTGCAGATTCTGCCATGAGTCAAGTGAGACTCCGGAACACCTTCTGGAATCTTGTGGGGCACTGACACACAAAAGATTGAAATACTTGGGTAAATATCAAATATCAGAAGAGGATATGCCAACCATGGACCCACTTCTCATTCTCAGATTCTTAAAGAAAACTGGTTTGGAGAGAGAGCTCTAAGGTGAACTTTTCTCGCCAAGGCAAAGTAAGAGTGTATGACCTTCAAACACAATTCCGCAGGAATTGCAATGCGACGGGAACTCTAACGAGGGAACAAACCTCTCCAAGGTGGTAGCATAATATGTATTATTTTTACATGCTTCCGTTCATTCATATTTATGTTTGCACTATATTTGCACAGTAATCAATTTGCACCACATGTAATAATAAAATTTTATTTGCAGAATAAGCAGTTTGCACAGAACTCGCACTTATTAGTCTTTATTGCAAGTAATATTTAGTAGAGTAAGTTAATTTCGTTAAGAATTCTTTGTGCTGGAATAAGCTAAACTTTTTTATATATACTGGCCTATTCCAGACATTTATTTGAATGGAGCAGTGCTTCCCAAGTGCGAAAAGTTCAATTGTCTGGGATCTATGATCTGATCAATAGCAAAGCAACCTGTGAACGGCAATTTGTTTTGAGAAGCTTTTTCGAGACAACAATACTCTCGGATGTTTGCCAGACGATCGCGAGAGGTGGGACCGTGAAAAATGTTGTTGGTGTTTTCTGGGATTCGAACTTAGAACCTCACGTGCAGTGAGCCGACACACTAACCACTTACGCCACGGCGCCCACATGAATCTACTACTCTTACGAATAAAGCTGTGGGTTATTGCCGTAAAGGTGGACGAAGTACGGCTGAACAAAAAGTGTTTTATAAAAATCCCTTCGGTTCTTACTGAAACAAATTTCACTTTTTGTTTTCTTAAGAATTGCCGGATTCGTAAAATCCAATCCTGAATAAAGCTTTTTACATAAAAATGGCAGCTACCTACCGTAATTAGTAGCATTCTTAAAAGATTCGGAAGCAAATAAAATGTATTGTAGTAGATAATGGTTACTGCTATACGAGTATAACGCATTTATAAAATAAATTTCAACAAGATAAATAGTCCTTAACCCAAAGTGGAATGGTGCGGTGAGTTTTGATGTGAAGGTTTATCGAGAGATACATACATCATGAAATAGCATATTCGATGTAGAAGTCCTAAGGATAACTCCGAATTTCCTCATTCTCCCTGCTGTCTTTAAATTCTCCTATCTCTTTGCCATATACATAAAGTAAAACTCATCGTCATGCTTAATTATACACACATACTCGTATGTATGCTCCAACTGGTTCAAAATATTAAATGTAATTTATACGCCTTTAAGATTACGGAAATAATAATCAAAATAAAAATATACAATTTATGTCATATATACATATATTACTTACATTGCACTTTTAACGTCAAACTGGAACTTCGTGTTTCTCCTTCTGTATTTGTCGCACCACATGCATATGATCCGGCACTCTCTCGTTCCAACATTGTCAAATGTAATATTTCAGAACTTTCGCCCGACATTCGCATTCCCTGAGGAATAATAAGGATTTTATATGAGAGTGAAAGCAAAAGGAAAACTAAAAACACGAAGGTAGGAAACAGATTACTTCATGGAGTCCACAAAAGCGGATTGAGTCTCTCGACAATATTGTACTTCTCTGAGGGGATTCCTTGATTGAATGCTCATACTAATGTTATTTGCCTTACTTGCATTTTCTTCGTACATAATCTCTTATTAATGGTAGAGTGGAAAGGACTTACAAACTCTGTATACGGTTATAATCTTTAAAAATTCAATTATGTGCGTGACATAGCAAGAAGTAAAATTAAAAATAGGTCAATGCCTGCATGTACTGTACTGTACACTATACGAGTATAGCACCCATGAAATTGGTTTAATTTTTAATGTTTAAATGTTTGAAAAATATGGCATGAACACGACCTACTCACACCACCGTACTTGACTATACATTTCAATTTAGAAACTTTAGAAGTATCTATTATATTCACATTCAGTTTCATTTCAGATTAAGGGGAGCAAAGGATTCTACAGTTCAATACAAAAAATTAGAATCTAAGTGCGTTTTCCGATCCTCTGAACGCAATTTAACACTTAGTAATCGGCATCTATAGGAAATGCATGCTTATAAACAAAAAATACGAAAAAAAATAAAAAATTCCTTAAGCACTTAAAAAATGTTCCAGAGACCAACCACATTCGTGCTCCCACGCGTGTACTTACGTTTTTGAACCATGAATATGTCGACACGGATGGCCTTGCATCGGCTCTGCACTTAAATGTGACGTTCTGCCCCTCTGCCCTAGTCACCACACGACTAGGATCTTCGTTTGCTAAATGCACCGATACACTTGGTGGATCTGAAAATGGAAGAAATTTAATGGAATGGTTACGAGTAAAAGTAAGACGCAGCCAGTGGCAAGAAATTTAATTTCACTCTGTCCGTAGTTTCCACTTTTTATTCTCTATTGCTGCAGGAAATTTGTATGGCTCAATTAAAATTCAAGAGAAGGATGCTACACCCAAATAGACCAAATGGCTTTAATCAGAGTTTAAGTCTTGAAAGCGGATAATCGAGTAAAAGAGTTTTGCTGCGGAAAGAAGCAAACTTGTCACCTCTATGTATAAATATTCATCATCCCAAAGCATTTAGTCAAACTGAGTAAACTTAGTTTATGCTCTCAATTTCGAAACATAAACATTAAACAGTGGGCACGTAAAATGGTAAAAATGAAATCTAATTCAACAAGAAATAAAGATTTTACTGTCGTTGCGCATTTCAATTTAAATACCTATGAGTGTAATTGTCAACCGAGTGGAAAATGGTATAGGTACTTTTGACGGAAACGTGAAGATTTATCTATTTTTAAATTACTGATGTTCACATTACTTGGTGAAATTAAACTGAGAGTCTATATGTGTTTTTCTTGGTCGGTGAAATTATTGTATAATGGCGTCGTAAAGAATTTGTGAAATTACTTACATGCAACACGGATTATCCTTTTATCTTCTATAGCGCCTCCAGAGAACCAGGGATTTGATGCACGACACGTGAGCTCGGAGTTATCATTTTCCGATGTCACTTTTAATGTTAAGATGCTTGTTGTCAAATTAGAGTCCTGTGAAAAAATCGCAATAAAAATTTACATTGACAGCTGAAACCATGTTATACAGGCATCTGAATTACAGGGTGCCTCGTATCCTTCACAAACATGACTTTACTCATCATGTTTAAAAAAAGGAGTATTTAGTACTTATAGTTTATTAATGTAAGCTTAATAACAAGCGTAATACTTGAAATTAAACCTATATCTACCAAAAATTTCAAAATAAATAACTAAACTTAATCAATTAAATAACTGAGCAGGACTAAACCTACTAAATGGGATGATTTGAAGTTAGGCATGGTTGCAGGGAGTAGGGCATTGCGGAGTGCGATTTAGCTACTATATAGGCGTTTTTCTTTTTTAGAAAAGAATACACTCGAATACGTCGAGCATGCCCTGAACCGAACGTGCATAGAGCACTCTGATTTGTTCGTGAAACACATTTGAGCACTTAGCTGTCATTTGATAAGCAATCATATCGTTAGCTGTCAAAATGATCTTGACAGAAAAATCAAACATGATCGTTAACCATGCTGAGAAGTTCACGAAATCTGCTATACGTTTCGCGAATTGAAGACCGATTTTCAAAGTAAATTTAAATGATACGGAAGCGTTCTTCATGTGTCAGTTTATTCATGATGGTTTGTCAAACAATACTGAAAATAAATGCGAAAGAACTGCCAAGACAGTACGGTATGAAACTTACACTTACGCCACGGCGCCCACCAATCTACCCAGTCCTACTTTTTTAATCAAGCTTCACTTACGTCATGATGATTGGAGAATGATCAGAGGAGAGATCAAAGCCTTCTTCAACTTTTATACAGTTGCCAGATATTCCTTTAACAACAAAGAAATCGATCAGATCTGGTATCTTATTTCCATCAGTCGGCCAATATGTTGGTTTACCCGTCGAGTGAAAATCACAACTGTATTGCATACCCGCATTATAAAGCGTTCTACCTTTCTGAGAGGCGTACCTTGAACCCCAGAATGGGTGTTTCGCGTTGAAGACGCAACCAATAATAAAATTTGGTTTAAGGAAGTTGAAGATGTTTGTGAAATCATTTTGTTCAAGTTTACATCGCAATGGACGATATATAGACGAAATGTTGAAGGTAAAATGTTTATTTCTCACGCGTACAATTTTTCTTCTTCATATTTCTTCTTGCATTGCTTCTAATTCAATCTGTATTTCTGCTGAGTGTTCGATACATTCTTTTACAAAACAAAGATGATCCGCCTCTGGCTCTTTCCGATGGGTGGAAAGTGTGATACACGCTATATCCCCTTATCTTAACAAGCATATATCAATATCTTTTTCTCGTATAAATTTTTCTAACGCGTCGAGCCTGTTGACCTTCCATGTAAGAATTTTAAGCGTTTCTTTCATATTTTGGTTGAAGTGCGCGTGTTATGAATGTTGTTTTCTAATGCAATTAGTCTCTCGAAAATAAGTTTGTTTGTGTTTGCATTGCTCTTTAAGTTTCGCAAGAATTAGAGAGAAAACATGGGATACAGGATCTTGTGGGCTATCTCTATCCCCGTTTCCCAATGCCGCAAGTTGAGCAGGAGTCTTTACGTTAAAGTTTGGATGGTTTCTTGCTTTGATCTCCCGTGGGTTATCGGTCATGTACTTGCCATTAGCAATCATCGCCGCTTGACCATAAGACTGCACGCCAATATTCGAAGATTTTGTTTCTGTCACCTTTTCTCCAATATGTTTATGTCTTTCTTCATTACTCGATCTTGAGTGAATATTGACGGATTTTCTATCTTTCGCTGCTCTTTTCGTAGCTATTTTGGATCTATTTTTATTTGGTACCGGATTCGGACGCATTTAATTTTTAAGCGTATCGCATCGTTTTTGGAGCTCTTTCGCCACTTCGAAGGCTGTTTTCCTTTGCAGTTTGTACAAGTGACTGGGGTTTGCTTATTTAGGTGACACTCTTCCGAGAGATGTTTACCTGTGCATTTAACGCATCGCCGTTCTTTCTAGCAGTAAGTCTGCGTATGATTGATGCCTTGACAGCGCCTACACTACGGATCGATCAGAAGCTCTTACTCATAGATTAGAATAGCTTAATACCATATATTACATCTTTATTTTCGTCTTGATCAAAACTTAGCATGAATAGTGGAAATTTACGCTTTCCTGTTCTCCCTCCAACTGTTGCTTCTTCTTCCTGATAATATTGACGGCATCAATAACTTTAAAGCCTTTGTCTTGAAGGTCGTTTATAACATCTTCTTTAGTGCACGAGGGGTGGAGTCCCCTTACTACAACACGCAGTGGTCTTTCTAACTAATCTCCTCGTCATTCAATTTTTGAGACACTGCTCTGTAACCGTCGGCATCATCGATATTGATTTTCCACGTATTGTTTCGCAGAGATGTCACCTTAAACTACGATGCCAGCGTTCCTTTAAGGAGGCAATGCAACTTATTGTAGTCCGTAATTCCAATGACGTTTATCGGTGGCGGAAGACGTAATTTTATTGGTTGTGGCTTTTCTTGAAGCTCCTTGCGGTTTCCATCTTCTTATGGCCCACTTCCGGTGAGGAACCAGCTTTGCGTTTTTTGCTAGGCCGTTTCTTTTCTATCGAATTCGTTTCACGTGTTAGCTCTTCTTCATCCGTCTGGTACTAAGTGAGCGATGTGGGCTAACAGTAGTTCATTGAGATGGTACTCAGGTCGAAAAAGAGAGAGGAGGAAGTAAATATACCCTCAGTAAGTTTAACAAATCGATGAAAGCCTTACCGGCAAGATATTATAAACCCGCAGCAGGAGAAAAATGTGAAAAAGCCGGTCCCCAGAGTGGAAAGAAAACGACACCACTCTGAAGTAATGTACCCGGTTCCGGAGTGGATAGTGTCATGTTGAAAAGGGGTTAAAGTTGGTAGAAGTCTCGCACTTCTCGTTCGCATTAGCGTTTTTCCACTACCCCTTAGGCAAAAAAAATTATAATTTAAGTTAAAATAATAAAAAAAAAAATGTATGTTTTGCCGAAAAAATGTACAGATGTCCCGCTTTGAGAGGAAAAAAATATGGTCACCTTAGTCTAAGACGATCCACATATGACGGCAGGTTAATATAATCAGTCCAAAACAGAGCGCGAATGACCCTGCGCCTCTCAGCCTCAATTCTCATGATGTGGGCAGCATAATGCGGAGACCATATTTAGCTGGAATACTCGAGGAAGGGTTTAACAAAGGTGAGATAGAGAGATGGGTCAGAGAACTCATTTGAGCAGCATTTCACAAGGCCAAGTGCTGTGTTGGGATTGCTTATGATATTGTCAATGTGTGATCGAAAGTTTAGTTCACTATCACAGATGACTCCTAAATCGCGTGCTGAAGTGACTGAGAGTACAGGCTCTTTACGAATGAAGAAGACTCCAAATGGTGGTATCAGAATTTCGGATAATGTGTTCAGCATCATTTATTGTAAGGATAAAGATCCATGACCCTCAATGACAGCCTTAAGGAATGCCCAATGATGCTCGCCATCTTCCAAAGCGTTCAGTGTACTAGGCACGAATTGGGTTAAGTTTGTGGTTGTTGACTTACCTTTAAGGAATCGGTGTTGCTTAGTGGAAAAGATTGGCTTACAATGGAAGGACATTGTATCAAACACGATGCTCTCCAAGAGTTTACGTATGTATGAGACCTTAGCAATTGGCCCATAGTTAGAAACTTCACTCTTGCATCCTTTCTTGTAGATGGTGGTAATGTAGGCGTCTTTCCATAATTGAGGAAAAACGTCTTAGGAGATTGAAAATTGAAAAAAAGCAGTAACGGGTCATGTAAGATGATTCGCACATTTTATTAAATACAATCTTTCAGTTGGTTAATCTAATTATCAATCATTGATGGGATTATATTCACGAAGACCAAGGAGGTTTGAGCAGATTTCTTCAAATAGCAGAAATAATCAAAGTCGGGTTTATGTACGTGGTCAGCAAACCACTGCCCAAAGAAGTGAGCGAATAAGTTGGCAATTATTCTACGGTCTGTCGAGGAAGAGTCCGAGAAGGTGAGATAGATGGGTTTCCGTCAGAAAGAAGATGATTGCTCTCAGAGACTACTGAACTATGTATGCATCGAATGAGAAGATAATGTCAAGTTGCGGATGTTGTTCTAGATGCCACTTACTTGAAATAAGACAGAGTCAACGCTCCTACAACATTTTTAGCAGAAAAACCTTTCCCTAGTGCTTGAATAAGCGAACTTGATGTAATGGCAATTGATACGAAACACGACTGAGCGCAATATTCATTAACTAGAAAATATACGTACTCGTATTATTATCAACCGTTTCAATATTAGGTGTTAAGAAATGTCAAAAAAACGAAACAAAAACCCTTAAACTGAATATTCTCAGAATACATCTGCATTTACTAGAGGTAGCTATAATACATCTGTTTGCGGTTTGGACTTTGCACACCGCACATTTTACACAATAAAAGAACACTCATCATAAATATTTTTGACTTTATTACCTTTAGATAATTCCACAAGCTTTGTGCATTTTGTATGCAATATCTCTCTCATAGTCCTTGCCAGTAAAAGGACATCAAATGTATGAGTGTCTCAACGTACTTCGCTTAAATAGTAGTGAAAACGTTCTTTAAATGTCACTTTTTCTTTTTATATGTAACATGATTGAAACATACATATCTACACCCATAAGTCAAGCAGCATACATTGACCTGTTGCACAATTTTTAGGAGCAATGAAAGAAATCCTTTTTAACATCGACCTTACCCTCGAGGCGTTTTGTGAAAAGTGATAATGCGAAAGCTTGTGCGATAGATACATCCTCATTCATGGCGTATACGTACCATTTTTAAGGAAACTATTGAAAGCAGTCTGTTAAGCATAAACATTTCAAAGGAATAAAGCCATAGTTTTGTATTCCAACAGATCTTTTCATTTAAATAACTAGGACATCACGCACAAACAATATTTCCTTCCTCGTAACATGTATTCGTACTTGTACAGAAGTGAGTTATGCACAATTTGTGATATGTCCATCGTAAAAAAAAATTATTGACTCTTTCAAAGCAAGGTCGGGTTTTGTAAATATTGAAGGTTTCTAAACCTACATAAATAAATAAAACATGCAACATTATTTCACCAGCAAACAAGATGTACCAAATAAAATACATATCAATGGGGAAGCAAATTGCGAGAGTAAACTATCGTGGAAGTGTTCAATATTGACGCAATATGTATGTACGTATATTCAAGGAGGCACGGCACGACGATAGTTTTATGTTACCTCCGCACATCATTTTGTTTATGTGAGAACTATTATCATGTCATAGAAATTCAATATGCAGTAAACTCTCGAAATCAGTGACCTACAATCTTTTTTCCCCGCTAGCGCTCCTCTGGGATATCATAAAATTATCTCGCTATGTCTCGTATATATTATTCTTCTGCTTGCGCTTCTGGCATAACATCGTCTAAGGTTTACATATGTATACTTATGTACATGTAGTGTTTCTTTAAAAACCCAGAATAGGCTAAAACATACTTGTTTGTTTGTCGTTGGACCAACAAATTGAAGACTGCTTTTATCTTTAAGTGAATTGAGATGTTTATTAAGTAAGAAATGTCTTCCTTTACTTTTGTATGTATGTAATATACGTACATACTCGTATGTATCTTTCCAAAGATTTTCATACTCTTTTTTTTATTTTGCGTAGTGTTGTCTGAGTGGAGGAATTTTGTCAGTATTAGAGGTAAATCTAAGAGGCAGTATATTTAATTTCATATCAAATAAATTATTCAAAAGAACCCAATTAACCATTATTATTATATTGACTGTGACTTTTTTGTTTTCTTTATCGTGCACAGTGGGGGATTGAAAATAAATGCGTTTTACGTTCCTTTCACTCCGAATACAAGCTTTTTGCCCTTTTAGCCTTTTTAGCAACGTATTCTGCATCTTTTTTCCTTTTTACATTTTTCACGTTTTCTTTATTTATTTATTGTCTACATTCATTTCGTTCTCTCGAAAATAAAAAAACAGTAATAATAAAAAATTCCTAATTTACACCAACATACATCCCTGCAAAAAAATAATAAGGTTTTGACTTTTGTTGCCATAAAAGTACAAACAAGCAGCCCGCGAAAACCTGAAAATTGGTGGTGGAAAATAATATCCTTCTCTCCCATTTGCATCAATTGGCTTATATGTGAGAGAATCTTATCTTGGCTTATTACGCTCTAGCACAAAAAAAAAAAAAAAAAACAAGTGTATTATTTTGAGTGGCTTATCAAGTATTTGTGATTCCTTTCTTATACTTACAAGAACTGATGATGAATCTCCTAAGAGAGCTTGCACATCACGTTGGAGTCAAAGGAGAGACAAAAATTATGATTGGGTAAGAAGCAAAAGAAGGCACAGTTTCGGTCAGAATTATGTTGCCGTACAAAAAGATAAATCTATCCCAGTACGTGCGTTGTACTGGAAGGAAATTTTAGGGATGTTCTAGTTTGTAGGGTTTAGTTTCTGAATTTACATGGACTTCAGAGTTCCCGGGAAAGAGTCGATCATATTGTCAAAATGAAAACAACTGGAGTAGTTGTTCTTACAAAATACAGTCGAGGAAAACCTGCAAACAGACCAAACCAACTTAGTGCTGAAGAGAAGAAGTCAGTTAGAAATCACAATCAACATGTTACCAAAATAACAAAGCTATTATAGCAGAGTACCTTATGTACCTTATGAACCTTGGTGCGATCAAGAAGGCTTTGATCTTGTAAGAGAAAGTATATATCGAAAAATATTTTGCACTAAGTACTCATATAACATTGGCTATCAGATACGTGCAAAATTTGTGACGAGACAACTATAAAGCTCGATACTGGGAAACTTAATAACGATGATCAAGAAGTACAAAGGTTAACAACATTTATAGATCTACATAGGCCTAGAGCTAAGGCAATGCAGGATTTGTTCAAATCTGAGAGAATACTCAATAAGAAATCAACAATTCTAGAGCTAAGGCAATGCAGGATTTGTTCAAATCTGAGAGAATACTCAATAAGAAATTTGTTATATCCTTTGATTTGCAACTAGCTATGCCTAATCCGAAACTTACCACTGGGCCTGCTTTTTATTGCAGAAAAACTTGGCTGTATAACCTTGGAGTTCACGATTGCACGACCGGACGCTACATGTTGACATGGACAGAAAACCTAGCCAAATTCGGATCAGATGAGATTGCGTCTCTGTTACTTAAATTTCTCAACAATAAAACCCACGTTGAAGATTTAGTTACATGGTATGTACCGATAACTGCCCAGGGCAAAGTAAAAGTTGGCTCTTGATGTCTTTTCGTTTCCAACTAATGAAAGAGAAACAATCACATATTATTTCTTAGTAACTGGTCATACGCATTTGCCATCCGACAGGACATTTGCCTTAATAGAGAAGAGTCACAGAAGATATGCCCGGAATTTTATTCTCCAGAAGGTTGACATAACGTTATTAAAAAAGCAAATAGAAAGGCCTCATTTGTCCTTAGAGTTATGGAGGAAAGTATTAATAAAAGTGCTCGAACCACAGTTAAGCAAAACTTCGATTTTGCAGACTTTTCACCCTAAAGAAGGAAACACAAAATCTTTCTTCGTAAAACATAACATAAATGGGGGCACTTGTACTTGAGTAAATATTTTGAAAAAAAGACGGGCAAAATATGCAACGTACAATTCTTACTTCCATACATTCCACTAATTCTCCATACTTTTTACAACTTACTTACTTACTTAGGTGGCGCTACAGTTCGGGGTGAACCTGGGCCTCAATCAACAAGCATCTCCATCTAGCTCGGTCTTTAGCTAATTTCCACCAATTGCGCACTCCAAGTTCGTCGAGGTCCCCTTGAACTTGTGCGCGCCACCTACGGCGATGATTCCCTCTACTGCGTCGTCCCTCGGGGTTAAATTCGAAGACTCTGCGGGCCGGAGCGTTGATGTCCATTCGCTCTACATGTCCTAGCCATCTCAGGCGTCCAATACGCAGTTTTTTTTGACTAGGTCCATGTCGCTGTATAGCTCGTATAGTTCGAGTTGTCGAGATAGGGCTTTACTGTTGAATTGCCTTATAAGCCCAAAAAAACAGCGATTGGCAAGAGTTATTCTTCGATTGATATCTGCGCTGATCTTGTTTATAGAATTTATAGCAGAGCCAAGGTAGACAAAGTCCCTTACTACCTCGAAGTTATAGCTGCCCACTGTGACGTTTTGTCCAATTCGTCGGTGTTGCCTTTCCCTTCTTGTTGACAGCATATACATGGTTTTGCCCTCGTTTATCGCTAAACCCATTTTGGCTGCTTCCGCCTCAATGCTTGCAAACGCACCGGTGACAGCCCGCTGAGTTCTTCCGATAATGTCTATATAGTCGGCGTATGCAAGCAGTTGTACAGACGGACAAGTTTGGCAGGGATGTCAAAACTAGACATGGCTTTATAAAGCTCTTCTCTATATACGCTGTCATAGGTGGCCTTGAAATCGATAAACAGGTGGTGAGTGTTGATTTGAAATTCTTGGGTTTTCACCAGGATCTGCCGAAGTGTGAAGATTTGATCGATGGTGGACTTTCCTGGCCTGAAACCGCACTGATAGGGTCCAACCAGGCTGTTGATGAGTGGTTCCAGGTGTTCATACAATATCGCAGAAAAGATCTTGTATGCGATGTCGAGGAAACTGATGCCTCTATAATTGGCGTAGTTGAGGGGTCTCCTTTCTTGTGGATCGGGCAAACGATGCTGAGGTTCCATTCATCAGGCATACACTCGTCTGACCAAATCTTAGAGATGAGTTGATGTATGCACTCTACCAATTCATCCCCAACTGGCTTAAAAAGTTCGGCCGGTAAGCCATCAGGTCCAGCAGCCTTGTTGGATTTTAGCTTGGATATTGCTATCATCACTTCGTTTTGGTCAGGTGGACGGAAATTTTGACTATCATCGTCTATGTTGAATGGTTCATTCTGCCTGACATCGGGATGTTGGTCTTCGTCGCCGTTATACAGTCTGCAGAAGTAGTTTTTCCATATTCTCAGCACCGACTGTGATTCTACTACGGGGTTTCCATTTTCATCTTTTCAGGTTTCTGTACGGGTATTGCTCCTCTGACACGTTCTTTTTACCTTTTGGTAAAATTTCCGTACATTGTTCCTGGAGAATAAACTCTCGATATTCTCAAGCGCGCGCTTCTCATGCTCTTTCTTCTTCCTTTGCAGCGCCGCTTTGTATGCCTCCGGTTTTGCTGCATACACTCGCCGGCATTCTTCGTCAAGCCAGGGGTTTCGCGGTGGTGGGCGAGCGAGACCCAGCACATCAGTCGCGGCGTTTCTGATGGCATGTTGGCAGCGTCGCCACTGGTCTTCGGCACTTGATGCTGGCGGCATAGGAGTGATTGAGAGATTTCGGGATACGCGTTCAGCGAAGAGTTTGGCGATCTCTTGTGATTGTAGCTTTTCGACGTTAAATTTTCTCACAGTGATTCTTCTTTGTTGCTCAGATTGGGATATCCGCATTCGTACCTTGGCTACAACAAGGTAATGATCTGAGTCTACGTTGGCCGCTCGGAAGGTCCGGACATCCAGAATACTGGAGGCATGCCTTGCGTTGATCGCAATATGATCAATTTGGTTGTTCGTTACATAATCATTGGACCGCCATGTCTGCTTATGAATATCGAGATGAGGTAACCATGTGCTTGCTACGGTGAGATTTCGCTCCACAGCGAAATCAATTAGCCTTATTTCGTTATCAGACATGCTGTCGTGTAGGCTGTGGTTACCGACTGCCCTACCAAAGACGTCCTCCTTTCCTTTATACAACAACTTCACATCTATGGACACCGACAATAAAGATGCAGAAATCATTGAAAAAGAAAACATTACATTATATTAGGGTTTTTCTCTTTACAATAAAAATTACTTCTACTTAGTTTGTGCAAGAATATGATAAGCTACATTATTATTATTAAAAGTATATTTTTTTTAAAGACATTTTATATTTTTTTGTTCTACATCAAAGAATTAGTGTAAGTTCCTTCTCTAAGTCTAAAGCACTCATTAGAAATAGATAGAGGTTGATTTTTTTTAAACGTTAGAGGCATTATTTCTATTTTTCCTTATGTGACTGATCATGTTATTACAATAAGTTCTTCATATATACATACATACGAGTAGAACTAAATAAGAACACATGCTTCGACTTCGTGAAGGTATAATATATACACACCAGTGAAACATTGGGAAACATTATCAAAAAAAAATGTTAGAAACGTTTCGTAGGTATTTCGAAAAAAACAAGTTAAAACAAGTTTTTGAAATATTTCCCAATTGTTTCCGAAATGTTTTTGAAACAATTTGGAAACAATTTTTGGGTGTGAACACGATTCTTACACCCGATTTGCGTTTTTCAAGCTGCACGGCAAAAAAACTTTTTAAATGTGGAAAAAATACTTCGATAATAAAATGTATCAAAAAAGTAGAGATAGTACGGACCTACAAGGTATTCTCCTTCTAATTTAGAGACACCTATAGATCTTATTGTATTGATCACGAGAAAAATAGTGAAAAAAAATCCATCACGCAATAATTTTCGGTGATAAATTTTTAAGTTTTTATTGTTTTTCTACAGATAGGCACGTAGCAATCCACTACGTTCGCTCCATATTAACACACACTAGTTACACATATCGACTTTCATCACTTAGCTATCGCATAGCGTCTTCCTAAAGCACTAAGAAGCGTGATGGTTTTATCACCGCATGTTTGTAAACCCTTTTCATGCAACCAAGCAACTGGATTTTCCCTATGCATGTGGAGATTTTGAAATATTTCGTATATTATTAAGACAGCAAAGCGGCTTTAAAAAATATCCGTGCTTCTTTTGTTATTTGGACAGCAGGAACAGGATACAACATTACTCGAGAAAAGAATGGCCGACTAGAACTAATTTGGATCCAGGAAATAAGAATATAGTTCGACAAAACTTAGTGCCACCTGAAAAAGTTTTATTACCACCTCTGCACATAAAATTTGGTACTATAAAACAATTGGTAAAAGCTTTAAATAAACAAGGCAACCAAATTCCTTCGCTAGAACATCGCCGGAATGTAAGATGCTTAGCGCTCCGACATTTTCGTTGACCCTGATATAAGAAAACTGATGAAAGATGGAAACTACGATAGAAAACTGAATCCTATAAAGTTGGCAGCATGGGCGTCGTTAAAAGAAATAATTAGGAACTGCTTAGAAAACCATAAGAGAGCAAATTATGAAGAAATACGAGTAATGTACAATATGGTTCAAAATTCTCTTTCTTCATTCTCATTTAAGCTCCTTTTTTATATATATATAGAATTTGTGCGCACTCACACAGTGCGGCCGTTGAAAAGGCTAAGTAGAGAAAGAGAAAGAGAAAGAGAAAGAGCTGTAATTGAAGAGCACTTTTCTTAATGTTTTTATTTTTTTTTTAATTTTTTATTTTTGTCCTGACAGTTTTTTTTTTTATTATGATACAGCATTTTCGTTAGATTTTGTTAAGTAGAACCTTACAGAAAAGACACAGTATGCCTTAACCAAGTCCTTTATAAGTAGGCGCGGGGTTTTGTAACTATAACTTCTTATTGATATATCTGTGTTCTTTGAATTCCCAGATATTATATTGAATTAAGATTTTATTTTACAGGAAGCATCTGAAAAAAGTTGGGGTACCGCTAAGGAATCTAATCGAAAGTCAATTCCCGCTTATCTCTTTAACAAAACGTTTTATGGTTTCTAGTGAAAATTAAAAAAAAATGGCATTTTTCAAAAACTGAGCGTATCCGTGGACAGTCAAGCAGAAGCAACCATTAACACACTGTTGATAGCAGTGGTGATTATGGTGGCAACGAATGATAATGAATTATGCTTTCTGTTATTAGTAGGTCTTAATACTTTCATTGGGTATTAAATGGAAAAGATAAATTTGTGGCAACAAGGCATAACAGCATAAGAATATTTATGCCGTTATTGAAATATTTTTTATTTTTAACATTTTTTATATAATATTCTCTCAGGAAAGGCGAACCTATAACGCTGAAACATTGCCTCGATATGTCTGGAATTCATTATCTGAAGCGGTTACTGAATTAGGGGCAGGGAAATGAGACGATAAAGACATCTTTAAATACGTTTGTTGGAATGTGTAAAGGCACTTATGCTATTATTCCTTATTGCCACAGAAATATTTTGTCAATTTGTTTGTCCAGCAACGTCATGTACAGCAGGTTGTAGTCCAGCATCATCAAGTGAGAAAATGATTCCAATTATTCCTTGTTTTGACGATGAGGTCATGAGAAAACATATGAGACAGTAAAAGAAAAAAGAAACCATGATCTGTAAATATATTCGTGATACCGTAGCAGCCATAGGTAATGGAGACCTCGAAAAAGTGAAACGTATTTTTTGAGCCCATACCCTAGACAGCAGAAGTAGACCTCCCTGCGAACTCTTCCTAGGGAGAAGTGCACAACTGAGCAAACCTATGCGAGCATAAAACTATAATTGCTTCAAATCTATTTGAAACTTACAAATTTGAAACGTAAGAAAGAGTTCTTAAACTACCTTTTTTTTTATTCTTAAAATTGTTTGTAACGCACTTTTCTTAACCATCTATCAACGTAAGTTTACCAAAAAACTGGCATCCTATAAGAACTTTCATCAATATACGTAATTATTTTTCTCAAACTTTTAAAGTCAAGCGGTAATTAATGTAGAAAAGATGTGACACTCAATGCTGAAAATAATATTCGCAGGAAAATATATGGTATGTATGCATCTGTGAGTTTCAAAACTAAACTTCTAACCCCGAAAGAGAAAAAAAGTTGAACCAATGCCAGTTTGACAAAATTAAATTCAAATAGATAACTTTTCTTATACGTTCCGCTGGAGTATAACGTCGAATTAAAGTTTCATGCATAATATATATGAACGCGCGCACATATACATACATACTCGTACATACCTCTCTATCGCTATGTACGGTAACGTCAGCACTTCGTATAGGTTCTCCATCAAGTAACCATGTTATTTTCGCTGCGGGATATGATCCCCACGATTCGCATCGTAAAGGCACAGGATGTCCAGCTGTAAGTAGGTCATTGGGTGTTATAATTTTCACCCGTACTGGTTTCACTGCAATGAGATTTAAATTCAGTGTTGCTGGGTTTATTCTTTGCTTGAAAATGGGAAAGGTTTCTCATTTCTTAATTTTTTTTAAGTGGGGAAGGTTGGGGTGGGTATTATAACTTACGATGAACTTGTATGGTGACATCTTTTATTACAGGAGGTATAAGCCTTGTTCCCTGAGCTCTGCATTGTAATTTTGAACCATAATATTCTCTCGTCACTGTTCCAATTAGTAGTTGATTTACCATAACCGCAACACCTTCCTCCACTGAAGAGTGACTGGCCCCAATTATTTCTGTATCTTCTCTCCACCACGTTACTTTTGGTGGGGGGCGGCCTGGAAAGAAAAAGGTTATGGATTATTGGTGGACTTAATGACACTGTTTTCTCTCATCAGATGAAAAATATTCTATTGTTTGGACTTAATGCATTTGGTCAATAATGAATATAAGATTAGAAAGTGGATAAGAAATCTTTAAATACAATGTGTTCAGCATTGTACAATAGTATTCAAAGTTGGGTTCTTTTATGTCCTTTTTAGTACCTACGATGGAGTGTAAGAAAAAGTTATATCTACACCGAAAGTGCAGAAATATGTACATATATTAGGAAAAATAAAGATACAATACATGTGCAGCGGATCGTATGATACTCTATGCCTTTTCAGACTTGATAAACTGTCGATAAGAGCAAAACAATACGCTGTCTACCAAAAACGACACTGAACACCGACGTCCTGGACAGAACGCCACAATAGACGTTGAAGTAGTAAATGACTTTGTCTACCTAGTCAATTGAGTAACAAAGCTCTATCTCTACTAAGGTAACACTGTACAAGACATGCACTTGTTAAGATCCGATGATGATGCCCTTGGCTACTTTGAGAAAAAAGTGATCTTTAATCCCGTCTGCATAAACGGTGAGTGTCGAGTGGCGAGAAGGTACTATGCCGAACTATACAATCTGTACAAGGACAATGACTTAGCGAAAAGTCGGCTGGGTCATGTAGAGCGGATTTAGCCCAACGTTCCAACAGACAAATCTTCGAATCCACCCCTGATAGACGACACAGTAGAGGACGACATCGCGGTAGGTGGCGCAAACAAATGAAGAAGGACCTCAAAAAACTTGGCGTGTGAAACTGGAGGCAGTTTGCTCGTAAGCGAGCTGGCTGGAGAGGTTTGTTGGTAGAGGCCCAGATCCACCCTGCGCCACTTAAGTAAGTAAGTGAGTAAGATTTTTTTTATGGGATAGAACGTTTTTCTTAAAATGCGCGCATCTATAGCCATATTAAAAAAAAAATCAACACTTTTACTGCTTCGCTGTAGTATATGAGTCAGACGATATGATTATCTTGAACATAGTTACCTTAATTATATGAGAAGGTGTCCCCTATATAATAAGAATGCCAAAATACAGATATAAATAAACTGATTCCGATGCCGTTCACATGAAGTTTGAAAGCCATGCTTCCCTTAGTAAGCTACTTTCAAAATGTTCATAAACTTTTCCGACTTCAGTGAAGGAAAATTCCTTTGTTGATTGGAGTCTTCTTAGTTTATCATTTTAAGCCTTACAGTCATTTCACACATACCTGGCATCGGATAATTGACGTCGAAAGTACAATTTTTATTAGTTTTCACATTTAAAATACGATGCTGGTTATCCGATTTTGGATACCCAGTTCGAGGTGTATAGACTTAAATGAATACGACAAAGACGCCATATTACCCACTTTCGAAATTTCGGATGAATCTTATGCCTTCGAAGGTCTTGTTGTACCAAAATACAATTTTGAATATTTATGCAAAACCATAATTGATCGGAGGTTTCTTAATTCACGGATTTGTGAAGCCAAACCACCTATATCTTACGTCCACAACATCTGATTTTAACGATTTTCAGAAGATTACATTACACCATAAGAGTACATATATAAGAGTATATTAATAGACCAACTGCATCAATACAATATCTACAGTGCTCCTTAAGACAACGTACAGCTATACCAATTGTCGAACTACCATCTATCGTACCCCAACGTGATTTAATTTTGTTATTTATTTCTGAAACGAGGTAAACTGTCAAACTAGATGCAGGACGCCTACGTAGTAGAGTTTTTTCGGTTTATCAGAAATATAAGAATGCTTTCATTCATTATAGACAGCTCAGAAGCGGTCAGTAAAACCAAAAATGACGGAGAACGTATCAAAAGCAATCATCGATGATCCTGGAAGATCAATTGAGGCCATAACTGACAAAAATGCAGAAAATGTGGACAAACGTGGAAAACATGAAAAACTTGGACAGAGTGGGCTTAAATAAAGCCCCTAATGTGTATCGGTCACAGCATTAGTAACTGGCCTTATCTGTCGAAAGATATTTTTAGCAGAAGTACTCGTACCTATGTATATACTGCGGAGGTAGGAAATTAATCATGGATCAACACACAGCTCAAAAACGTGTGGTACACGTTTGGTAACAAATATGCCAAGACCATCCTTAATACGTATAAACGAAGAAACTCATCATGAGCAACGAAGCCCATTTTCTGCTCCATAGATTTGTCAACAAGGATGATTAAGACGTACTCCTTCGATGACGCGCTGGCAACACATTCGTCGGAAGTTGCGATTGGCTGATCCCAATTTCAGTACCTCTCGGCCGATAGACGTTTTAATCGGAGGAGAAATATTCTTTGATTTAATTTATCAAAACAAACTACGACTAAAGGGCCATCTTCCGCTATTAATGGAAACAGCTTTGGGTTGGATTGTGACAGGCAAGATAGAGCAGCAACTGCCCTTTAAGAAATTCTCAAGTTTTTATCTTTCTTCTTTTACGAGATCTGAAAATGACACGCTTGTACGAGTAAGATTCTTCGATGTTGAACCCGTGGTTCACAAAAAAACATTTTTCCTTGGAGGAATTGGCGTGTGAGAAATCGTTTGCGGATACCCATCATCGTGATGAAGCAAGTAGATACATAGCCTCCATACCTTTACGAGAATATTATAGGAGCATTGGTGAGTCGAAAACTCAAGCTCTCAACCGATTTTTGTCTTTGGAAAGAGCTCGAAAGCTCGATTCTGATCCACAATTCAAGCGTGATTACAACAATGTCATCAACGAGTGTCATAGCCTTGGTCATATGAAGCCTATCAATAAGTCTGATGATGTGAAGGGTATACAAACATTTTATATGCCGCATCATGCAGTGATCAAGTCATCAAGCTCGACAACTGAAGTTCGCGTCGTTTTCGACGCTTCGGCGAAATCAATTGTCACAATTGTCACTGGATGATGTAATGTTAGTTGGGCCCACCGTCCAGCAAACCTGCTTTGAAATTACTCTGCGTTTTAGGAAATACAAGTTTGTTTTCACCAGTGATATAAGCAAAATGTATCGCCAGGTGTTGAGCCGTCCCCAACGCCATTACAGCGCATCTTGTGGCGAGATGACAAAAGCAATGCTATTGCAACATACGAACTTCAAACTGTAACCTTTGGTACTGCTGTTGCCCCATACTTGGCAACGCGAACGCTAAAACAGCTTGCCATAGACGAAACCAGTTTGTATCCAGAAGCATTTGTTATTGCTCAACGCGATTTTTATATTGATGATGTGCTTTTGGGGGCAGACAAAATTAAAGATGCAATCAAGTTGAAAAAACAACCAGTTGAAATGTTGTTTCGCGGGGGATTAAAGCTACACAAGTGGTGTTCGAATAGTGTAGAGATATTATCAGATGTCTCTGTCCAAGACAGAGAAGTTTTGAAAAAAAATCATTCGTCATCAGTTGACTACATAAAAGCTCTTGGTTTAGCATGGCAGCCAAAGGAAGACTGTTTTACTTTTATCATTCCGGAAATAGAATTAAAACCGAACATGATGAGAAGAATGATAGTATCAGAGGCTGCTAAGTTATATGATCCTCTGGGACTTCTAGCACCTGTAGTCGTTACAGCTAAAATCTTGGTGCAGCAACTGTGGAAAAGCAATATTGGTTGGGATAACATCGTTCCAAAAGAAATTCAGGAGTCTTGGGAAGAGTATCGATCACATTTTTCATGTCTCAACACATTACGATCAATAGAAGAATTCTGTGTGACAATCCTGAAACTATATAAATATATGGTTTCGCTGATGCCTCAGAAAGAGCTTACGGAGCATGTATTTACGTACGAAGCGTAAATAAATACATCCGAGGGCATATCTGTTAATGCTGTTTGCAGTAAGTCGAGAGTGACGCCTAAAAAACCAGTGTCCCTGCCATGTCTTGAACTGTGTGCAGCGTTACTCCTCGCTCGGCTCATGAAAACAGTCTCGGATGCTCTTAAAGTAGATTTCAAAAACCAAATTTTTTTGTGGATTAAGGCTGAACCGTATAAACTAAAGGTATTTAAAGCAAATAGAGTAAGTGAGATCCAAGATCTCCCTTCAAATTTCGTTTGGAGGGATGTTCCAACTTCGGCTAACCCAGCAGACATTATATCCCGGGCCATTATGCCTGATCAATTGCAAAGGCCAGATATGTGGTAGAACGGTTCCCCAATGCTTTACACTGATGTCGTTCTGATACAAAATGTCAACCGGATAGAACATAAATTTGATCCAGACATTTTCGAGATGAAGAAAGAATTCACAACGTTAGCAGTTGTAAGTAAGGCAGATTCTGATAAAATGGATTTAATCAATCGATTTAGTGCGTTCTCTAAACTATTGCGTGTAACTGCGTATTGTTTGATTCAGAAATAAATTGTCTTCTCAAAAAAGAAAGTTAACAGGATTTCTTTCCTAGGAGGAATTGCAAAATGTAACAAATGCGTTAGTTTCGATTGTTCAGAAGGAAGAGTTTCGCGAGGAAATTTTAGCTTTATTGAAAAACCGTAAATTATCTAGGAAAAGTAGTGTAGTTTCTTTAAACCCATTTCTTGACTCTGCAGGAATTCTGCGAGTTGGAGGCAGGTTGAGTAATTCTGGTATTGAATATGATCGAAATATCAAATATTACTCCCTGCAAAAGGGAATTTAACCAAATTAATTATTCATTTTTATCATCTGCACTACGCACATGCTAGGCCGCAGCTTCTTGTTTCTCTTATAAGACAAAGGTTCTGGATTATATCTGAGAAAAATATGACAAACCACTGCGTTCGAACATGCATTGTTTGTTTCAAAACAAAACCGAGGATGAGTGAGCAGTTGATGGGAAATCTGCCCAATGAGCGATTCACCTCAGCTAGAGCCTTCTACACAAGGGGTGCAGATTTATGTGCCCATTTCTTGCTCAAAAATAAACGGCAGCGATGGTCAAAAACATACAAGGTCTATGTTGCAGTTTTTGTGTGTTTCGCGACAAAGGGAATTCATTTGGAACTCGTGTCCGACTTAAATACGCACCTAATTTTGGCGGCTTATGGGAGAGTTCAGTGAAATCACTGAAAACTCACTTACGGCGTATTACAATCAATATGACATTTTCATACAAAGAGTTAAATACAATACCTTGATCGTACAAATTGAAGGAATATTGAATTCCAGACCACTGTCGGTAATGACAAATGATCCCAGTGATACGGAACCCTTTACTCCAGCCCATTTTCTGTCTGGTGGACCAATTGTGACACCCCCAGAGCCATCGTATAGATATATTTCTTCAAATCGTCTAACAAATTGCGGATAATTTCACAAATAATTCAAAATTATTGGAAGAGATTTTCTATTGAGTACGTACATTCTCTCCAGCAAAGAAACAAATGGAAAAGCTCTTTTCCAAATCTTAACATCAACGACAATGTTCTAGTGAGTAACGACCAATTGCCAACAACGCAATGGCTTCTGGGAATTATAATAGATACCGTCAAAGGGTCAGATGATCGCGTTAGAGTTGCCCATATTATGACAAAAGGTGGAATTTTTGTGAGATCAATCTCCAAAATTTGTAAACTTCCGATCGAGAACGGTTATTTAAGACATATTAACATAAGTTCTCAAGAGTGGAAATCATGAAATTTCATTAAATCTGGGTTATATTTTTATTTCTATTATTATAATATTATTCATTTCTTTTGACTCTTTCTTAGTATTTTGTTAATGTATAATCTTGCATTTGCTATCTTGAATTTTGAATTGAGAAATGTAAATTAACGTAAAATATATATCTATTGAAAAGCAATGCCTTTCAAGGGGGCCTGTTATGTTAAAAAGAATAAATAAAAACGAACCAACCCTGTAAATATGACATCCCTGACATATACACACACACAATTACTATGGGATAACGATAATAACGATAATATTCATTCCCATGTTATTCATCTCCAAGTACAGGCGCTCTATCACTAAATAGAAATAAAAATAAAACTTTGTTCATTATCTTATCTTGTTCATATCCAAAATTCAATCAAATAAAAAAAGGGCAAAAATACAGTCCATTGGTTTAAATTATTTACAAATATTTCAGACTCCTTCTATACAATTTTCTTTTACTCCATTACTCATTCATTCATTCATTTTCAATGGCCCGCTAATCCTTCATGAGGGTCGCGGGGGTAGGATGCTCAGGTGGACTCTCCATCCTTCTCGATCCTCCGCCATTGACTCCAATTCATCAGGGAGAATCCCTAAGCGGCTCCAAGAGAGATGTCGGACTTGATCCAACCATCTATTTCTAGGCCTTCCGCGAAGTCGTCTACCTGATGGCACGGCAACCATGGCGCGTCTTGGAAGCCGGTCTGGGGGCATACGCACTACGTGACCAAACCATCGAAGCATAGATCGTTCCGTTCGGAGAAGTAGCTGCTCAACGTTGAGCGCCTCGCGCACTCTGGTGTTGCGCACTCGATCCCTACGAGTTATTCCAACAACACCGCGAAGGAACCTCATTTCGGCAGCTTGTATCCGCGATCTTATTCTTTCGGTCACTACCCAAATTTCATGACCATAGGTGAGAGTTGGAACATACACCAACTTAAAAACCGATAGCTTAGCTTGAATACTAAGTTCGGCCTTCCTTATAACAGATTGGCCAAGCTCTCTCAAAATTGATCCAGCCTGACCAATTCTACAGGATAACTCGGCATTGCTCCTCCCATCACTCGTGAATAAAACCCCGAGGTAGTTAAACTTCTCCACCTGCTTCAGTGGGACTCCACTAACATGCAGAGTGCACTGAATGGGTTTTTTGGAAACGACCATTACTTCCGATTTGTTCACGTTGATCTTCATTCCAGCATCATCACAAACGGCTACAAACCTTTCGAGTGCGCGCTGAAGTTCGGTTTGAGAGGACCCAAGGATGACCAAATCATCCGCAAAGAGCAGATGACTAATCCTTAGGTCTCCCACTTTGAAACATTCTCCGCCACGGCTGCGCTGCAACATCCAATCCATATATACAATGAAGAGGAGAGGTGACAAAACGCACCCCTGGCGGAGTCCAACGCCCACAGTGAAAGGTATTGATTTATCACCGTTTATCCGAACACAGCTTTTACAGTTTGTATATAAAGACTGAATCGCCCTTAACAGGGAACCATCAATCCCATACTCCTGCACAACACTCCAGAGTTTGCCTCGAGGAACCCTATCATATGCTTTTTCCAAATCCACAAAACAAGTGTAGACAGGTTTGGCATATTCCCAGGCTTTCTCAAGAACCATTCTGAGAGTGAACAACTGGTCGGTTGTGCTTCTACCGGGACGAAAACCGCACTGCTCATCCCCCAAACTGTCCTCAACCACAGCTCTGGAACGCTTTTCTAACACCTTAGCGAAGACTTTTCCAGGGAGACTTAAAAGAGATACACCCCTGTAGTTGGCGCAATCTCTTTTGTCCCCTTTTTTAAAAAGAGGAACTATCACCCCCATTTGGCAATCACCAGGTGTTTCACCGCATTCCCAGGCCACTTTAATGACACGCGAGAGCCATTGCACTCCCTCTTTACCTAAAGCCTTGAGCATTTCTGGCCGAATTTCGTCCACACCAGCAGATTTGCCAACTTTTAGCGCTTTGATCGCCAAAGTTACTTCCTCTACCGTAGGACTACTTTCCGCCCAACTCTCGACCATAGGTCTGTCATCTTCGGTGCCCTGTTCGGGATTGAGCAATTCTGAAAAGTGCTCGCTCCATCTGCGTAAGATGTCCTCCTCATTGAAAAGAAGTCTACCGTCTTTGGATTTGACTCCTTCAACGATATTCAACTTTTTTCCTCTGAGTCGGCGGACGGTCTGCCAGAACATCTTATTTGCAGATCTGTGGTCGCGTTCCAAATTCTCGCCAAACTCCTCCTCCTTCGCGCCTCAGTGTACCGATTTTGAGAATCGGAGTTCCCCAAGTGAATCCACACCTTAAAGGCTCTCTTCTTCTCTCTGATGGCTTCTTGAACCCCGGGCGTTTTAAACCAAGCAGTTCTTTTCTCACCACCAGCCGCCACACCAAGCCGCTTCACTCCACAAACATCTCCCGCAGAGGCAATAACCGCTGTTGAAAACAGTTGCCATTCTTCCTCTACATTTGATGGAACAGTTGGAATTCGTTCAAACCTTTCAGATATTTGCCGTGCAAATGTCTCCCGTATCTCATCGTCCTGTAACCTCTCCCATCGTATGCGTGTAACCATCCTTGGTTTACGCTTTGGTAGGGGAGGCACTCTCTCGCTAAGATACAATTTGCACGGCACTAAGTGATGATCAGTTGACAGTTCGGCCCCTCTCAATACGCGAACATCACAAACCATTCTCTTCAGACACGATGGTACCACAAAGAAATCGATCAGCGACTTCTGCTGAAGACTCTGACGGTACCACGTGTATTTGTGAATGTCTTTGTGTGGAAAGATGGTGTTCATGATGGATAAGCCATTTTCACAACAAAAATCCAACAACCTCTCTCCGTTCGCGTTTTGATCAGGATCACCGTTCCTCCCAATCACACTCCCCCATGTCATAACATCTACACCCACATGAGCATTGAAGTCACCCATCAGGACAAAAGAATCCATATCTGCAACCTTTTCAAGGGCAACATCAACTTCATCTAAGAAAGCTGCGTTCTCTGACAGAAGGTTCGGTGCATACACCTGCACCAATGCCAGAGTTGATCTTTCAAGCTTGAGCTTTAAGATCGCAACTCTCCCTCCTAATGGTATCCACTCCAATACTCTGTCTGTCAACCTGGGACTTGTGAGTATCCCCACTCCCGCCCGAGCAGACATTGAGGGTGCGACTCCTGACAGGAAGAGCTTCCACCCAACCGAAAGGTCCACAGTTTTAGAACCTCTCTGCTTTGTTGAAGAGACGCCAACTATATCTAGTCGACTTTTAACAGCCTCCCCAACAAGCTCAAGATCCTTCCCTGTGAGCGATGAGACGTTCCATGTGCCTATCCTAAGTCGATGCCGTTGTCGAATCTCAGAGAGTCCATCTGTGCCCCTATCGGTGCACAGCGCGTTCACCCCTTGACCCCCGTAATGGTTCGCGAGACCATTGACAGGAAGCTCGTAGCCATTTCGGGTTTGACCCGGCCGGCTGCCGAGCGGGACAAGCCGACCACCAGACGCTCGCATCCTGACACCCTTCAGGCCTGGCTCCAAAGGGTGCCCTGGCTTACCAGGCTTGGCAATATCCGAGGCTGGTCGTCTTCGTGTCATCATGGGGTGTGCGCTTTGTTAGCCGTGACTGGGTTGTATGGATGGGAATAACTATTTAAGTTACCCCATCCGCACATCCCAGTCACGTTGCCCGCCCCCCACCACGAGGAGGTCAGCTGCCAGGGGGGCTTACTCCATTACTGCGTCTTATAAATTTAAAGAGCACAGTCCTAAGTTGTTGAGGACATTAAAAAAATAAAAATCAGTGCATTTAAAAGATGAAATCAATATCGGAAATGCAATGTCTACCATCTAATTTAATTGAATATAGACAATGGGATACATGTACACCATATGCATGTATTCTTATTCCTAGTGCCAAGACTACAAATCTGATCTGCACTTATGGATGCGGAACAGAATTTTCAACAAAATATTATTTATGTCATCAACCCGTTTAAGACAATTTGTGACAATATATATACAAAGCTTATAAAATCCTCTTGTGCTAAGCCACCTTAAAACAACAAAGCCATCCTCAATATGAACATATTTGAAATTAATCGATCGATTACAGGCAGTGGATGCTGCACTTAGTACAATAGTTGCATCCATAGATTAATTAAAAGGAAAATATCTTCCAAATTGCATCAAGTCGATACACACACATAAAATGGATAAGCTCGAACCACAAAGAAAAGCAATATGACAAGGGTTTGACTTTAACAAATCACTTACCTCCTTTAACTTGGCAGCATAAAAAAAGTTCGTATCCTTCTCGGAATGGACCGGCCACTTGGGATATTTCCTTACCCTGTGCATCGAATATACGAGGTTCATCCGGTGGAACTAGGTTGAAGAAAGGCATCAAAAAAGAGAATTAGTGAGGAAAAATCGGAAATAATACGACGATATTAAAAGTTTGAACTTTTCTTTGGCGAATGGACCCGAAAGTACTAAACAACGAGCTCAGCTGAAATTCTATTAGAGATCCAATGAATTTTAAATTAGTTTTGGATCTTTTTAAATTTATTTCTCTCTCTCTGTTTTTCTCTATTTCATTTTCTTCTTATTTTGCCTCGTAAAAGTCACTTGTCAGAACTTACCTACTAAAGTTAAATTAATCCTAAAGTTTCGTGTTGGTGAATTAAAAAAATCTATTCTACAACGATAGACTCCGCCATCAGATGTTTTGACGTCGCTTATCTGCAATCGTGAATCTTTGGGGTTGTCTCCTATTGAAAAGAACAATCTTTGCCCCAAATCGCTAGCTATTGCAGAGTGCGGTGCTAATTTGACATTTCCTCCACGTGAATCCAAGCTAAAATAAAACAAAAAATCTATTAATAAATGAAAATCTGAAACATTTTTTATGAGAATATAATTTGTTCCTTAGGTGGTATCTAAACATCAGTGTTAATTTAAAAAAAAAAAAATAGTTGACTACTAAATAGGTAAGTATGAATAATTGGTACATAAATTTATTGGACAATCACAAGTTACATGTAAGAGCATCGATGATGGTGCTGATGTGCAATAGTTTTATCAAAATCAACTCATTAGAATGTTTCTGTTTCAGTTTGGGCCAGACATTTTTTTAATATTTAGCATGTAGTGCTATTCTATCATCTATGATTGGATTTGCTGATTCCAGCTTGAGAAGATGTTTGCATTTCAACAGTAACTTTAACAGCCAGGTTACATAAGTTGTGGTATCGAAACAGCTCCTAGTGTTAATTGGATCCCTTTTCTTAAAAAAAAACGCCACTTCTACATACCTTCCATAGATGTTTGCAAGTAATGAGAAATTTACTTAAATGTTGCCTTTCCGAAAAAATTCCGAGGGTATTTCAGTCGAGCTAATCAGACTTGATATATCTCGGAAAGTCTCTGTGGCTTTAAATCTAGCCAAGCTGAATGTTGAATTTTTTTGTCATATCTGTGAGCTATAAGTAAAACTTTCTGCCGGATGAGCCCAATTTAAAGAACTTTGTTGCCACTTGGCAATATTCAATTCAAATTACAGAGACCAGCGAAATCAAAAATACATATTGTGAAGTATAGCATTTTCGATTCACACTATTCTTGAATTCACATTAGCGAGGTAGAAGAGAACTCGTTCCTGTTCGACAGCAGATTCTTCATACTGATAGTTTACCCCGAAACTTGAGCATGTACTCGTATGCATATATTATATGTATATGAAGGTAAGACATGCGATAAAGAAATATTGATCTGATTGTTTGTTGGTGATGCGATTAGACAAAACATTTTACGAAACACAATAGAAAAAAAACTTTTTATTTGAAGATTCAATGTGCACGTTGAGATCAATTGAAGAGAAGAAGACATGTCGAAGTCAGAAGACATGTTGATGTCAGAAGACATATGGAGCTGCACTTCCCTTAGTGAACTTTAAACATCTTCAGGTATAGCTTGCTGTTTATAGTGATTTTGCTTAAAATATATTGGGAATTGGATAATCCCTGGAAAGTTTAATAGATGAAGAGTACGTTACATACTTCTCGTCGGCTGCAATTTAAGAGAGGAGGATATTCAGGAATCCTGGGAAGATAATATTGACAATATCGCAGTTAGAACACCGCACACAGCTAAAGCCCCAGAAAAGAAAGGCCTAACGCAAACATACTAGCTTATTTACATAAAGACCATGCAACTCTCAGAAGAAGATTATGGTATATCAGCTGGGGAAACTGGGCTCTTTTATGCAAAAAATATAACACACAGGACAAGAATGGTTGCTGGATCGACATTGGATCGTACATGGTTAGCGGAATAATGTTTAAAAGCTTTATTTCACTTGTTAACAGTATTCATTAATATTCAATTTCAAATTTGTTCAGATCTATAAAACGAAATATTTTCAGAGCTAATTGTAATCTGCTTTTGTCGACAACTTGTTTATAATTCACTATACATATATCGTCAGATCCTAAGTTTTTTTTTTTGGTAGAGCAGTAAGTGACTGGCAAAGTCGTAATTAATTTCTACTAATTAATGCATTATATCTAATGTTAACTTATGAGAATGCGAAAGTAACTACCAATGGTTCTGTTAAACGCGTGTTTTGCAACCCTCGGAGGTTGTGTTAATTAAAATCGCTCTGTATACGTATGTTCTTTCACTCTTGTATTTCTATAGAAGTAATAAAAATTATCAAAACATGTGTCCTCTTACTTCTGATGCAACATTCCCAAACATGTGCACTATTGTTTGCGTATGCAAATAGTACTGCGAATATGTATATGAATACAAACATTCGCGAATACGAATGCGAATGCAAATATTCATTGCATCACTTTGCAAAAAAACCAAACGAATTTCTGAGTTGAAAAACGTAAAACAATTTTCACAAAAGTAAATGAAAATTAGACTCGCAATAGCTCTATTCATAACCAGATTTTCAGAGGAATTAATTTGAGACTGCAAGCTATCGTCGAAATCCATTTAATATTATCATACTGCACTTTTCTATGGAAATGAACTTTTTCATTACGTCTATGACCTAGGGGTTTGCTTATTCTCTCCCAGGATCATAGACGTTGATTTAATATCCCTTGCCGGGCAAATGGTAATGAATATCGTGGCAGCAGGTAGTATAAGTATGTAAGTAGGTGCAGATAAAATGATTTCATCACTCACATTCGTCTAGCCGAGTAATGGGAATACATTTACAGAAGTTACGATCATAGCATGGAGTCATATGTGTATTTTGCGTCGTGAGCAGTAAAAGGTCACGTTTTGTATCTAACATAAACTTGAAGGAATATTAACACCAACCTGTGGTTTATTTGTATAAGGTTTAACCCGGAGCTCTGTGCACATAAATAACTTATCTTAATGTAATTTAGAATAAAATACATGGTGTGTTCTGTAAATCACGTTATTTTATACCTATATTCATAATATTTGCAAATATTCTTAGCTGTATATAAAAATAGAAACTTTTTCTTGTGAAATATGATTACAGTCTTCAGAATTTTTTATTTTTTTTATTTTTTTTTGCGGAAATTCTAATAAAAATTCTAAAGGTCCTCACAAGATTTAAAGTCGCTGATCAAATACACAAAAAATAAGAATTTGATGTTAACACACAAGTGAGTGAATAAAAAAAAAAGAGTACAATACCTGTAGAGGGGAATTCCGGTTGTGTCCTTGAACCAAAGGAGTAGTTTTACAGAATCCTGTTCTGTGGGTGGAGTCAAATCGCATGGAAGGTCTATGCTCTTCCCCACTGCTGCCCACACAATTCGTGCTGGAACTATATAAAATAGAAGGAGAATAATATTAAATGCATTTTTACACGAACGAAGGAAGTGAATACAATTTTCTTATAATAAAAGTCTTAAAATTTAATATTAAATTGCTTTGAGAGATATAAATATAGGACATCTACAGGAGTGAAAAGGAAATACTGAGTTCGCCTGCTTCACAAGACTCCCCTTCACAAGTTCGGAATAAAAATAACTCTTAGAAATAGACCGAAGCTGTGACACTAGTCATAATATTCGATGCCACTGAAATTATGTAAAACTGCAAGAAAATACATACATACATACATAAGTACAATCACGCTCATCTATTGTGAAACCATGTGATGTCCACATGGTTTACGTTTCTCTATAGAAAAAGTGAAGTGAAAATGACACGCATCCTGTATTTGAACTTTACATGACGTAAGAGTAGATACACATGCTGTACATGTAAATAAAATGTAAGTTACTCAAGTACAAGAAATAATGATTAATGTTGCCTTTCGTTTCTATGTTTCGGTGTAGGTCAAATCTGTACAAATGTACGATATCCCTTTTTTAATCTAAATATGCTGGCCCAATGAAAAATTTAAAGATGTTTATTCATTGCCGTATTAGTCTTTTTCCAGCTTAATATTGTCCGGCTTTTGGCTCCTCCTAACTTGGTGGTTTCTACATAAATATGAATGAACCGATTTCATATTATTTACCTGAGCTCCCCGCAGAGTGAGCAAGTGAAAGATTTAATGAAGTCATTCATCAATAAAAATATTTATAAATGGATGAATGAAATGAATGATTGAAAACGCATTGGTTTTGACAATATCTTAAATTTTCAGTGTCTGCGATTTTTTTTTGTCTGCGGATATACAGTGGTGGCAAAAATAATAGGGATAAGACGATTCAAAACACAATTTTGTATTTTTTAAGAAATTCCTATCAGTTAAAGTTCGAAGAACTTTTACCGTATGATTGGACACATTTGTTCATTAAAACTTTATATCCATTTCCGCGAATGCGATCTTCGTTTTAACAGAAAAACCGAATACTTACATCAAACGTTTGCTAAGGCGGAACAAAGTAGGGACCGCTGTCGAAAATTTAACTTAATTGCAGTTGTCACGATCAATTGATGAAAGAAAGTTGTGTTTTCTAGTGTTTATTTTTCTTATTGAGTTTTAAACAATTTATTTTATTGTGGGTAGAAATAAGCGCTGTTCGGTTGAAGGCCGTTTAAGAATTAAGAAGCTTTACAAAAAATGTGCGAAAGATAGCGAAAGTTATGGATTTCTCAAAAACAAAAGTTAATAATGCTATCAGGGCACAAAATAAGCCGGAAAGTCGTGGACGACGGCAGCTTTCGATAGAGAGTTGTTAAAGGCATGCAAAAAAAAACTTTGTTTTACTTAAGACTTAAGAACGGAGTTAAATGCCCCAGTCTGTAGCCGGACAATAAAAAACAGACTCATAGAAAATGGATTACATGGAAGGATAGCAAGAAAAGTTCCACATCTTAACACATCTTAACATCAAGAAGAGGATAGACTTTGCAGAATGAAATCTGCACCGCCCGCACTGGAAAAATATTTTATGGTCAGACGGAACCAAGATAAAACTCTTTGGGTCTGATGGCTAAATGTACGTGCCACGTCCTAAGAACGAGGAGATTAATCCTATTGTGCATGCATCACGAAGACAGTGAAGCATGGTGGTGGCAGAGTTATGATAGCACTCGCCAGCACACGCGCTGCAGTTCAGGTTATCCAACTTGCATGTGCGCACTCAGATTCATAGACTCAGCGCTATCACATTGCATTTATAATTACTGTGTATTTGCTAATGTATATATTCGATGAGTAGGCATTTAATGGTCATAATAAATAGATATTAAGTTGGACGTCACTCGAGACGGATTGTCGAAATAAAATATTTTTTTAACCTTAATCGGTTTAATTTTGTTTACAGCGGCATCATCATTTGGAGTTGTTTTTCGTGGTATAGCGTTGGTCCTCTGTTTTGTATTAAAGAGACTATGAACGCTGTGGTATACAAAGATATAATGCTATGAAGAACACCATGCTACAATATGCGGAGGAAAACATGCCTCTTAAGTGGGAATACCAGCAAGACAAGCACTGTTCAAAGCTTGTAGAAATATGATTGCAAGGAAATGGCATTGAGTTAATGAAATGGCCATCGCAATCACTGGACCTAAACCCAATAAAACATCTATGGGGTGTCTTGGAAAAAAAAGTTTCAAAGACTAAAATAAGAAATCGTGATCATTTGTGGCAGATGGTCCAAGAAACTTGGAATACTATTCCAATCCTAACGTGCAGAGCACTGGTCAAATCAATGCCATGCAGATGCATTGCGGTACTCATAAAAGCGGAGATGCTACTAAATATTGAAAAAAAAAACAAAGATTTAGTGCGCATTATGTGAGTAACATTTGAATAAATTGAAAATACTTTAACTGTCCCTATTATAATATTTTTCCAGGCTTAGCAAACGGTTAATGTAAGTATTCGGTTTTTCTGTTAAAACAAAGATTCTTTAGTGGTCTTGTCCCTATTATTTTTGCCATTTCGTCAATTATACTGTTGTAAGTACATATACAATTGGTATTTGTGTCGAATTTCCACGACTTCCCACAATGTTCCACTATTAGTAGGAGAGCCGACCGCGTGATGTCCTAAGGCATAAAAAAGAAGGATGAGTTGAATATAAAATGAAAGCTTGCTTGCAGACGTAGACAAAACGCCAATGGTTGGAGGCAAAAAGAAACATTTGAACCCAATCCGTTTGTTTGCTTCAGTTATTCAAAATAAAGTTCTGGAAATAATCTTCCGGTTGGTTTTTTTTTTCATTAATACAAAATGAAGAAGTGTCTTTTTAGTGGTAAAAATGAAAATTTAGTAGACTTCATAGATGAAACTATCGCGAAGATCATAAAATCGGTAGCTTTTCACCACATAAAAAAGTTTATATATGGTGACATAGAATTTTCTCGTGAAAATGCTAACGATTTCGGCTACCACTCATTGCTAAAAAAAAGGTCACGGTTCTTATGAAGAAATACGAGTACAAGCAAGAATTTGAAACGTTTTGTCAGCCTGAAGGTATAAGAAAAATTTGTAATTGTCGTGTCAATATTTCGAAAAAACACATTACCTTATCATTGGCTTCAGACGATCATTGCTGCTACTGTTGATAACGAGCCACATCCCATAACTCCATCCTCATTTGGAGATGGCCATATTTTGGAGAAGCTGTTAGAGTAGTTAACTGCTGTGAAAGCTCCACTTCTTCAGATAAAACGCAGAGACATTTAGAGTATTTTAAAAAAAGTATGTTCTAGAAAGACCATTCGTCCGTAAGATTTGACAGATTGTAATAGCATTTGCTTATTATCCAGCATGCTATAGTTACTATTTATTCAAGTATAACAAATGTTAGCCTGAGGATAAAACAGTAGAGCCTTGGCACGAGATGCGGAAAGTACTTAAAACTGCATTCGTATCCGTTTCAGAATTTATAACTGAGGAAATCATCGAGAAAGAACACATTTTTTTCCTTAGTGGATAATTTTCTCGAAATGTATCTGTCTAGAAAGAAGTAAGTGCCGGTAAGTTTTGTAAAGATGACTTTAAAAATTATAAGCCTATTCAATTACAAGGTAAAATTTTGCAAGCATTTAGCGGCAATCTTACCATTGAAACATCTAATACACCCCACAATAAAAAAAAAATTGTCTATAAATACGAACTTGATTTAAACAAACTAATTAACGAAACCGCAATACGAAAAAATTTCAAAACAACTAAGTTAGAAGTCTTTGCTTACGAGATTAGACTGTAATAAAATCGATGAAAACAAAAAAACAATCCTGAGAAATTAAAAGCACTAGAAGGTATAATTAGAGGTGAATGTGATATTCCTAATAATTGCCCATTTTCATTAGCAATTGTTCAAGAACCCGACACGTACGCACAAAATGTTCAGATGAAGATTTGATGATCATTGTGATCAAATATAATGTATACTTACACAAAAGATAGAGTCAAACCGAGTAAGCAGTTACTGTTAGAATTGGCGATGCAATCAATTGGAAATGAGTAATAGGAAGGTACATATTAACGATCCTTCGAGAACCTACTTTTTTTTTAACCCTTAAGCAAAATACTCTAAATGTCTCTGCGTTTTATCTGAAGAAGTGGAGCTTTCACAGCAATTATCTGCTCTAACAGCTTCTCCAAAATATGGCCATCTCCAAATGAGGATGGAGTTATGGGATGTGGCTCGTTATCAACAGTAGCAGCAATGATCGTCTGAAGCCAATGATAAGGTAATGTGTTTTCTCGAAACATTGACACGACTATTACAAATTTTTCTTATAACTTCAGGCTGACAAAACGTTTCAAATTCTTGCTTGTATTTCTTCATAAGAACTGTGACCTTTTTTTTAGCAATGAGTGGTAGCCGAAATCATTAGCATTTTCACGAGAAAATTCTATGTCACCATATATAAACTTTTTTATGTGGTGAAAAGCTACCGATTTTGTGCGATAGTTTCATCTGTGAAGCGTACTATATTTTCATTTTTACCACTAAAAACACACTTCTTCATTATGCATTCATTGAAAAAAAAAAAAAAAACCAACCGGAAGATTATTTCCAGAACTTTATTTTGAATAACTGAAGCAAACAAACCGATTGGGTTCAAATGTTTCTTTTTGCCTTTTGATACAATATAGTGCGATTAATTATAAGAAGAAAATGCATCAGTACATTGTTCTAATATATCGTGCGATGAGTAATTAGAATATTTGTTCGATGAGATCCCTCAACTTTTTGTGGGAGAGCGTTCCATATGGTAGCATACAGAGCGTGCAAGTCGCGCGCCAAAAATCGTGGGTTGTCAATGTATCTGGGCAAATAATTGCAGACAACCCTATATATTTGTTAATGGTAAGACATTAGCTTTAATTCGGTATTTGTTCCAACTTTCTTTTTTATGCCTACAGTCAATCGAAAAAAAATGGACGATTGTCGAGGGTGAGTGGCCAGATGGGAGCTGGCAATCCATTGGGTTCAAGTACTATTTAAGGTCCTCTATCGAATGGTTACTCATTCATTCTTATTTGTTATGCCTTTGAAAATCGAAAAAAAAAACCTTCCGGAAGTTGCCTTTTTTTTATTTCTGGGTTTTGTCTACGTCTGCAAGCAAGCTTTTATTTTATATTCAACTCATCCTTCTTTTTTATGCCTTAGGACATCACGCGGTCGGCTCTTGGACTATATGTCCGAAACTTTTAATGGCTCAATTTTTACCAATTTGTTGTACAAATTAACTGTGGAAAAATACATCGGGCTCAGGGACCAGAATTAACTAGACGGAATTTTTAGCAGCAAAAATCCGCGCAAATTGCATGTGAAAGAATAATAGGTTCGTTAAATACCTTAAAAAAAAATTTAAAAAAAAAATAAACAATTAGTCAGCAGTATATCCCGTGATTTTCAGATCATTCAGATTCCAACGATTTTGTTCAAATTTCGAATTTAGAATAGTTCAGACATGTGCTATTATGTGGGTTTTTAACGATAAATATATACAATGTCGTATTCGAAAATAGGCTATTTCTCGGGTATATAATATGTATATCAGTCGATTTCATTCAGAATCAGTAGTTAATTAGTTTTACGACTATTTTTTTTCATACAAAAATTGATGACAATTTTGTTTCAGTAGTCTACTCTATTTGGCTTAAGGCCATCTGCCAAATTGAAATCAAGTTAGATAATATTTTATTTTTCATTACATAACTAACTAAAATACATTTCTTATTAATGCTTTTTTTTTTAATATTCTTTAGCAAAGCGCGGCCTATAACCTAGAACAAAAGTATATATAAATAAATAGATGCTTGGCGCAGCCTATTAGGGACCTTGTTTCTCATAACCATTCCTGTTGTGTGGGTGGTGAAACCATGAAAAAAACATGATGTTTTCTGTGATTCAAACATTGAAGCTCACGCGCAACGGTCCAACACACTAACCACTGCGCCACGGCGCCACTCTTCTCGTGCTTTGTGATTACTAAAATTTTACAAGATTTTACAAGCGAAGTAAAGCAGATTGAGGATATAAAACAATACCTCCAGAACAACAATGTTAACAATATAAAACACCTAACGAAATGTAAAGCGAGTTTCAAGAGCTCTGTTACTAAGCCGCCAAAAAACATATAGGGATATAGAAAGGAAATTTGGTGGTAGGATCCACTCTTAAAAAAAAAAAAAAAAAAATAGTGAAAATCCAAATCAGCGCAGGATAAATGACTCTATAAAGAGCAAACAGAGAATTCAAGCGTGCTGTAGCACTTGCAAAATTCGAAGCATATGAAGAGTTCTACGAAAAACTGGAATCAAAACAAGGAGAAGAAGCTATTTAGGAAATCGCTAGCCAAAGGCTAAAAAGCATCAAAGATCTGAGAATGGTGAAATACTCCCGATATTGTCATAGAAGAAATAAAATCCGCGCTCTTAAAAATGAGAAATGGAAAATCAACCGGGCCAGACGAAATCCTAGTCAAGGTATGGAAGATGTCCGGAACGCAGGGAATACAGCGGCTATTGAAACTTTTCACCAAATTATTCCACAGAGAAAGCTACATTGCCCCTATCTATAAAAATAAGGGTGATGCGCAAAGTTGTGAGAACTATCGCGGTATTAAGTTGACTTCTTACATATTAAAACTGTAGGAAAGAGCTGTGTCGAATCGCATAAGCAAAATTGTTCGCATAACAGAAAACCAATGCTGACGTGTTTGGTAAATTAACAAAAGATGCAATACAAAGTGTGTACGAATAATAGCGGAACAATTCCGAAGTACTAAACATGACCTACACATGACGATGAGAAGACTTTCGATCCAGTGCCGAGAGAACTCCTCTACCGTGCACTCAAATTGAAGGAAGTACCAGAACAATACATCGCTTGTATTCGAGACATGCATCTTAAAAGTACTACTCAAATCAAAAGGCCAGCCGGCTTAACCGGAAAAATACCTGTGGAAGTAGGCGTTCACCGAGGATGAGCGCTTAGCCCTTTCTTTTCTAACATAGTTAAAGACTGTTTAACAAACCTCATAATACGCTCTAGATCATTGAGGAGCCATTAGTAATGTCCTCACAGCCTAATACTTCGGTTCTACGAGCAGCTCGGATATTAAAATTGCTGCAAATATCAATAGTAGAATAAACGCAAGTTGAATGAAGTGGAGGAGCCTTACTAGAGTGTTCTGCGACAAGAAAATACCTCTGAAGTTAAAGGGTAAGGTCTACAAAACAGCGCAGCGGTGAGACCAGCCGTGATGTACAGTTCTGAATGCTGGGCAGCACAAAATACATATACGCAAAAATTACAGCAAAAATACGTATGCTAAGGTGGTGAGCAGGAGTAACCCTATTGGACGACTTATTAAGGTGAAGCATGAAAATAACCCTAACAACGGAGAATCTCGAAGTAAACCAACTTCGCTGGTAATGTGTCGGAACGAAACTCATATATATTAATATCCGGGAACCCACGATAGGAAGTGGACGCCCACTTGCGACATGGCTAGCAATCGTCAAGATCAATACTACGGTGAACCCAGGACAGAAACACCCGGAGCCTTTGTACCAGGAGAACCGACCGCAGGATAAAGGCAAAGGGGAGAAGACGGAAGATTCAAGCGGTGTAGTACATATTTGTGGCTTATCAACTGTCCTTTAATTATAAAAAATTGTGCTAAGCACAATTTAGCATATGGGTTGTGCTTACGGTTACTGAAGTCAGTTTGATATTGAGATGACTGAGCTTTGCTTACAAAGTTGTCGCAAGTTCAATGATCTGTTTTGTGAACAGGTTGCTGATGCCTGGTTGAAGTCGCAATCCGGCGGAAGAACTCAGCAGGCCGTCAGTGGGGCATTTGAGCGTATTAAGATCGAGGCAGGAAAGATGGGTTTAGCGATCAGTGAAAGGAAAACAAAATATATGTTGCCTACAAAAAAGGAGACCCAATATCGTTGTCTTGAACACAACGCCACAATACACAGATATAATTTTGAGGTAGTAAAGGACTTTGTCTTCCTAGGCTATATGGTGAGCTCCGCAAATGACACCAGTGGGGAAGAATTACTATTGCTAATCGATTTTCTATTGGCTAAGAAGGCAAATGCGTAACAAAGCTCAAGCTCGAACTACTAAGATAAATCTTTACAAGACACTAATCATCCCAGTCCTGCTGTATGGCGGAGAGGCATGGGCTTTAACAAAACCGGATGAAGATGCCTTTGGTTATTTTGAGAGAAAAGTTCTTTGAGCGATCTTTGGTCCTGTCTGCATAGACGGTGAGTGGAGGAGAAAGTTCAATGCCGAACTATACGAATTGTATAAGGACATCGTCTTAGCCAGAAGAGTTCGCATACAGCGACTAAGATGGCTGGATCATGTAGAGCGGATGGAGCCCAACGTTTCAGGTAAGAAAGTCTTCAAATCCACTCCAGATGGCCGGCGCAGTAGATGACAAACTCACGGTAGGTGGTGCAAACAAGTGGAGTGGGACCTCAACCATCTTGGCGTGTACAACTGGAGGGAGCTGGCTCGTAACCGGGCTGGCTGGAGAGGTTTGCTGGTTGAGGCCCAGGTCCACCCCGGACTGTAGCGCCTTATTTAGTAAGTTACCAGTTATCAATACTCCAAGACATTTATACTCTCGTAGAATTTCGATAATTTTGCCTTGAAATGTATACCATCCGCTTCGAGCGTATCCGCCCCCTCATCGACTTTCTCAGATTAACCGATAGGCTCCAAGTTTTGCAGAGAGATCAATATTTATACATACCAAGTTCTCTCAAAATGTATTTGTTTTCGAAACATTCGCAAATGAATACCATATTGGTACAAAAGGATCGCACTTTTTATACTTTTTTCTCAAAAATTATTAGCTGCAATCGATATTACAACAAAGAGCTAACTTCAAAATATTCGAAATATTTGTACAAACTGGAAAGAAAGGAGACGAAAACGCTCCTCAACATAAGGACAATCAATTATTCGTGAATCCAGTTATATCTCTTCGACACGAGCCGTCACCTCAATTTTGCACTTTACGTGAATAATGTTTTATAAATGAAAATTTACAAAACAGCCATAACAAACGTAAACAAATGCAAAGAAGAAGCGAAAATTAATACATTCTTGTATTGAACTTGAATGTAATTTTCAATCTCAATATAACGGATCCCAAGGTAGGTAGAGATGTGATAAAAAATAACCCAAGAAAGTATTAAGACATTCTACACTAAACACTAGAGTGAAGCCCCTTGTCATCTGTATAGCCAAAAAGAAAAATAAAAATCAATTTTCTTTTCGTGACACAAAAGTTATTCAGCCTTTTTGGTTCCATTGGCCGTGGTCAGAATATTAAGTTGTACATGGACACATCTCTAAAATGTTTACGCTTCATTTTCATCAGGTTCTTGCTTTCACCCGTAAACGGTAATTTTCTCGTTTGAAAGCATAAGAAGTAAGTTGGTCTATAGTTTAACTCAAGGGGAAACTAATACTTGTACATTTGTATTCTTATTCCCTAGAGACATTTAGACCTACCAAATGTGAATGAAAAAAGGGATATTTGATGCGATAAGGATAAATGCTTATAAAAAGGTAAAATTAACAATTAATGACGCATTCCATTTGAGAAATTCGTAAATCACTCTTTTCATCTTTACCCTTATGCTGTTGCAACTTTATCAACTAACAAGATTTTTCCATTCCATAATACACTCTCCTTTGGGGATGGAAAATCCCCCAAGCTCTAGCCCCTAAATAGAAACGATTTATGTTAATTGATATGTACACAGAAACCATAAGTCAATTACTAATTCCTCGGGTGGCTTTTATTGCGACTTCAGCAGAACATCGAAGAAGCTAGCGACGACCACGACCATCCTCCACCTTATAAATGACACAAAGTTAATTTATTTTTGTGGCATCTATTTTTGGGATTCTCAATCCGAATTCCCAGATATTTTTTTTTTCGTTCGTTAGGTGTGCGCGTATAATACAAAGCGGGCGGAATAGAAATAGCGATGTCACTGATTCATCTATTGGATCTACGAGGCCTAGATTCCTTGTAGCGTGATTTACATTTGCATAATTGTGCCGTATCGAACACAACAACGAAAGAAAGAAGATACAATGAGAGCAAATTATAAATGAACGCAAACTACGCATCGTTGTATATTTTGTACCTTAAGTAAATATGCAAAGGTCCTTGAATAAAATGTCTGTATAGCGGACATGTTTTCACATTCAACGTGTTGTTTGTGTTTTCGACCTATTAACTGAGGATAATCATGGACTAATCAGGATGACGGCACAAATGCTGCCTATGAGAGCACAAATGGTTCGTAAAAGGAGGTAATAACTGTTATTTTGTCCCCGCATTATCATGCTACAAGAAAGAGTTAGGTTACGTCAGGTCCAGAAGAATCTAACCATGTGTTGCAATGGGATCATAAGTGTTAGAATCCACTTGTGAAAGTAGTGTATCTTCAAATTATGTTTGGATAGATCTTTGTAAATTCTTAACCATAGAAGAACGAACCAAATAGTAAAAAAAGCAAGAACAAACTAGAGTCATTTCAAACGAATTTTTGACGGTTTAAATTGGCTTAAATTAGAGAAACTGTACAAAACACTTTACCACTTCCATCATGAGATTATCTACCTTGTCGCGGTGTGATGTCTTAAATAGAGCTCATGATGCCTGGAATCGACATCGGGGATATATGACATCCCACCGGTATCACCGTAGCGATAAACAATTCACTTAACGAGGCTCGAAGGACCAAAAAAAAAAAGCGCATTCGCTGACGGTGTATACAGGCAGCGGGCACGCTCTCGTATCGGTTTGCCCTGTCTGCATGCGGGGCTCTATGCGGATGGACCACTCTTTCCCTAGCCACTCGTGAGACCAACATTTTATTACAAAACCAAAAAACGAGACTTTGTGACCGAACGTCAAAAAATAGGGAAATATCTATCATCGCCAGAAGGTCCGAAAATACTACACGAACCTCTGTATTGACGATCCCGTCAGCGAGTGCTCGTCGTTGTTGGACGAGTTGATCAGCGCTGCACCCACGTACTGTTCAGATCCTCCATCTCTTTCCAAGTTCTCTGACCTTGAGAAGAAGTCGCTGAGTCGTGAGACCAGATTGGCTTTCCGTATCCTAGACCGACTAGCCAAAAAGATGGAAAAGGATTGCAGTCAGCAGGACCGGGAATCCGACATCTTGGCCACCGGAAATGCAATTCAGTTTACAGAGCCAAGCTGGAGGCCAGTCCGCAATTGCAAAACAAGCTACTTTCAAAAGGCGTAGATCTGCAGACGAGGAGTCCAACACCTTGAAGAAGACAAAGAATTTAACAAGTTCCAAATCCTTCTCTAAGATGGTCAAGGACAACCTTATCGTTGTAATAGTGTTTTTGTTCGACGATGAAGGAAGGATCCCATACGATTAGTGGAGGCTGATTAAATACAGAGGGATGAACTGTCTATACGAGTGAATTACACCCACCCCAACTCTCCACCCACCTTTAAGGATGCTTGTTGGCGTCAAGGCTAGGTTAAACTACGAGCCAATAACACTCACCCCAACTCTCCCCCACCTTCAAGGATGCTTGTTGGCATTAAGGCTTATAAGTTTAACAAACTTATCCAGCCAAAGAATGGAAGGTATTCGAAGAGTCGCCGAGCACTAAGAAGACGGAAAATGATACGGAGTAAGCCGCCAGCTCACTGGCTATCTCTCTTACTGCCGAATCTCACCCTTTACTCCACGTGAAAGGCTTTAAGATTAAAGTAATAGAGATAAAGCATCTCTCGATGGACCAATCTAGCGATACCAGCCCTACCCCGCGTCTCCCTTGCTGATGATAACCCATCATCAATCATCATGTTCTGAGAATCTAGACGCTACCGTCGTTTGATTTCAGATTTCAGTTTTAGCTAAAGTTAAAACCTTAGTTACAATGTTGATACTTGGTTACTTAAAGGAATTCTAGAAATGTTAGGGACTAGGCGTAGGACAATCGTCGGATAGAATATACTCAATCTCACACCCATATCGTTTGGTGGCTTTTAAATCGTAAACGTATTTTGAAGCAACTCTGATTAGGATAACCTGTCTGGAATAAAGATCCTGATAAAACGGTGAACAAGGGTTCATAGGTACAGCCTAAGAAAAAAAAAAGGTTCTTAATTGTGATTGGAAAATAATCAAACTGGTGCATATCAGAGAGAATATGAACCGAATATACTCGTATGGTTATCGAAACAAATGCTTCTAGACCTCGTAACTCTGCAAATAGAAATGAAGAAATTTAGCGCATCAAGCTACACAAAGCTTAATTTTCATGAACAAAAATAGTAAAAATTTGGCCATGGAAATAAGTCATCTAGGGGTGCGTTGCACTGCAAAACTCAAGCCAAATTTGTTTAAGCATGTATCAACCGCAATTAACTTTTGAATCTGAACTTACCAGCTTTTACCAGCAGGGTATCAGAAGAAAACTCACAAAATTAAGAGTTTATTAAATTCAGTTAAGGTTTCTAAGAAGCTGTGTGAAGAACCTTTACATAAATTACATATTCTTGTTGTTACACACATGTAAAGAACAATGTTGTTGGATAAAACAATAACAACCGTAGGTTCTGTCCCTTCCTCTGAATAAAATATTTTCATCGTTGTGGAATTTTCCAACATTCATTCCTACATATCCACGGAAGCTTTACCCCCTCATTTGTGATTCGAAAACTCGAGGGCATTTGCAAAAAAGATACTAATGATTAATTTGCAAGGGTTCATCGTCCCTTCTTATCGACGAGTATTTCTGTGATTAGTCAAGTAATGTAATCTAGAATTGCCACGAAAGTATTCCAGCCTTAAACTACAACTAAAGCTTTTGGTAAGCCAAGAAAATTATTATTCTATGATATTTACGAGTACATATCAAAAATCAGACATATGCGTCCAATTATTACTGAAGGAGTTAAGCAAAAAAGGAGATCAAATGCATTACACTAAGCCATTTTCAATTTTTGAAATAAGATTCGGTTTCTATAGTGCTCTCTCTAGTTCTCCCAGTGCACCCTACATGATATATGGCACTACCAAGAAGGTCTGCAAGTATGTAAACTGGAGACTATTAGAACTGGCCAAAGAATGGAAAATGTTGGCGATGTGAATTTATTGCGTGTATTTGCAGTTGAATAGAAAGTTTTCTAGTGAAGTGAGTATCCACGGAATTAAAAGTCGAAATAAAAGACAATGAATAACGTTTTATTAAGACTTCGAATAAAAGAAATTTGAAAACAGAATGCATTTTCTTCAAAATCGATAACACTGATACTGAAGCAGATCGATACAGATTGGATTGTTTGGAGTTGATGTGTAGTTGGATTGGTTATATGATTTTTTAGACTATACAATAAATGCGTTGGTTAATTAATTGACGTGAGATTGAATGCTTCGGTTGAACTCAATATTTATTTATTTATTTAATATTCATTAATGGATTGAACAATCTGTTGTTAACAAACATTGCTTAAGTTCCACTAAATTCAAGTTTCATCTTATATATTAATACGTGAACAAGAAATTTATCGTACGTTTTTTTAGTATTCATTATAAAAGGAGGGGATGAACCTTATACGTATATCATTTGAAAGGTACTATGCCATAGATGTGAAAAAAAAAAATGTGCATCATGTATTACCTTTAAGTCAGGTAAAATAAGGTGAACATACACACATGATCTCCCCATACAAAACGCTATAACCAATTAAATGAAAGTATTTTGATCACGTTCATGGCTGTATGAGCTTAGATCCCTTTGCCTTCTCTGCACGGGAGAATATTACAAAAAAAAGTTATGCAAACAAATTCATACATGTTTCTCTCGCTATTTGTTTATTTCCCCTTACGTCGAATTTTGCCTACACGCGATACTAGTATTGTAATAATAATTCAACTGATAGGGTCCAATCAGGCTGTTGATAAAAGGTTTCAAGCGTTCATGCAATATCGCAAAAAAGAAGAAGACTGTTGCCCCTATAATTGGCGCAGTTGAGAGGGTCTACTTTCTTGTAGATCAGGCAAACGATGCTGAGATTCCAAACGCCAGACATATACTCGTCTAAACAATTCATCATCAATTGCCTTTAAAAGTTCGGCCGGTAAGCTGTCAGATCCAGGAGCTTTGATGGATTTCAGCTTGGATATTGCTATCATCACTTCACTTTGGTCAGGTGGACGGAAATGTTGACTATCGTCGTCTATGTTAAATGGTTCACTCTTTCTGATAGCAGAATGTTGGTTTTCGTCGCCGTTATACAGTCTGTAGAAGTGGTTTTTCCATATTCCCAGCACCGACTGAATCTACTACGAGTTTTCCTTCTTCATCTCTACAGGCGTGGACCAATTGACCGTAAATTAATTAGCTCAAAGCGTTCATGGAACGATATTTGTAAGAAAGCAATAAATACTACATTATTTAAAATCATCGTTGAAGCCTTGTACTTCAGAACGTAATCAGAGCAGCAATCATTAATTTAAATTATGGACATTAGTATGTATACTGCGACACGTCAAAGACCAACCATCCTTTTTTTTCTATTTGATGAACACACTCCAATCTATTCCCAATTTTTTTTTTTTTAATTTGCGGAGTCTGCCTACAGTATAAACATACTGATTGATTCCGTATTTCCCGACGTATCTACCCATATGAGAAAAGAGAGAAGGATGAAAAATAATGGAACGTGCTTTTTAGGACAGTGCGAGATGTGCTGGATATCTTCTTGCGTCCTAACACATCATGTATGATACCATATTATGTTGGCAGTCAAGGGGTACAGAAAAATGTATAAATATCAGCAGGTCTTTTACTTCTCGACATTGCCATGCCCGACATAATGTTCAATATCACAAAGTAAACTTATAAGTACATGTGTTGAAACCCAGGAGATAAATAAAAAATATATATTCCCTGATAAGTACAATAATATGCAAATCATATATATTATTTACAATTAATTCATTATATATGTACCTCATAATTAAGAATAACAATGAACTCATAGTTGACATCAGAAAAAATGTAAAGAATGAAAACAATCCCGTGCAGCAAACGGATCTCTGACCAGATATATTCCCTTTAAGCAAAATATAAGGCATGTTATATATTATGCATAACCGCAACTATTTTGCAATTTTGCAATTATTTTCAGGTTTCATTTTGCAATCAACCCGACCAGATCGAGAATAATCGTGTCATAGTTTCGAGTTGCATTCACAAAATCAGCCATCGCTTTCCGTTTCCGACGTTGTTTACACAGATTTTAATTGTTAACTTGGTATTCATCGGCCTTAACCAGAACAATGGCGATTTTACTTTAATTTTATAACACAGAAGCGGATGGAAAATTAAACAATTTAAAAATTTAAATAAGTGTTTTTACGGACAGCAGAGTTTCAAAATAGCTTTTACATTATGATAATTATAATGAGTATCAGTTGGTGGTAGATAAGTTTTCGAAATACTTATTGAATGGATTTTAAAATTGTAACTGACGCAGTTTGATTTTCATAAATTCATGATTAAAATGCATGTGCATTTGGGTGAATATTTTCGATTGTATTGAATTTGCATGTCTGTGGATACAACATATAGCCTTCGAAGTCGTGGTAGGATAGATCCGGGTTAAGGATACCTGTATGCCATCCATTTTCGAAACTTACCATACTTGCTTAGGTGCACATACTAGACAGGATAAATAAATAATTATAAACGTATCGGTAGTCTAAAGAAACAAGAATACACATAAAGCTCCTAAGAGACGTAAGTGCATCAAGAAATGCAACTGAATTTCGGAGTACGGTCAAATGCAGTCAAAATACACTCAAAAAATCGATCTTATTTGCTATATACAAGAAAGGTATCACTAGCGACGCAAATAACTACCGTGGAATATCGTTTCTAAACTGGACATTAAAACTAATTAGCTCAATGTTGTACTCTCGACTTGCAATATGGGTGGGCAATAACAAACTTTTAGATGAATTACAAGTAGGCTTCAAACGAAACTTTCATACAGTAGCCCACATCTACACATTAAAATGCTTCAACGCCTTCTACAGGTTCAAAAAGAAGAATCTATACATGTGCCAGCATTTGACTCGGTGAACAGATAAGCATTCTTTTATAAATTGCTAAACTTTGGTCTGCCATTCAAAGTTGTTAAATTTCTTAGGGTAATTTATAGTGAAAATATGATCACTGTTTGGGATGGATGCTCATTATCTGATGAATTTAAGTTCACTACTACTATTTATAAACGTTATTGTGGAGAATTTCAAAGGATTAGGAGGTGCCGAGATGGGCGACATAAAGATTTGGTTTCTACTCCATGCTGACGGCATAGTCATCCTCCCTAAATCAGCTGAGCAAATACAAAACTTGATAAATGTAGTGCATAGTTACTGTAAGACTTGGAACTTGTTTTTTAACATTGAAAAGTCTAAGACCATAACCATTCGTGGGGACGGTGATAGATACTCAAGGCAAGAAATATGGAAATATCATAACGAACCAATTGACTAGGAATTGTAATTTTTTTTTTTTTTTTGGTTGCGCCTGGAGGTGCAGGAATCTTCAGAAGATACCAATGGTCCGTACCATTGGTTATGCCCGATTCATATATCTGACAATGCCATCAGTGATAGTCAGTATGTGCCTACGGGCTAAACCTCACCCCCTCAGAGAGACACTATGAGAACCGGCTGCGCGTACTCATAGTAGTAGGAAATTCGTTCCTCTCATTTTTTCATTTTTGTGATGACTACGACTAAGTTGCCTTAACGAGTAGTTTACGCTTCTGTAGTGTTAATCGCGTTAGGTAGGTAGCTTTCCAGTGAAGGCACCTACTAATACCGTCATTACATGCGGTTTTTCCTTACGGCGCTAGGTCGAAAGGTCTTGTTCTTTGTAGTCGGCGCTCAAGGTTTGTCACGTCCATAGTACGGATTATTTCATTATTGCAATGAACATGAAGACGGGTACGAAGTTTGCGAGCAAAGTTTGTTACTTCGTCCCTCACGGTAGCAATTCCTAGATCTCTGTGAATATCACTATTCCTTATATACCAAGGAGCATTCACGATTGCTCTTAGCATTTTATTTTGAAATGCTTGCAGTAGAGCCATATTGCTTCGTTTGGTACAACCCCAAAGTTGTATACCATATGTCCAAGACGGTTTTAGCACTTGCTTATACAGAAGCAGTTTGTTGTATACGCTTAACTTCGAGTATCTTCCGAGTAGCCAATACATTTCTCTAAATCTGATTTCGAGCTCTTCGCGCTTCTTTTTAACGTGTGGTTTCCACTTAAGTTTTGCGTCTAGGGTCATTCCTAAATATTTTGCCTCGTTTGCGTAAGGTATTTGTACCGAGTTAATGGATATAGGTAAGTTGTTTATCTTTCTTAACGTAAAATTGACATGCGTTGATTTTGTCTCATTGAGGACTACTCGCCAGGTTTTTGTCCATTCGCATACATTGTTCAAAGCTCGTTGGAGTTTTCCCGTTGATGATTCGACTGACTCATCCGTTACGAGGATAGCCGTGTCGTCCGCGAACGTTGCTACAACGGTCCCTTCATCTTGTGGTATATCTCTTGTGTAGAGCAGGAACAGGATTGGACCGAGAACACTTCCTTGTGGAACACCGGCGTAGATATCTTTGAAATCCGAATATTCACTCCCGTGTCTAACACGGAAAAGTCTGTTTTCAAGATAAGATTCCAATATTCTGTACAACTTTCCCGGTAAGATTACCCTTATCTTATACCTTAGTCCTTCGTGCCATACCTTGTCGAAGGCTTGCGATACGTCGAGAAAAGCGCTAGAGCATATTTTTTCCCTTCTAGAGCTTTTTCAATCTCGTTCGTTATTCGATACACCTGATCGATTGTGGAATGTTTGACCCGAAACCCGAATTGATGATCCGGGATCAAGTGTCTTTCTTCAATTACTGGTTGCAATCGTTTCAGCAGAAGGAATTGTAATAAAAAAAAATTAAAAATTAAAACTAAAGTTCACATTTGCAGAGAAAGCTAGCAGAATCAAAGCTTTCTATTTCGAATTTATGGCGTAAGATTTTCTTTAATCCAAAAGTTTTGTATAAAGCAAAATTTGTTTTAAGTTTTTAAAGAAACTGCAAGAAATGTCATGCTTTATGGGGTTCAAGTTTGGGGTTACATAAAACATGATGACGTAAAAAAAAAAAAAAAAACTCTTAGCTTACTACCTAAATCGAACCTTTAGACTGCCATCAAACACACCACATTATATGATATGCCTAGAAACCGGATTATATCCTCTTGACATAGATACTTTAAAACTATATATACATTATATCATTAATACTCTACACATGCACCCATGCATACTAAAGGACCGTAATCTTTGGTTTATAAAATGGCAGGCCGCATGCGATCTATATTAAATCAACCCCAACCCGGATGTTTTGAACACTGAAAAAAATTAAAAGAGTTGTGTACATTTCAACGCTATAGATTGCCACCTATGTTAAGAATTTCTGCAAAGAATCACACAATCGTTTTACAGGGAACAATATCCCAATCTTGTACAAGAACAATAGGATCTTCAATTTTTAAAGCTCGCGGAGAGCTACTGGAATTAAATTACATGCCGCACAGAAATGATTTCCCAATATTTTGCTCTATGTGCAATTTGAAAACTCGCGAAGATGTCGTACGCCTTATAGCTAAAAGCCCAGTATTAAAAGAACTCCGCTACTTCCACCTATTTCGGTTTCATCAAGGAGAGATATCGTCAAATGATTATAAGCGAATCCTTTTCGGTTCGATTATATTTAATTAATTAAATTTAATTTAATTTTGTAACCGTCTTCAAACATTAATCTGGCAGACGACCTTAGGCAATCATTAATTTATAGACCTTGGAAACCATTCTAAATGAAATTTATAAAATAAAGTCTTTTAAATCTAAAAAATAAATCTAATCATAGACAGGAAAAAAGGTTTTATGGATCTTAAATGTTTCTGTTTCTGACCACATGCTTCAGCTCCGGGTTTACATATCCGTTTTTAACAGAAATAAAGAGCATGAGAAGATATCAATCAGGTATGACAAGTATTATTTTCACAAAAATGTTCCATCTCTATTATGATTATTATTATTATCATTATTTAAAAACTAACTTATAATTAAAATTATAAGTTAGCTGTGTAGCCAGAGCATCGAAGGTCTTCGGCTAATATTATGATTCATTTTTATATTAAAAAGCTGATTTGTATATCGGTAATAATAGTAATTTACCCAAGCGCGAAAAGAATTTCATTTTATGCTAACGGCTCTTACAATTCAGTTTAAACTTCATATTTGGATTAGTACCTAAAGACATATGCTACTAGATTTAGTACCACGATTTTGTCAAGAAATTCGTAAAAGTTCTTCAATCACTACAATTTCAATATTCAAACAATACATAAAATTGTTAAAATAACCGATTGTCTCGAAAACAACTATACTGACTTTGCTCAAATTTAATATTTGGGTTAGTTGATGTAATATGGGTAAAGGAATTTTTGCCGAAAAATTCGAATATCAATACTTTACTTATTAACTTCTCAACTATAACGGTGTTGTTTATTTTTTAACAAATATAATTTTAAGGTTTTCGTTTTAATTTAAAACCGAAAGAGTTGCAAATAGACGACATGCATGCAAGTACGTGCAACCTAGTGGTGCACTTTATTTGTATAGGAAAAGAGGCAAGCGATCCCACGATAGAAGACTCCTCTCCCGATCTGCCTTTGGTATTTGAGCCTTCTATGTGAATTCCCACAATTGTCCTCTAGAACGAATGTCGATGTCATTTAGCGGCGCCAGTTGACATCTACCTTCAACAGTTACCTCAGAGTAACAGATGAAACTGGATATCAAGCGGGTGGATCTAAGGGAGCTTTGCTTCTGTCCTAGATGATGTCCTTACAAATTTATTATACATTTTCAATTGTGCGTACTACTCATCATCTCTTTCTTGATTTCAAGGCCACCTATGACAGTATCTATAGAGAAGAGCTATATATAGCCATGTCTAGCTTTGATATCCCTACCAAACTTGTCCGTCTGTGCAGGATGAAGATGGAAAACGCTCGCTACTGCATCAAGGTCGGTAATGCCCTCACTGAAACCTTCGATGTCAAAAAAGATTAAAGACAAGGGGACGGGCTATCATGTGACTTCTTTAATATTGTACTTGAACGGATTGTGCGGAACTCACAAGCCAACACCGGAGGCACAATCTATGCTTGCATACCCCGACGATATTGACATTATTGGAAGAGCTCAGCGGTCTGTCACCAGTGCGTTTACAAGCATTGAAGCAGAAGCGGCCAAAATGGGTTAAGCGAGAAGCCAAATACTCGTATATGCTGTCAACAAGATCAACACCGATGCATTGGACAGAACGTCGCAGAGGGTAGCTATAACTTCGAGGTATCCACAGTAAGGGACACCTTGGCTCTGCTATCAACTTTAATAATGATGCCAGCGCAGAAATCAAGCGATGAATAACTCTTGCCAACCGCTGTTTCTTTTTGGGCTAATAAGGCAATTCAACAGTAAAGCCCTATCTCGAGCAAGTAAGGAGACTAAGATCCTCATCATCCCAGTCCTGCTTTACGGCGCTGAAACATGGACTTAATTGAAACTGGATGAAGATATCCCTCGTCGCTTCGAAAAAAAAAATTCTTCGTAAAATATTCGGTCCCGTTCGCGTTGATGGGTTTTGGAGGAGAAGATTCAACGACGAACTTTACGAGCTGTACAGCGACATCGATCTACTCAAATAACTGCGTTTTGGAAATTTGAGATGGCTAGTACATTTAGAGCGAATGGACATCAACGCTTCGGCCCCTAGAGTCTTCGACTCTAGCCCAGAGGGACGATGCAGTAGAAGGCCTCCTCGCCGTAGATGGCGCGCACAAGTTCAAGCGGACCTCGACCAACTGGAGACAATGACAGCTAGACAACTGGAGACAATTAGCTAAAGACTGACTTCAATGGAGAGGCTTGTTGGTAGAGGCCCAGGTTCATCCCGAACTGTAGCATCACCCAAGTTAGTAAGTAATTGTGCGTCCTAGCGAGATTTACTGATTTACATAAAATCCAAAAAAAAAACATAAGAAAAAAGAAACAGATAAATCGATAGACAAAAGTACCAAAAAACTACTTTTCCCTATATTTCCATCTGACCTTACAAGTATATCAGCCGGTATCATAATAAGTGCTTCCAGTTATATTGAACATGAAAGTACAATTTTTGTTTGCCTGGTTTCTACAATACTAAGCTTTTCCTAAGATAGTATACACCAGGCATGATGAGAATAATGTTGACATTCGGATTCAAAGTTGGTAGGTAATTTGCCTTCGATGACCTAAGAAACCATAACAAGTTGATGAAGCTCTCCATGTCAAGTATACGTATATTTGTATCTATCAACAGTAAGACCAAGTAGGTCGTCGTTGATATGTACGTCAATAAAGTGGCGCCTCGTCCCCCCTAAGCTGCGCGACTAAAACAAGAAAAACAAATTAAAATCATATCTGTCATCGTAAATACTCATAAATACGAACCAAACCCCCTAAAGAAGTATTGAATTATTGGATTCTGATTCTATTATATTTGAATACGGCTTCTCAAAAACGTCTATTTTGGTCACATTATGACTAGTGAAAAAGTACCGCCACCGCGGAAGAGATTCCCAGATTTATTTCTTTGTATTACAAATTGCTCGACAGAGATACGTATGTATGTATGTAGGCACATGTATATTGAAGTTCCCCAAATATGAAATTAAAACTCAGTCAGGCGGGATAAGCTAAATGAGTACCGCACAATGTGTGTTATTTTAATTTTTACAATGTGACAAACCCAAATTCGGTTCTCACACTAAATACTTTCAAATATGGTACACATGTGTTCTTGCAGTAATCCCCTTTTCTAAGGGCCGCCAACTTTAAGATTATGTATTTCATGTAAATATGAATGTAATTACCAAAGAATGCCTTCACTTATTTTAATTGTTCACTTTACATTGAGATTAAAAAAAAATTAATTACATGACAATTGCATTTACCATCCATCCGCGGTAACCGACAAAAAAAAAACGAACAGCTACTCGTACCATTACATCTTGTGTCGCCAGATTTTCACTTCATTCATTCCATAAGTAATCGAGCAGAAGAAAGGACACTCCAAATGACAAAGAGAGATATACTCGTACATACATAAAGAGCGCTTTTACGAAACCCAAATTAAAATATTTTCCTCCGTTTTTAGTGTTAATTTGATTTTTAATTTGTCCTTTTCTACTTACGCCACCCACGCCTCAGTTTGTGGATTGACGTACAGCGATAAGGAAAATAAAAAAAAAAGTCCTGCTCTCAAATTATTTCCACTTTTTTCGTCATCACCGAGCTCTTACAACATAAAAAGTGTGTAATGGCAGGCTGTTGAGTACACCCAGCGGGCGGACAATTTAAATTTAATGCGATGTTAGGGAGACTACATTAAGAGGAGCGCTGTATGTCGATTGTTGTGGCAATGTTGGCTGTTAATTAACTTATTATTTGCTTTATTGCACCCTTATCCCATTTCATCCGTAAGCCAAAACCGTAAAAAAAAACGTCACAACGTTAATCAGAAGGAATTTTTGGTCCTGTCGATAAATTTTTCTCTACCCAGCAGCTTTCGTTCCATTTTTCTTTGGCAGATACGTTCTTTTCATTTTTAAAATCTTGATTGATGTACAGGTCATTTTTCTCCTTGACGTGCACAAAGTCTTGTGTCGTTGGATAAAGTGGGTTTATCGTCAGCCCTATGATAGGTGCTGCTAAAATGGGAGTACATAAAGGGAATATTAAATCTGAAATTTTTGACCGCATAAGCAGATCGATATTTTTTTTTTTTAATTTGCTGTTTTGCCGAATGCTGAGATATTTACCGGGGGCGTAATAAATCCGTATCTTGTAAAGTGATGTATTACTATCAATAAATCACAAAATCCACCAAATACTGAGTGGATATTATAATGGAAAATAATATCTATTAATATTAGATCGAATTTAATTTCAAGCATGATGATTATTGTGCGAAGACCCATAATAGTTTCTTTTCGGGGATTCTGTACTAAAAAACCCTATTGCCTCTGCTCATTCCTCCATCTGACCGTTCGTTCATTCGTCCGTTTATCTGTCACCATTTTCCGTCTATCTTTTCATGATTACCATATTTGTTCTACAAATATAAGTGCAAGTGAAAAAGCAGACAAAAATATAAATACCCACAACTCCACTACCCAAAATTAATATAAGAATTTGTAGGCACGCAAATATGTCAAATGCCGGACCATAATTTGACTGATAGCCAATTTTGTTTCCTCCACAAAAAGAGGGCACTTCGCTATGTGCTACATATATCAGGTTGTAACAAATTCCATGTACAAAACAAATTTAATGCTGAAACTGTTCAATCAATCTGCAAATTTCGTTATTAACATAATTTTAAACATTTTTAACTGAATTTTAAAATGGACTTATCGGAAGAGCATATGGGGCATATTTTATTGGTATTGTTCCGAAAAACCAGAATGAAAGTGAAGTCAGCGTTAGTTTGTACTTTTGACCTAAAGGATGAACCTCGTTCGGTAAGAAAACTCAACGTAAGCCATATCACCACCCATCGACACCTAACGAAGATGGTAAAAGTGATAAAGTTGGGAAAATGTGTACCCGTATCACAAAATAATCTTCAGCAAAAAATCGATGCATGCACTGCGCTTCCGTCGCATCAGCATCAAGAGCCGTTTTTGAACCGGATCGTTACCCGCGATGAAAAATGGGCTTTGTACAATAACATCAAACGTCACCACCAACGGTTTAGTCCAGAAGACAGACCAGCTCAACATCCTAGAGATGTACTTCACCAGCTTAAGGTGTTACTGTGTGTATGGTGGGATACTGAAGGAATAATCCAGCAGATTCTCACCACAGAAGTCTACCGTCAACAGCTTTACAGATTCAAATCCGAACTAGAGCAGAAACGGCCAGGTCTGGTTGGGTTAGGTTAGGTGAGGTGGCTGTCCTGGCAGAGTCAGGACACACTTACTCTTATGCAATTCTAACTAAGAAATCTCAATGTGTCTGATGTGGCTTAGTAGGGTGACCGATTTAATCGAACCCTAATTCCCTAAGTGGATCATGGAGGTGGTAGAGTGCGTAAGAGTATTAGGGGTGACTAATGCAATCGAACCGCAAGTATTATGCAATATATCCAACTATGTTATATGTAGGTAAATGGTTGCTGATGCAGACATAGCAAGTTATAAGGCCTGCTTGACGCTCCTAAGAGGTGACTGTTAGAGTTCTAACCTCGTGTAGGTGTTGAGTGAGACAGATAGGGACCGGTTTGTAAAAAAAGTGGAGAGGGTGACTGATACAATCGAACCCTAGTTACTATGTTGTTAAAGACAGCGCTTGGTTTCTCCCAGACAGAAAGGAGTCAGAAAGAGGAGAAGTGTAAGTATTGCTGTGGTATCACCTAAACCAGTTAGATTCGTGTAGGTGTTGAGTGAGACAGATAGGGACCGGTTTGTAAAAAAAGTGGAGAGGGTGACTGATACAATCGAACCCTAGTTACTATGTTGTTAAAGACAGCGCTTGGTTTCTCCCAGATAGAAAGGAGTCAGAAAGAGGAGAAGTGTAAGTATTGCTGTGGTATCACCTAAACCAGTTAGATTTTGACATAAACCTAAACAAAAACATGAAATCCTGGTTAATCGAAGTTCTATTGCATCAGGATAACTCTCGCCCTCATACAGTTAGGACCACCTGCACACAGTTAGAGGAGTTCAGTTGGGAAAAAATTGTGCATCCGCCTTATTCTCCAGATTTAGCACGTTCAGATTTCCGCTTGTTCCCTCTGCAAAACTCCCTTGATGGAAAAAATTTTAAATCTCAGAATGTCGTCCAAGAGGCTCTTAGGGCATTTCTTTCGTCAAATCAAAAAAAATGTTTAATGATGACATTAAGAAGTTACCTAAAAGATGGACAAGAGCGTTGTCTAATGAAGGAAACTCCATTAACGACTCCGTTCTTGCAGTTGGGGTAAATTATAATAAACTTTAAGCAGGCATTAAAAAATCGAGCAATACCCATGATGTAACCTGAGACACATGCCATAATTTCAGAAAGAGTACCCATTTTTTGGCACTCCTATTATCATTTTGGAATTTTTTTAAGCGTTCTTGTTCAAAAAAATTTAGCAGAGAAAAATATTGATGCATATTTGGAGCCACCATATAATGAAACTTTATTTGATATGCCTAACGATGAGGAATGCAAATATTTCTTTTGTTTCCATGGGCATAACGCACCCCACAGCAATAGCTCCCCAAACAAATTATTTTAACATCATTCTTTACAGGTTCCCACAAAGCATTATACCATAGCTTTAAACGACAATGGGAGCGTCGGCTGCATGAAATGGATACCACGTCTTTGCACAAAAACATTTAAAGTCATTGTCTGCTGACTTTACGAGTTCGATTACTTGTATTCTGCCACAGCTGTGCCCTTTGAAATGAAAGCGTCGCTTTTTCTTACAGATTACCAGCTTCACTGATGTTGTCAAAATCTACCCCAAGGATAATATTTAAGGCAATATTTGGTTTCTGGTAGACTTTACTGACCTAAAACTATGCTGAAACAAAGTTTAATATGAAACAACGCAATGGAAAACAATGGGCGCCGTGGCGTAAGTGGTTAGTGTGTCGGATCACTACGCATGAGGTTCCAAGTTCGAATCCCAAAAAATACCAAAAAGTTTTTTCACGGTCCCACCTCTCGCGAGCGTCTGAAAAATATCCGAGAGTATTGTTGTCACGAAAAAGCTTCTCAAATCGCCGTTCGGATTCGGCATTAAACTGTAGGTCCCTTCCATTCGTGTGAAAAATATAACGGACACAACATGAGTGGTTGCGAGAATCTAGGCCCTGGCACTTTAAAGAGCTGTTGCGCCAAATATTTCATCGTCTATAGGTGAAGTACAATAAATACACGATTGTTGTTACGTATGTATTCAACAACGTTTGTTGTTTTTCGTCATCACTTAGAGTAACTCTTAATGAATACCAATAAGGTAAAATACAATCTTGTGAGGCCTTAAATTTTCAGTAGCTTAAATTAACTAGCCGCTTGAGGTAGTCTTGTGAGTATTCCATTGTTCTCAAATTTAAATAAAACAAAACAAATTATGGGATGTATTTCCTAGACATAGGTTTTATTGTTTAACCTACCGATATTCAGAGGTTTTCCAGCTAAATTTGTGGGAAGACTTTTCATCAACACGCAGTGCTAGATCCCATTCTTAAGGAAAATGTAGCTCCTTTCTTCAAATATTCTAAAAATGGAAGTCTATCTGCCCACCTATGCTTCTTTGTGTTTATGCGCGACTCCCTTCTTTGGTTAAATTAAATTTCATCTGAAGCAAAATGAAATACCAAAATACAAGCTTACGTCTGTAGGTTGAAGGTAAGGCATTTTAAAGTGCCTTTCTGTTAATTGAAATTTCAATTTTCCCCGATTGAATTGTACAATTACATCCTCTTCTAAAAATGAATACAGGTTTGTGCGAGGATGATTTAATGTGCTTTGTACCATTTCCTCTCGAAAAGAAAACGATATGAATGAGCTCTTTGATGGCATTGACTCCCAAGTGTGGAAACTTTCATTCCATTCAGTTAATACAAATATTTTATGGAAGTGCTATTTTCGGATTGACATGTGTGGCTCTTTTACAACCCCTTTGACAGAACAAACGTATCGGAAGCAGGGGCTGGCAACGCCATAATTACAAAAGCAAAATAAGCTGACTCCTCCACATTATCAGAAAAATGCCTGCAGTCTCTGGATGATGAGTCGTTTCATTCACGGGAAGACCCGTACATTTACATAGTTGGAGGAGCGATGGTGATCTTTGCGCTCGAGTATTTTGACATCTGTTTCCTTTGCGGTAAAAATAAAAATTCTTACTACAAGTCTCGGAACTCTTTTATGTTACATATATCAACGACGAATATCTATGTAGGTATATTGATTTATTTTTGTTAGCTTGCGCAATTCTATATGTTAATGTACGAAAAATATTTTTGTGTCAGAAGTAAGCTTACAATAGGTTAAATGATTTGCCTGACTACATTTAAAAAGTTTTTAATAAACTAAACTTGACACAATTTCATTCATAATCATAAAAATGTGCGTATAATACAGGCATATACAACACATATACACATGCAACTATATTCATATAAAGATTCATGATTATATTTCTTTGGAAATATATATAAATACTTCGAGCGAGCATCTGCATATTTTCGGAACACATTTACGAGTAGCATGCGTCACAAGTTGTCCCTTCCATATGGGCTTCTTTAACAACTCAAGCGAATTATGGTTTTCTGCGAACTCACAAATTGACAACATATCCTTAGAGATATTATTAACAACCCTAATTAATTACGAACAGCGCTGAAATATTTTATAAATAGATTCGACTAGTTACTTTGCCTACTTAGTAATATGTATATCATGATGCTTTATGAAAGTCCTTAGAAAATCCACGCTATATACATACATACATTCGTAGATTATTTCGGACCCTAACGTGGAACTTCCGTAATTTTCAATTCAAAAAACAGAAGTATGGAAAATTCAAGTTGGGCATATAAAAAAAAGTTGGGCGTATCAAAAAGACAACAAAACAACAGCAAAAAGTTCGAGTTATAAATGTTCGAGCTAAGGAGGTTCTACTGTATCTGTTTCTCATTTTCTTCATTTGCCCCGTTTAAATGAATAAACCTTCTATCCAGCTCCTCAATAAAACGAAATACAATCACAGAGAATAAATTTCTTTTTAAATTTAGAATATTTATGGGAAATTTTGTGGACAGTAAAAAGTAAAGCACACTGAATTTTATTACATCAATGTTAAAATTTCATTACATGTGTAATAAAATTCACAGTACACCATTTAAGTGCAATAATTGACTATTTTTGCAGTACAAACTGTGGCATCTCTTCAATATTCTTGAGAACATGGTACATTCAACTACACTCGATTTTAAATAAGCATTACATCCATTTTTCATTACACCTGCAGTGTGCTTGAGTATGTTCTAGTATTAAATCGTTGACAACATAATGAAGTAAATTTGACTCCGCAAGTCATAAATTTCATTACATACATTAAGTATATAACAACACACAGTGTTCTATATCTATACTAGCTGGTTGTACCCGCTTCGCTGGGTCTTTTAATATGCGATTTCAAGTACACTTCTTTAGAGCACTCTCAGTTTTGTCACTGAAAGAGTTTACCCGCTAATTTTTATGAGGGTCGCGGGGGTAGGATTATGAGGTTCACTCTCCATCATTCTTGATTCTCCACCTTCGACTCCAAATTAACTGCAGGAATCCCTATACGGCTCCAGAAAAGATGTCGGACTTGATACAACCACTATTTCTAGGCCTACCCACGGGTCGCTAACTTGATGGCACGGCAATCATGACATGTCTTGGAAGCCAGTTTGGGGATATACGCACTACGTCACCAAACCGTCAAACCATAAATCCTTCCCTTCGAAGAAGTAGCTGCCCAAAATTGACCGCCTCGCATAGTCTGGTGTTACGCACTCGATCCCTACGAGTTATTCCAGCATCACCACGAAGGAACACATACCGAGTTAAAAACCGATAATTTAGCTTGAACACTAAGTTCGGCACCTTATAACAGGTTTATGCTCTCTCAAAATTTATCCAGCCTGACCAATTCTACAAAATAACTCGACATTGCTCTTTCCATCACTCGTGAATAAGACCCCGAGATACTTAAACTTATCCACCTGCTTCAGTGGGACTCACATGCAGAGTGTACTGAATAGAATAGGGGTTCTGGAAGCAACCATTACTTCAGATTTGTTCACGTCGATCTTCATTCCAGCACCATCACAAACGGGTACAAACCTTGAGCTTCTACCGGGACGAAAAACGCATTGCTCAACCCCCAAACTATCCTCAACCAAAGCTCTGGCACTTTTGCCAAGACTTTTCCAGGGATACTTGAAAATATACCCCTGTAGTTGGCGTAATCTTTTTTGCCCCCTTGTTTACAGAGAGAAACAATCACACCCATTTGCCAATCACCAGGTTCACTTTAATGACACTCACTTTAATGACACGTGAGAGCCATTGCACTCACTCTTTACCAAAACCCTTTAGCATTTCTGGCCGGAGATCATCCACATCGGCAAATTCGCCAACTTTTAGCGATTTGATCGCCAAAGTCTCGAGCGCAGGTCTGTCATCTTCCTGATGGCATGGCTTGTTCGGGATTGAGCAATTCTGAAAAGTGCTCGCTCCATCTTCATCGCTCATTGGAAAGCAGTGTACCGTCTTTGGTTTTGACTCCTTTCACGATATTTAACTTTCTTCTTCTGATTCGGTGGTAGTATTTTATTTACAGATATGCACTCACGTTTTAATGAAATAGTTTATTACATTTGAAAAACAGGTATAATTAACTCAAGTATTTCTCAAAAAACATCTTCTAAAAGGTAGGAAAACAGGCTTAAAGTATGAGTATTCAACTTGCAATATACTGCCTACGCCACCCTCTTAATAATTTATTTTAAATCTATTAAAACATTCTAAAATGTGGACAAATCCAACGATCAACAACATCTCACCTAATAAAATAGAAAAATATTGCAATGTTTTTATGTATGTACATGCATATGCATGTACATATGGTCGCGTATAATGCCAAATCTCTTAGCCCTTTGTAACTCAAGTTATCAAAAATAAAAAAAATACTGCGATTAGGACACCTATTAGCAATTGAAAAAAATACGTATTTCGTAAAAAATAAATATTATTATTGAAATACAAGTTATTTATGGTGATGCGTTAATATGTGACAGATGTATCACATTGAGTTCTAAGTGTAAAATTTGTTGCTAACTTTGACAGTAATGCCACACGGAGGTACGAAGGGTTTAAATTGCATAAATATATCCTACTTAATAAAATTTGAAAGGTTTTAGATTTGTCATTGGCGCTGATAATATATATATTTTTTTTAATTTTTACTCTAGAAGGGATTACACACTAAAGTTCAAAACAGCGCCCCCTTATACTCACACACACATACTATTGCAACGATAGCCACTGCTGCATGACTGCTGGCCGTAGTCTCCACCGAAGGAAAATTGTGGGCGATGATTTTATTACTTGTTTTAAGCAATGCTCAGCTTCAGAACAACACAGGTGGATGTTTTATACCTTAAATGAATCAGCGACGAATTTACTAAATTCACTTATTTATTTATTTTTTTTAATCCGGAAAGCCAGTACTGAGCTACGGCTGTGGAATCAATATTTATAGATGGTAAATTCGATCTCATCCCCCTTTATGCCACTTACACCTTCAATTTCGGAAAATCCCTTCTTATCTCTGTGCAAAATTTCAAGTACCTACGTTTAGTAGTTTTCGAGAACGGCGTTCACAAGGAAAATCGACTTTGCTTTTATAGTATTTAAAGATATAGCCGTACTATTGTCATTTATTTATGGATGGGTGGCTTTCCCGCTACAGGGGCTTTAAACTTCTGTCGTTTTCCACACTCGGTAATCCTCTCAAATTCTTGAAATCGGATATACGAGTACATACATGTGCTGAACTTACTTGGTAACCTAAATAATTGTCCTGCCACTTAGTATCTAAAACGTAAATGAAAAACTTTCCACCATTTTTGCTTTGGGACTTACTCACTGCGTATTACCATTGTATATACATAACTTAATATGTACACATGTATTTACAATGGTATTACTTAGCTCATAATAAGCTAGCAAAATTAATTTGCGAAAATTTCGAAAAATAGAAACTAATTGACAACATTCATGGTAAGCATTACGATGACCGTTCTTAGATAAAGTTGTTCGTTAAAGATACGATTGGGCCAAAAGATAGTCGAGGTGATTCTTAGACATCTGTTTAAGAAAGTTTGCAGTTTGCATGTGACAGCAGTACTGATTCTACGTTGGAGCGAAACAGTCGCAGCTTGGTTCTTACTGCCCGAACACAATGCACGGTAGCTGTGGCGTAGCAGTAGCAGTAGTAAGAGCTGTCAAATGGTGTGGCGCTACACTCGCAAAATTCCCCCACAATGGTGTAGCGCGTAGTAATGTCAAATAAAGCCGGCTGATTGAAAATGCGTTTTTCTTTTTGAATGATTTTCCATTCGTATGCCTTTTTTTAAATATTTTTGTAAGGCGGATGGTACAAATTTCATAAAATTTCTCTTCCTTTCACCAACTCACTCAATTTTTCCACTTCGTGCTCTTCCCTTTTGTCGGTAACGAATATTTCAAATTTGTTCCGATACTGCTGAAATCAGTTCAAGAATCCACCACAAAAACATCGTATAGAGAACCAAAGCATGCACAACAAAGTTACGCATGCCCTTTCTTCGACAGTCGTCAATTTCTCTGTATATCACTTGTTGTGCTACAAAAGTTAAAAGAATACCAACTTCATACTACTCTACTGCCATTGCTACGCCGCAGCTACCTCATTGTGGGCGCACTATTGCGTTTCAATATGTTTCTACTTTTTGACAATTCGTACTAGTACTACGCTACTGCTACGCCACAGCTGCATGCATTGTGTTCAGCCAGTTAAGGTGAAAACATTGCAAACGCAGTTTTTGCCTTCCCGATTCTGCTGCACACATCCAGTTCGGTACCACTGCAGTCAGCCGAGACTACCTATCGGGCAATGATGAGTTGAGCACGGGTGTTAGAAGTGCTCAGGGCCTTGGTTTTGGCTGTGTTTATATTAAACCCCAGCTTCTAGATTTTGGGCTATCAGGTGAGGGTCCATTATCCTATGTGAAAGTAGGCAAACATCATCGGCGTAGTCGAGGTAAGTTGTTATAGTCCAACGAATTCCATTGTTACCTTCCGTCAATGCTGCACGGAATATATCGTTGATGACCACCAATAATGACAGCGTTGACAGTATGCATCCCTAACGTACTTCACTTTGATGAAAAAGCTGATTGATGCAATTAGGAATAAGAGGAAAGTTGGCGGATTGGCTTAAAAACTATCTCAGGGCGAAGACCTTCTGTGTGAAAATCAAAGATTTCTGTAGCAGCGAACACGCAGTGCAGCATAGAGAGAGTTCTGCGAAGTTCAAAACTCGACCCACTACTCTTTATACTATTCGTAAACGAAATGCTGAAATCTCTCAGAAAGAATTTCCCGTTAACATCTGCAGATAACACAGCTTTCACAGAACAGTAGAAGCAAGTAGGATGATGCAGTCAGAGTTCGATGAAGTAGGAAAATGGTGTCATGATAATAGGCTAGTGATTAATTGATCAAAAACTGAGTGAATGCACATCCACAGTCCACAATACCAATGTTCTCAAATTGAACTAAAAACGTTTAACTGTGATAACCTTAACAATTCCGACGTCATATAAGTATAAATATCTGGGGATTATCATCGGTACTCATTTTCTATGGGAAGCCCACATGAACGTCCTAAGGATAATTGCAATATAAAGCTAGCTGTGTGCCCAAAAAAAAGTCTTCCGCCCGTGCAGCACAAACGCATATCGCAAAACTACAAAATATCCAGAAGATTGAAATAAATAAACAGGCAAACATAAGCACCGTAGTAAACAGAGTGCAGTTCCATAGAAGAAGATGAGCGGAGGGGTTTTTCCAACTTCCTTCTTTCAGCGACGAGTATGATAAGAGTTGAGGGTGGAAATGGTGCAGTGGATAGTGTATTTGCTCGAAACATTTTTCTTAGTTCTTGATTTGTTAATTAGTGAAGTTAATAAATTTATTTAGGTTAAGTCGAAAGACATAGGTTAAGAGTTAAGTTTAGCTTAGAGCGCCCGCATGGGGCCAGTTAGTTAGAATAAGATAGTTAAGTTAATTAAGCTTGTTTAACGCGTTTTTGTTAGCATGTAAGGTATAATGAATTATTTAAATAAAATTCATTGAAAATGAAATAAAATTGTATTTGCTCGTTAACCGATGTGTGCAAGTTCAAGCCTCAGCGGGGAACAGCAATCATCAGCCACCCGAGCAAAAAAAAAAAGGAAAAACGATTAACATGGGCTCCAACCACTGTACCAAAAAATGTTCCTACCTGGTAGTACAATGGACCGGAGAGTCTGGTTGGTTAATAGTGCAATTGAAATTTAAAAAAAATTGTATTAATCTTTCGCACTTCAAATATTTTTCTTTATGGGAGGCGGGCGTGCTTTCACTTGATTTACTTTATTTTCAATCAATAAACATACTCGTATTATATCATATGATAGAAAAAGAGTGTGACAAATTTGATTACCCTAGCAGCATTCCTTTTATTTTTGGACACAGTTTGTACTAGCTTGCTGCACTGTATTTACGTAAAGCTTTTTAGGGATTACAATGATAGGTGCCACCAACATAAATAATCCATCATTCACATTTTAAATTTTTGACATTGACGTAAACATAAACTTCAGAGCAGTAATATGAAACTACATATTGTATCCATGTGTATAGTGACGGATAACAATTTACAAATGTTAAACGGTTTTACCTTCGGGCTACCTAAGCAGTGGAATATTAAAAACTTCAAAGAATTCATAGAAAACAGAGCTATAGACATTGACGGCAATTACTCCAGTCTTCGACATAATTATGTACTTACATTAAGTCATTCCTTCCAAAGTAAAGAAATACCGTAGGAGAAATGCAAGGAAACAAGGAAGCATGTCTTACGCAATTTATAAATGTGGAAAATGTTGGTAGTGATGAATTATCTCAAAATCAGAGAACACAGGAATAGAAATTGTAAATGTAACCTAATTCCAATTTTGTTTATTTTGCAGGACAGTCATTTAAAATTGTTCTCATTCAAAATTACATTTCACTATAGCAAAATAATTCTTAATAGTATAGGTCCAACTTTTACTGTTATGGTGTTATATCAACTTTTTTTTTTACCACGGAGATACGTTTTTGTACACAAAAGATTCAGTTGAAGAAATCGTGTACCATTCAAGTTTAAGTTTCAGTCCAACTTGTTGCATACGCGAACGATATGGATATCATTTGTAGAAAACAAGCAGTCATTGCCGCTTTCGTACGTGCATAAACCGGGTTAAACCGAGTTATAGCTAAACCGAGATGCATTTATATCAAACCGAGTTTGCGAAACCGATGGAACGAACCGATAATTTAATGCCAAAACCGCATTCAACCGTGTTGAACACACGACACGGTTTAAGTTGGTTACTAACACATGAATGTACCCGTATATAAAGTCGAATAGGAAAACAGTATATTGTGTTTATACAAACCGAGTTGCATTGCCCGATTCCATACCTATTTGGAATTCTGTTTCGGTTCGGTTTCTAATCTTTGCTTTTACAAAGATATTGCCTATCTTTTTCTTCCTATATTATACGTATATCGGCGAGGTTATGATCTAAGCTCAAGGAATCATAACCCTCTCACTTCATTCTACTGATCCGCCTGTGGGGTTCGCCTGTTTGACCTAAGAAAATTTCGACAGGCCTCCCGATTTTGAGTCACAATCATTACTGGGGCAAACCAAATGCTGGTGTCGTTGCATTTGTGATCCAGAAGGGATTGTTTATACTCATGTACTGATTCTCAGTGGTGGTTGCGGTTTGCATCTGTGGTTAGTCCCTGGTCATCAGATAGACGTATTATGACGTCAGCCATCTAATACCCGCTCAACGATCTTCATTGTGTGTGACATTTGCTTGATCGAACTGTAATTTATGCACAGTTTCGCGTATAAGGTATATCACCCTTCCTTATGTACGTAACGTAACTTTCACTCTATTGGTTCGACATTGGATCACCTCTCATAATTTTGGAGATGAGAATCATATGTCTCTTGCCATTATACCTATATTGATAAACGGTTTGATCACAGCCTCACCCACTTTCTCTTCCATAACACTGATAATATTTTTTTTTTTTTGCCCTGGATATCTCTGCGAATTTCTATAATTTCAAGTACCCAGTTTGCGAATATATTCATGAAAGTACAGAATTGGCTCTAGTTTTTATGATTTTGGCGTATCTTATCTATATATAAAAATCTAAGTGGCAAAATGCGTATGTGTCCCTCTACCGCCCGTAATTTTCAACCAATTTAGTTCATTTTTTTTTAAATGTAGATAGTTACGGTACAAAGGAGATAGGTAAAAAATAAAAAATAAAAATTACAAAAACATTCAAAAACATTTGAAAAAAAATTAAACATTTTTGTGTGCGATATCGTTGTGGTTTGAACCGATTGAGCTCAAATTTTCAGGCAATCTTTGATATTATCCCGAGTTTGGTGGAAATCGGCCTACTACTTCAGTAATAATTTAGTAGTAAAGTACTTTATTATTACACTTTTTTTTCTTTTTGTTAGATGCAGTAACGCACGCTGCTAGTACCCTTGGTCCAGCAGTCTTCCCACTACTTTCGTACTATAGTACTTAAGTACTAAAAAAATTTGATATATATATTTAAGGTTGTACCACTTACCCACTATTGCCCGGTACAAAACTGTTCGCTAACAGACTTAGCCCCAGGTGCCTGCCTGACAGTTAATTTTTTTTTCTGTTAGGCGCACCAACGCACGCCGGGTGCCTGCTAGTCTTACTCGTATATATAAAACTAAGTGGAAAAATGCGTATGTGTCCCTCTACCGCCCGTAATTTTCAACCAAATTAATTGTTTTTTTTTTTTAATGTGGATACATAATTATGGTACAAAAGTATCAGGGTAGATGGGGCCGTCACATGATGGCAGATTACTGCTGGTCTTTAAGAAGATATTGTCCCCAAAAAAATTATAGAAGAAAAGCTTATAAAAGGTGTATCTTTAAAGTAAGAAATCTAGTACGTTCACCAGTTCATTGCTTTCCGCCATTATTTTTTCCGTGTCGTAAGCTTTTCCGGTTTTACGACTCGGCCATTATTCCTGTGAGCTTACGAATGTGCGGTCGGCCACAGTACCTAATCTAATCTAATCTAATCTAATAAAGACGAGTGTACCCAACCATCATTTGCTTTTTTTTTGTTTCAACGAACCAACATTGAGTCCATCGACTCAACATAAGTTTTACAAATTGTTCTCTCTGCTTACTTCTATGTACATTAACTAAACACTAAAACAAAACAATTAGTAATATTTTTCAATACAAATTTGATATTAAAGAATATACTAGTTATTTCATTCTATTTTTTGTAGTGTAATAAGAAAATGAAGATTTAAAAAAAAACTAGAGCCAATCTTTCAAAATCATTCATAGTTTCATAAATTGTAGTCATACAATTATTCGAAACCACTTTCATATCGAGGGCAACAAAATTGTTGACCAGTGTAATAATCGCTCTTTTAAAAGAACTCTTGAAAAGCAGGACATCGTTGCATTTGAACATAATTTGTTAGAAATAGATAAGAAGATTCAGGATGGGTGATAGATATAATGATATGCTGACGGTTTAGAAGAAGATTTGATAAGGAGAATACAACCCATACAGTACAGCGACATCGTATTAGTGAAGAGAAGAAGAATTTAACGCTTAAGGTGGTTGAGTCACGTAGATGAACAATAATGATCCGATCCGAAGCATTAAGCACAGAGACACGACGCAGAAAGAAAGATTTAATCTTCCATGGCGTGCGCAAGTAGGAGAGAAACTCAACTCATCTGTTATACGTAAGGGGACGCAGCTGGCTAAAGGTCGAGCAGATCGACGAGGCTTTATTTTGTTCACGTTCACTCTGGATTATTGCACCATCCAAAGTAAAGTAGCGTAAAAAGTCTCAGACGTAATTTTTCCAGAAGTGAAAGACAAAGAAACGCAAGTAAAAAAAGCTGATAAAAAATATTTTGATATATGTAAATTGATTGAAAATTTGAATATATCCAGCTGCTTTTAAACGTTTTGAAATGGCTGCTTGAGTGACACCCAAAGATTCTGCGAGCTCTTCTTGTGTTTGGCAACAATCTTCATAGAGTAATGCTTCCAGTTCTTCATCTTCAAACTTTTTTGGCTGCCCAGGACGTTCATCGTCTTCCAAGCCAAAATCACCACTTTTAAATCGTGCAAACCACTTTTGGCACGTTCGCTCAGCTAGCGCATGTTCACCATAAACTTCCACCTAACTACGATGACTTTCGGCAGCAGTTTTCTTCATATTAAAGTAATGAAGAAGAACTCCCCGCAAAAACACTTTTTCAGGCACAAAGTTCGACATATTTGAGTGAAAAAAAATTATTGTTGTTTACGCTTCAAATGAATGGCATATACTGAAATGACGTACAATGACAGTAGCTTTCCAACGCATGTTCCAATGGAATAATAACAATGGAATAATACAAGTTACGCCATCTCTTAGCAAACCGCACGAATTAAGTTATAGACCCAATATATCATACCATATATAGACTTAAACAGATTTATATTTCATCAAAAAATATTACTTACTGTTCTTTTGAAAATCCTGTGTATCGTCGCATCCCGTCCTCCCAGCCATAGCCGTCAGTAAAGTTATTACAACCAGTTGTTCGGATAGGATACTCCAAAGACATTTTGTAATTAATGAATTTTGATTTGTTCCCATTTTTCATAGCACAACACATATGGGCTAAATTCTAATCCGTATAGGCTTCGTTGCTGTGATATCCTTCAAAGCGTCAAATACTATATATTACATTTTCTTCCGCAATTTCCGAAGATGTTCACTCTTCTACATAAAGCACCAAGCCGATTTTTTTCGATTTACTGATATGTTTTTAGTCGTTAAGTATACATACACCCAAGGCGAGGAAATAACACTAAAACCTGCTATTGTTGACTCACCACTGTCTTATTTATGGTGCAAATAAAACTTGGGGCATAATTTCAACGTAAGGCATAAAATAAAATTAAAAGGAGGGTGTTTTATTTTTTCACTTAACATTTTTAAATCGCCCAATAGTTTTATAACGCGTATTTCACTTCACTCATTTGTCTTTGTATAACATAAAATAGTGCATCATTCCTTTTAAGTTCGACCCATAAAAAGCTTAAGCCCGAGGTAAAACGTCATGTTGTTCTCAAATTGTAGTGCCGGTTGACACATCATGATAACTTCCCTTTGCCATCCAGCGGAAGTACCAAAGGATCCGAATGACATAATTTGCATGAAACATTTACAATCTGAAAATAATAATACACATAATTATTATTTTATTACTTCCAATAAATGTGCTGGGCTAAGGAAAAGGATTGATAAATTTATGTCGCGAGTTTGGGTGAAAAGCCATTATTTAAGTTTTTGTGTCTTGTAATATGTATTATAAAAGTTTTCCAAAAGAAAAAAATGCTTAAAAGTGAAAGGTCAGGATAAGAAAATTATGTTTACGAATAATTTCCCTTGATCCAAAAAAATATTATTTTCCCAGCACCTTATCCGAATTACATAAATTTTAAAAGCCCGTGTCGTCATTAAAGATGTACAGACAGAATACCAATAGCAACACTACTAAGGCATCCTTTGGACTACTTTGCTCAAAACCATAATACACAGATTATGGTATGTTCTATGGCAATTATGATGGGAGCGATTCAATGTAAAACGTAATAAAAACTTGATGAAGGTTATGTACGCTAACTTTTGAGAAAATGGGTGAAATATGCTAATTTTACGACAATTTTATGAAAAAGTTTACTTTGATGTTCTATAGCGGTTGATTTCGAATCGATAGTTCGTACATCGATAGAAAGAGTTTTTTTTATATAATTTGAAGTGGTATCCCAATAACCCCCATCGCACTGATGGGGGTAAAAATGGCAGTTTTGAAATAACCTAAATACTTTCTCAAAGCTTTACTATAGATTTAATGCACAATCATTGCAAAATGGGAAATGAAACCCAAATGCAATATCATGTTAGAATTTATGTTGATGCAGGCGACTTAAAAGAGCGCTGCCTTGAAAGACACCAGGACGAACCTACATACTCCAACTAAAACGAAAATAGAATGGAAATAATTCAAGTAACACCATCCGTTTTTGACAACAAGAAATTAACAACTATACGAGTACGAGTATACATGTAGATTCCACCTTCATTCATGTAACGTAACATCCAGTTGCATTTCGGTGCATAACGCTTCAAACTTGACAAGAACATTTACAAGTAAGACAAATAAAAATAAAAAAATAAAAAGCAGTCAGTCTATGGTCTGCACAATAATAAAGAAAAAGTTTTGAAATGTTTACTTTGCTCTGTGTATTAAGTTTGTAGTAATTTCGAGTCGCCACATTACGCTTTATAAATTGCTATGGTTGCGATTATGATGTACTTTGCATTTGGCAGGCAGTTTAATTAGATGTTGGCAACCAGTTGTGATCACAAGACAAAGGATAAGTCACGCGATAAATGCTCAAAATCCAGCATCAATTAAGAAATGATTCATAATAATATCAAAAGCATCTACTAAGTGATGGGATAGCGCTTTCTTGTCACAAATTTTAAAAATGATATTGAAACATTTAAAAGGAGTAATTCAGTCGTTAAAAACTTTTATTTTGAGGATCTTTGAGTCAAACCTACCAAGAAATATGTAAAAAAAATTTCTATAAAATTCGTTTATTGTCAAGAAGCGTACAAGGCGGCGCTGCATAGAAAGACTAGAGCTGCTCACGAGCTCTACGAGCGAAGGAGAAAAGAGGAACATCCACTTCTCAAAAAGAAGGATAAGGAGCATGAGAAGCGCTCGATCGAGAAGATTGAGAAACTTTATTACAGGAATGATGTCCGAAAATTACCAAAAGGTAAAGAGAACATGCTAGGATTTCAAAGTCACCGATGTACGGAGGACGACCTGGCGGTAAGTAGCGCAAAGAAGTGGAGGAGGACCTCAACCAGCTGGCTCGTAATCGGGCTGGCTGGATAGGTTTATTAGTTGAGGCCCAGGTCGTTCAGCAAAAAACATCACGGCTGTTTGCCAGAATGTGGCCGAGAGTCAAAATTTAAAAAAAAAAAAAAAGAAACAATTCAGAAAGATTTGCATCTTCATGCCTACAAAATCCAACTGACTCAACAACTCAGGCCTACAGACCATACACAGCGAAGGGAGTTATCAATTGGTTCACTGAACAACAACAAATGAACGGTGAATTTTCCAACAAAATTACCTTCAGCAATTCAGCAATGAAGACCATTTTCATGTTTATGGCTACGTTAACAACCGATATTGCCGCATTTGGAGTATCGAAAATCGACTTGTATTCTATGAGAAGAATATGTATCCCAATTGTGTTACTTTTTGGTGTGAATTTGCGACTGGAGGTATCATTTTTCTTCGAAGACGCTGCCGGGAACGCACACACAGTCAATGGCGATCGGTATCGGGGGAATGATAACCCAGTTTTTTGTGATCTCGAAGATATGTGGTTCCAACAGGAAGGCGCTCTTTGCCACACATCAAGTAAAACAATGGCAATATTGCAAGAGACATTCACTAGCCACCGACCAGAATTGGCCGCCTATATCGTGCGATTTAGCGCCTATGGACTTCTCTGTGTGGGGTTCTTTTAAGTAAAGAGTTTATGTCAACAAGCCCACGCACACTCAAGCCTTGAAGGAGGAGATTAGACACTGTATCACTTAAATGCAGCCACACTTATGCCAAACCGTGATTGAAAATTTTATCAAAAGAACGCAAATGTGGCACCAAAGCCGAGGAGGACAGTTATCAGATGTATTATTCCATACATAATTGGCACACGTCTACTTTATTATTAAATCAATATTTCGGCATTTTATCAAAAGAAGAAATTGTTATTTAAAATTTAAATTGTCCGCTCTTGTTGGGTTTGGGAGTTTAGAAAACGCGCCCCTATTTCCTCGCGAGTATAAACTTCTCGTGAAAGAGAACAAGACGAAATGAGCCAAAAGATGTTTTGTGCTGTTTTTAACATGCTTCTTGTTCCTGAACCGAGGTTTATCGCAAGTCAATACGAAAATGAAAGTACACGCCCTTAAGTGAAAATGAGTAAATTGGAACTATGGTCCTAAGAGCAAGGGGGTGTAACATCCATCTTCGCTCCATCAATTTGAATTGCTTTTTCTGTACTGTGGAAAAACGCATTTCACTTCTATTCATTTTTAATATTAATTATGGGATCAGATGATATTCCCCTAATAGAAGTCCCCGAAATAGAAATGAGAATTGAGATGTACGTATATCCATGTATTATCGTTGTGCAATCGCCAGCACTTGTTTTTATAGATTTTATGACTTTACAAGTATAATATACCATAAACGGCTCTTTTCCAGCGGTTTATTCGATCTTAAAGTGCATCGATTGTGGTACAAGACCGTAACTCGGAATGACATAAAACTAATTCTCATATACATTTTCGCACTACTTTTACTTAAAGTCCCAAGACTGATAAACTTTTATGATTACTATTATAAATTCAGAAACACACCTTAATTTTAAAAAAGAGCTTGCAAAGGTGAACTTCAGCAGGACACCCAGTAAGGAAGGAAGCCTAACTGGCCGAACACAATGGTGAAGCTGAATCTATACGCCTGTAGCGCTGTCAAAAAATCGTGTACTGATAAAGCTGAGTACGAACACAATGGTAAAGCGCTGCACGGGTGTTTGTTGTTGGTAATCCAATTGCTTCGGAATTTTTTTTTTCACATCTTGGCTTTTTTTTTGTATTTTATTTAGTGAGGATTACTCAAATCACATAGAATATTGTTCCTTTTTACTTGATCGATTAATTTCTCTATTTATTGATGAGCGGCATCTTTTTTTTTTTTTGTATGGAAATGTGGAAATGTCAAAAAAGCGCGCTGCAGTGAAGCTAAAGTTAACTCCACTTATACTTCAGCAGCAAACTTCAGCTTCACATTGTGTTCGCAGTATTGGATAAGTGTGTATTTAACTTTGACAGCGCGACGTACTTCAGCTTCAGCTTTACCATTGTGTTCAGCCAGTAATGGTTGAACTGTCAAACAAACTCGTGGTTACAGTTTTTTAGTCAGCCACAAAGAAAATCGATTAAAAGCAAATACCACACTGACTTATTGCACCGCAGACGTCTGCCGGAGATAACTATGAGGAGCAGTTGGACAAAATGCACTTTGAAAGAGTAAGTTAGGCCTTGGACGAAAGAGAGTATGTCTATACATAGAAACAAAAAACTATAGAGGGTCGAATGTCTGTACATTGAAATTAATTAAGGATGAATATATTTGGCGACTATTGGGAGGGAACCCGTTTAAACAAAAAATACAAATTTTACAATTTTTGTCTGTCTGTGCACGCATCACGCGGAAGCTACTGGATGGATTTCGATGAAACTTGACATAGTGATACCTTATAAAAAATTAGAAATACTTTTTTCCGCTGTCGCGGACTAGTTTAAAAATAAAAGTATTCTGAATTCCGATTTTTTTTCTACTGATATTCTAAGATCTTTTGCAAAAACACTCATAATTTGACCATAGTCAATTAAAAATTGGATTGGATTCTGGACAAATTTAGCTCAGAGGGCTTCCACATAAATTTCAATAATTGTGATAAAAGATCCGTTCTGATGATCGATTTATATCGCTTTCCTATTTAGAGAAAATTAATTTCTCTGTCATGTAGAAAGTAATTTTTGAAATACAAGTGATAAGCAGGTCTAATATAATCGTATGAGAGCAGGAAATTATTTCCAGTGAAAAACTTCGAAAGAGTCGGACTTTCCAATTCGGGAACCAATTTGTTTTTATTGTAGATTTTGGTAGAACCCGTATTTTTTTACTTTCATATGTATTTCTGCTATGTTTTTAAGGAAACGAGATCCTAAAGGGCAAAAGCCTAGTTCTAAAAAGCGGAGCAGTAGCATATTAGATATTGAATCGAGCCTGATTCTTCTTCTTAGTCTCCACAGCTTCTGAAGATATCGTTAAACAAAATTTGCCGTTTATAGACAAATAAAAGCAATATTCTCATCAGCTCTACGAATGCAAAGTGGTTCTAGGTATTATCCATATATCCAATACCCTCGAAGCCGGGGAGACAATGTAGACATCAGACAATACCTGGCTGCGTAGCCACTCGGGATTGGATGTGAAGACGCGGCGTGCCAGAGTACTAATGTTTATTTGTTATCAATGTCATTGTTATCTTAATCGAAAAAGTTTGATCTTACGAGTACGTCTTCTCCTTTACTATCTATGGAGGGTGTTTTTTCTTTCTGTCAGCACGATACCATATATCTTCTACGGTGTAAAACAGCTCAACCCCTGGCACAAACGATTCTGTCTTATACATACATACTCATACATACATATCTTACAGTCTTATAAAAAACTATTGAAATTAAAAGTTGAAAGTTATATTATACGCAAAAAACAGTTCTTACAAAATCGCACTTGTTTAAAAAAGAAAGGAGTAGAAATTATTGAAATACGTAACAAAACGTTTTTTTTAAGCCACTTGCTTAATTGGTTAGTATGTCCTTATTAAAAAAAAGTGTCTGAATTCCACTGAAGTGAGAATTTCTCTGAGGATAGTTCGTCTTATCCAAGTATTCAATTTTGTGATTTTCTCTTCTAGGTAGAGGCAGCTCTTTTCTCTGTAGGCAGGTTTGGTTTGTTGGTATTACATCAAATCTACACTTAACCAATATTGGCTTTATTAACTAAGTCTTCTTACCTGTACCTAATATACATACATATATACTTAGTTATTCAAACGGATATCTCCTTTTTGTGCCAAAATCTATTTCATGAAACTATTAATCAATACAAAGTCCATTTTAATCTTATAAATGACTTCATTGACGCGGCACTAATAAAAGATATTAAGGTAGCATATATTGCTGTATGTATGTACGTATAAATTCATTAACATTTGTCTTTGTCTCCCCATGGTCAAATCATAATGAACTTAATGAACACCAGTATGAGCAAGTAAATTCTTCCATAACAAATATAAAATTATGTTCGGCAAATGAGGCAGTAAACCAACAATTAATCTAAGACTATTAAAAAAACACAAATAAAGATAACAGCTCATAAGTAAAAGCCTATTATTGAGTAATATGTTAATTAATAAGCGCAATTAAACTTTGATTGCCATACGCCTACTCAGCGTTCTTAAAAACCAGCATAAATTCCTGGTCCCCATCACATCCTTTGAACTCTGTGATTTAGTGCAGATGTTCGTAAGAATTTAAGAGGATTGGAAAATTGTTGGCGGTCCTGTTGTGGTTTTGTGTTATACTACTACAAATTCATGTAGTTGAAAATAGTTGAAAACATAACGCACACTGTGCTAATTTCATAATGAAATGCTATCGAGTATGTACACACTCGTAGCTATAGAGAGTATAAAGCGTTGATACGAGCGGGTATCTATAGTAAATAGAAGGTAAGAGCTAATTTATGCATGTATGATCGTTATAAAATTTTTAAGAGAAGTTTTAGATAAAAGCTGTTTCTTTTTTTTGAGTGATAGAGCTTTCACTAAAGATAACTGGTATTGGCTAATAGGGAGGTATTCATGTCTCTCAATATATAATAAACTGCTTCTCTATAAGCAAGTTTTAAAGCCAATATGGACATATGGCCTTCAGCTTTAGGGGTGCACAAGTAAGACGAACCTACAAAGCATACAATGCTTTCAAAATAAAGTACTACGCTATATTGTTAATGCGCCATGGTACGTACGTAACGCTGATCTACATAGGGATCTAAAAATTGAAATGGTAGAGGACGAGGTCAGGAAGGTCGCAAGAAGACATGAAGGTAGGCTTCGCAACCATTCTAATTTAGAAGTAGTCGAACTACTTAATAATAGAAGATTACGAAGAAGAAAACCAGTCGAACTAGTTAACTAAGAGAAAAAATAAAAATAAATATATAACATAATCACCAGAACAAAGTGATGACGAGTTAAAAAACAAAAGGTAAGGGACCAAAGTTAGTTCCTTATAACATGAATTTACAAGTATTAGAAAAAAATTGCTGATTAGTTTAACGACTAGGTGCGATTATTGGAAGTATGGTAACACCATGCTTTCTCCGGGTGTTTTTAGTGGGTGGGTCAAGTCGCACACTATCGCAAAGCTCGCATGCGATGTCTTTTAACGATTTTCACCCAGCTACATGCAAAAAAAAAAAAAAAAATCATGGAAAATCAAACACCTCAACACGCTTACGTGTCGTAGAAATTTATTTCTAAAATTCGTGTTCTGTTCGCCAAATTAGAGAGCGCTTTTTCCATTTTTTGGTGCGCATAATTGTCCGTCTGAATTCATTTCTACCTAAAGGTTTGTTAATAAAAAGAATTGCCGCACTTGGAGTGAGCAGAATCTTGAAAAACTTTCAATGTTTTTAAAACTCCATTACATCCATTTTTTTTTTTTTCCAAAAATGAGGCCGGAGCTTGCGTAACGGTCAATGGAGATCGTTACCGGAATGTGCTCAACGAAAATTTCTTTCAAAATATGAATAACATTGATCCGATTGAGATATCGTTTGAACAGGATGGCGTTACATGCCATACGGCGACCAACATCATCGATTTATTGGAAACCGCAATTTGTCGAGGTAATTTGCGAAATGGACCTGTCAATGAACCTCTCGACTATTTCCTGTACCTGAAGACATTGATTTATGCGGATAAACCAGCAACTACTGACCACGTGGAAGCTAGTATTTAGAATTGTGCTTTTGCTATTCACGATGTACTCGAAAAAGTGGACAAAAATTGGACTGATAGAATGACCTTTGTAAAATGTAGTCGAGGTTGTCATGTGCCCGAAATTGTATTCAAACATTATGGTAAATGCCCCAGTGTTCATGAAAATAAAGTTAAAACATGGCCATTTAAATGATTTTTGTGTTTCATTTCAATTTAAAGTTTTCAAGGTCCAAAAAACACCCTTTACATTAGTAAGATATCTATTTATTTCTGATGGATGATATATGATTCATCTGCATTGACGTATTGCGAATTCTACTTAATTTGATGATACTCCAACATACACCACCACATAGGATGTATGGTAGAATTATACACGGAAAGACTATACGCCATTGTGGTGACCGAACACGGACAACCAGTAGGACTGTGACATCGAATATAGAGAAACACTCCAGTACTGGAAAAAATTCACACGCAGTCGGTAAAAGATAGCTTATGTTTTAGTACCGTACGAAAATGACGAATGTACAGTGTTTCGTCACCGAGAGAAAAATCATTAATAGATCATTGAAAAGCTAAATACAGATGGGAAGACAATCCCACTTACAGGCAGGCGGTTGGAGTCAACGCCCAGTAAAGAGTTTGAATGTGTCAGCGAAGATGGAATGAGTATTTGTCTACCCTTTTAACTGTATGATTGCTAGGCTGTTAAAGAAAAGCAACCCAATAGAGTGTAAGAACTATGCAGATATTTGCGTACTTCCCGCCATCACCAAAGTAGTAGTCGCCCCTCTCCACCGCATTAAAGAACATCTGTGGCATACTCTCGGCAATGGGTGAAGATGGTTTCATTCTGGGTACATCGACCACATCATGATCAAAAGGCTCTTGGAATATAGGATTTCCAGGCCTTTGTATTAGTTTCTTTTTATTAGCATCAAGAATGCGTTTAATAGTGCAAGCTGAGTGTTTATAAGGTGACTAAGAATTTGACATGAACAGTCAAATTGTTAAAGCAAAGGCTGTGTTGATTACGAATACATAGAAAGACGTAAAAGTGGGCGAAGATCCCCTGTTTGAATACGGAATTTTACTCAAGCAGGCACGGCCGAAATATAAGCGAAGAAAATGATCGTAAGGTAGGCGAGTATTAAATAAGGTAACCGAGGACGACCGCAAACGAGATGTAAATATGTATATGAAGAGTACCTGGAAGAAACAGGTCAAGAAAAGAAATACAAAACAGTAAAGAAATATTGTCCTTTAATGTACCATTTAAAAATAACCACTAGAATTAATAGAAGTAAAGAAAAATAAATTTACATAATCTAGCACTGTGGTAAGCTATTTTGGCAATTTTATGATTAGCTGTCAAAATATGAAATTGACTACATTTTTTAAATTGTATTACTCTCTACGGCAGAACAACAAGCATCGTTTGCCATTTTAGTTGTTTTGCAATATTGTTTCCTTTATTTCCCCTCCTGTCAAATGTAGCATTTACTGTGCTCAGTTATTTACTCAGATCACTCAGTCAATTCATTCTGAGCTCGGCGGTCTGATCATGCTCTTGTAGCGGGTCGATGGCGCTCTGAACGCCGCCTCGCTATCAATAAAAGAATAAACGCCAGTGCACAATTAGAGGATTTATAATTTATTTAAAAAAAAAAAAACCAAAAAATTAATTTTCAAAAGCACGACTTGCTTTGATGAATTCCTTGAAACGACTGATTTAAAAATTGAATTTTAGTTGCCACATCGAAATTTAAAAAAGAGACCTTGTGGTGACTACCGTCATCTTAACCGTCTCACAGTTCCAGAACGGTATCCGATTCCTCATCTGCAAGACCTTACACACTAGTTGGCAGGATGCATGATCTTCTCAATGCTCGATCTCAACCGGGAGTATCATTAGAGCCCGCTAGCCGTAGAAGACCGACTGATGACGGCCATCATAACTCCTTTCGGCCTCTTCGAATTCAATGTTATGACGCTTGGCGTGCGCAACACTGCGCAAACCATGTATCGTTTCATGGATACCGTTTTGAGAGGGTTGAACTTCTGCCACTGATATATCGATGATATACTCATCGCATCAACCAACGAAAGTGAACATCGGCAACATCTTTACATCGTCTTCAGTCAACTGCGAGAGTTCGGCTTGACCATCAACGTCTCCAAGTACTTCTACGACCAAACAGAAGTGAGGTACCTTGGGTACGCTTTTAACAGTGATGGTATTAAACCTCCAGCTGACCGAGTGGCAGTTATCGCCGGGTACCTACAGCCAGATACGATCAACAAGCTCAAGAGGTTCCTGGGGTCCTGGAACTTTTAAACCAGTTGTCTACCAGAGTGCTGTTGGGTGGGAACCTCAAGCACTGCTGGATTGCTTGCTGGTGAGGGCGTTTATTCGCAATGGCTAAGATCAGCCTTGAGCCTCATTCTCCAGGGAAAGCTCTTCACGCAGCTGCTGATCACTTCCGAAACCGCTGCGTCCATCGGGTTGGACATGACTTCTTGCGTTATATCGGGTTTTTCCTCACTCGTCGAGGTATCCGGATCTGTATGCGTCTTCTTTTGTTTGTCCTCTTGTACGAGACAAGCGTGATATTGGCATCTGTTTCCTCTCGATCACATCGGGGTCACCAGATTTAGCGGGGTCGGTGCCGCTTCGAGACCCGTTTTACAATGAAAGTGGAAATCAAAACCATTTGGAAAATATATTCAGGAATTTAATTCGCAATATAAGAATCTTGCAAGATAAACCAAAAAACCAAAAAACCCAAATAAAAAACACAAGCGAGGCTGCTTACGAAACGAAACAAACTTCTTCTTGGTAGAGTCTTGATTGAAGAATCCTTGAATTCTGGTTGAAATTCGTGAGGAATGCTCTCTTGAGGATCAGGACCGTTTGAAAACTTTTTCTTAAAGTTTCTTGAATGGAGGATCCTTCAATTCCGATTGGAATTCTTAAGGAAAGCTTTCTCGATGATCACGACAGCTTGAGGTGAAAGTTTCTGGTCTGCTGGCTCCACAGTATGGTCGGGGATTCCTTTACTTAAAACAAAAAACGAACAAACTGCTGCGAGTAAATTTTCAAAGTCGACTAAATTTTGTATGAAAATGTTTCAATTCGTAAGTAAAAAAACCAAAATTCCAAAAATAACCCGAGCAGGTTCCACACAAACAGGTTAAAACGTCAAAAGACGTCAACCACCCGTGCCTTGAGAACCAGTGAACAAGTATTAAAGAGGTGAACAGAATGGAGCATCTGCGTCTGAGTCTTGTACCGCTGTCAAAATTGGCCGCGCGGTTTGCGGCTAGAGCAAACACAATGAAAGCGACTGTCAAATTTGCATCTTGTGTTTTAACTTCTCAAATATATTTACATTCACTCTGATAACCGTTGGCGTTTTACGCTTTTCGACGATTGTCGTTTTATTCCTCAGAATTCAGAACGAGTTGTAATAGTATTCCACATGCGAAAACAATGCTTAGTGACGTTTAACGGTCAGCAGGTCGTAGCTATGAATAAAACGACAATCGTCGAAAAGCGTAAAATGCCAACGGTAATTGGGGTGATTGTGAAAGAAATTTTTATTTGTTATGGACGATCAAGAAGAAATGACTTTTGTTATGTGTGTTCTGCACATGTGTTACTTAGCACTAAAAATAGTAAAGACAAGGAAACGCAGACGGTGGGTTCGTCCCCTTTGTAAGGAAAGAAAACAAAGAGGATTATGAGATCGAGGAGGAGATCGAATTACTCACGATCTTGGTTTCAAATGGTCTCGTAAAAATTCCAAGCTCTCTAAGTACTTCCAGAAACCTTCCGTTTCGACAACTCCCGGTTATACCCATCTCTCAAAGTTTTCCTTTTTTTGCAGTCTTCTACTGTAACAATTTAAAGAAATGTTCACAAATGGAATGCAAACAAAATTTGCAAATACTTACTTGCTAATCCAAATTGCTGGGATATATCCGTCTATTTTCCCATTTTCTTTTTTTCGATTTTTGTACTGTGGGTGCGATAAATTCTAAAGAATTTCATTTTCGAGTACAATCTCCACAAATTTGTCGACTTCCATTTTGCGCAAACAATAGCTTTTGTGTACAAAAACATAAACGTCATATTTGCATCGCTGTTTGAAGTTGAACAGAATTCAACTTCACGATGCACGACGCAGGGGCAGACGCACATTGTGTTGCTGCTTACGACTTCCCATACATTTAATATTTTTACAGCTTCAGACCAGACACAGATGCACCATTCTGTTCATCCCTTTGACACGCGCAAATTATAAAAAAAAAAAAAAAAAAAACAAAAAAACTTTTTTTTAAAATCTAGGCTCTACTCTGAACTAAAAAGTTAAAACTCTTTTTAAGAGAAAACCTTTACGGGGGAATTCAAATAAAATGATAACTAAGGCTATTACCAAATTGTTCGATCAGATCAAAATGCTGTAATAAGTGGAGTTCAAAGTATAGTCATAATAATTTATTTTGAGAATTAAAGTTTTAATTTTTTTCCTTTTTGAAAATTGTTGCGAACAAATATTTTGTTCCTAATAAGTGGCTAAATAAATACTTGGTCTAAATTATGGTCCGTATGACATATTAAATAGACAATTTTTTCACATAATGGTTAATAAGTTAAAATCAAGTACACTTCGTATCAGTCCCAACTTTAAATTTTATTAGATTACACAGGACTTCTTAAAACCGTTCAAATTCGCTGCCCATTTTTACGCTTTTGTTTAATATTGTAGAAGTCAACATTCTTACGCATTCCTAATAAAATATTGCGTTCAAATGCAGTGATGTCTCACTACATGGAGAAGTCAACATCTTTAGCCATGACCCACGAATTATGTTGGAATATTGCGAATAAGTCTTTGACATAACCTTGGGAGTGTTTTATAATTGGTTGCACTTTTACTCTAGCTGATAAAGATTCTGTACTCTAAAAAAACATTGCTTCGTGCCCGCTATGAATGCCAACTTTTAACCACATCTGCCCCACTGTGCGGCGCCAACAGAGAATATTTGAAAGACCAATGCCCTTGAAAGGATATTGTTTATGGACAATGACTATGCCAACGGCAACATAATTTTTAAAAATAAGTTTCTATAATTCAATTAACAGAAGTATTAGGTGTCCACCCTCATACACAAATTTTGCGTGTTTGCTGACTGACGTATACATGGTAAATTGCGAAAATATGTGCTCGGAGTTGCTAAATACCAAATACCAAAGTCCTAAAGATGATTTAATTTGTCATTTTTAAGATCTCGCCCACGCACCTAACGGAATTCGAAAATTTTCCCATTTTATATCATCAGTTCTAAAATTAAGGCCTACGAAGTTGTGACATGGAGGCGAACCGAAATAACAAGATGAACGCCTCTTATGTACACGTATATCTGAATACATTAGTTCTGCGGGATATATTGGTTATGGTTGTTACGGTGAACGAACCGTAATACCATATAAAATGAAAGACGAGGAAAATGGCAAAAACCATTTAAGTATTTCTAATTTTACAAATCGCAATACGTGTATCATTCAAATATTTTATGGGATTTGTGAGGGAATGCCGCTTGAAGAATGTCCATAGAGTGAAACTTTATTATCTTCCAAGTAAGGCAAATGAAATAAACAAGGAGAATGAAAGTTTTTCGTCCTCCAGAATTTATTCAACCCTAATTTATCACACTGCTTGAATGGATGCTACTCAAGTGAGGGATTTGCCCAATTACTTAAAAAGCAGCAGGACCTTTATGCAGGACAGTATAGTGATTAAGGAACTGATACTAAGCATCTTGTTCATTTATCTACTGTACGAGTATAAGGCTGTTTCGAATTATTTTTTTGATTCATTTACGGCCGTGTAGGCATACGAAAAAACCTACCCAAGGATACAACCAAAATGTGGATATATTTGTGTCCTTAGTATGAGTAATATTTAAAGGAGGTGACTTTCACGGGGTGAAATGTTACCATCGTAAGATGTTAAGGACGCCAACAAAGTTATAATTGCCCATGTTGAAATCGGTGAATAGCTAACTTTTATTCAGACTGAAGTATTCATGGAGTAAGCGGTAGCCAAAAAGGTCCTTTGTCATCATTAAGTTGTGAGAAAAGGTTTCTTTTCCATATAAACCAAGCGTTACAAGAAACTTGTCAACAGTTTCACTTGCCATTCCTCCTTTTAAGTCAAGCACGTCACACAAGGGGCGGTTACCGGAACTACAACAGCTTACAACCCCCATTTTATTAAAACTTATGAGCTAAAAGTTTTGAGAGCCACCACTACACAAGAAATAACTAAATCCGCAATTCATGCATTTAATTCACTGTGTAATTAAGGACGAAAGTTTTTCAAAAGCATAGCTGCGGTGAATATCTGCTGCACCAGCTTTTTATCGACTTTCAAAAGAATTTCGAATTGGCTTAGAATGTCATGTGAGGATAGGAAATTCTAACTTTTGCAAAAATACCTTTTTACGCCGAATGTCAAGACATTGCTAGGGGTGAAATTTACTGGAATTCTTATCCTAGAAATGAAGTCTAACAAGCATATCCTCACGTGGACATATAGAAATACTTTTCTCTGCAGCGAATATAGGGAGGAAATGGTCAAATTCAATTTCTCTTCCTCCATTCCCCGAAGATATTGCAATTGGGGTGGTTTGCTCATTTTTCCACTCCTTTCTCTCTAGATAGCATGAGGGATACTTCTGTGCAACAGATTTTCGTTAACCATTGACGTGGAATGCGCATGCATTGATTTTTAATTCACAGATTTTTGGGTCAGCCTGGATAATGTTTAATTTCCTGTTCAACTGTTTGAAGATTGCTATAAGTCATGAACGTGTCCGTTGTCCATGGTGGAAACTAGAAATCAATTAAATGTAATCAACGTATAGATATCAACTTGTGTGCTTTCTTTTGCCCTGGTTTTCTGTTAAGTTAACTGCTGACTCCCTTTATTAAGCAGAATTGCTCCCGGGGTATACTGCACGGAGAAAAAGCCACTACAAATTACGTAAGTGCAGGGATTCTTTAAAATTAAAGACTTTTTTCTATAAGGTGCCATAATATAGATTAATGGATATTTTTACGATAACTGTTGGCCTGATCAACCTCTAACTAATTTAAATTTGTTGAAGGCCAACTAAATTTTTAAAATCGGAGACATGTCTCCAGTGAGTATATGGTGTAGGTATAATGTAAGTAATATATGCACTTATTGGTCGAAATAAAACATTCCGCAATATGTGCAGTGTTATCTGACTGCAGGAAATAATTTTTCACATCATTCAGAAGTGCATAACTGATTCTTATCATCGCTTCCACTCTTTGATCCAACTCCATTTGCAGACGACCACGTACTGTGACTACTTTTATTTCTCCTGACAATATTTTCTGTATTTTATTCAGCAGTCCAAAGATTTTATTTCTTTTTTCGGGGTGTGGTGCTACTGATATTTTTTTCTGCTTGTGCAAATGGACACCAGAGAGTGGGCGAAGTCTGCACAGTGAAGATAGATAAAACCTACAAAAAGGAGGCGATTCTTTCCAATTCAACGTTAGCTCCACAATTCAATATCGAGCAAAACAGTGGAGGAAGAGTGACTGGGAAAGACTTGATAAAAGCAGAATACTTCTCTTAAAGGCGTAGTACATGCCGTGTCACCCACAAGAGGAAACAGAATATAAGTAAGTATTCATAATAAATATCTACTTTTCGAACCTATTGGCGATTCAATGAAAAATGCCCGTTTAAACCGTTGTTTTTCGGTGAGTAGTCATTGAACTCATTGGGAAGAATAATTATTTTAAGAAGTTTTGTATAAGAAGTTAATGCACATTGTTTGAAAAAATAAAAGAGTGTTGTTTGCACCAGAACCTTCTAGAACCAGCCCAGATGTGTAAAACCCCAAGAAAGCCAAAGTATCTTTTTTAAATACCAAATGCCTGGGATCGATGTGGTAAATAAACTACTGTGTTTCACTGTGTCAATAAAGTGCAGCGGTCTATGGTCATCGTGAAACTTCAAATGTCATAAATCAAAATCTATGAAATACTTCCTTAGAATGTAAGAGTACCTATGGTTGACATTAACCCTAGAAACTTACCCAGGGTACCTGAGCACCCTGTTCCTTTGAAAAATTCAATTTGTATCTTTTTTATGTGAAAACGTCTGTAACCAAGCAAGAAAACGTCCCAAGCACCCTGGGTAGGCAAAATCGGGAAAAATATGGGTAGGGTTCTAGGGTTAAATATATAAAAATAATAGTTGAGAATTTGCAAAACAATAGATAATTATGTCACAGTACGAGTATATCGCATTCTAGGTAGCCTATGATAGCATATATAGAGACGAGTTATGCAGAGCCATGTCTAGTCTAGGCATCCGTGCCAAGCTCGTCCGTCAATGCAAGATGACGATGGAGTACTCTCGTTGCTCCATCAAAGTCAGTAAGAACAGCACCGAACCGTTCGATGTCAGGAAAGGTCTTAAACAAAATGACACGCTACCCTGCGAGCTCTTTAATATATTACTTGGAAGAATTGTACGAAACTCACAAGTTAACACCCGAGGTACAATATTTTACAAGTCTGTGTAACTACTGGCTCACGCTGATGATACTGATGATTACTGAAGTTTTGAGGACGTAAAGGGCTTTGAACTCCACAAATGACACCAATGGGGTCAACGATTGGTTATTTTAACGAAGAATTACTCTTGCCAATCGCTATTTTTATGTACGAAGAATGCAATTGCGTAACAAATCCCTATTTCGAACTACTAAGGTAACTCTGTATCATCCCACTGCTGCCGTATGGCGCAGAGGCAAGGACTTTGTAAAAATCGGTTGAGGATGCTCTTGGTTGCCTTTAGAGAAAAGTTTTTCGAGTGATCTCGTCTGCATAGACGGCGATTGGATTAGAAGATACAATGTCGAGCTATACGGCCTATACAAGGACGTCAACTTAGCCAGAATAGTTCACATGGAGCCACTAAGATAGCTGAGTCATTTAGAGTGGATGAATTCGGCCCGGAAAATCTTCGAATCCACCCTGGATCCACGCAGTAGACGACGACGTCGCGGTAGGTGGCGCAAACAAGTGGAGGGATATCTCAACCAACTTAGCGTGTGCAACTGGAGGGAGCTGGCTCACAACCGAGCTGGCTGGAGAGGTTTGTTGGTTGAGGCCCAGGTCCAACAGGAACTGTAGTGTCTCCTAAGTAAGTAAGTTTCATAATATAAAAGCAGTGAAAATGTAAAGGAGAATGTTTTTCTTTTCTATATTTAAAAATGCTCATGGGTTAAAAATTATAAGCAGATGGCAAAATTGACGAAAATTATGTAGAAGTTCAGTCCTTCCCTCTCTCGAAACATTATTTTACATTCAGAATAGGAATAAACATTAGTACCAAAAAATAAAACAATTAACAATAAAAACACTCCAATCCGGAGAAAATTCAAAGCAGCTTTCCCATACCCGAGATTCTGTGGTCCATATCAATGTAGATTGGCAGAATTAATTTCCTTACCTCTGCATATTTTTGCACTTCTCCATGACACTGAATTAAATTCAGATATATGTACATACATATACACTGGCGTACAAGTATCCATTTTCTAAAATTACGAGGCAAATGAATTGGATCGTTTTAACATATGTCCATAATATGCATACATTTAAAAATCAAAAAAATCATTTTAGAGTATTCAACCTTCAGCAATAAATCAATTTCACTGTCTACTGTCTGTTTATTCTATTTTTTTTTTTTTTTTTAATTTCATGTCATGATGAGTTATACAGATCGCTTTTTATAGGAACGATTGTTTATTTATCAATAATTCCGATTACTCGCAAAAGTGCGTACTGTATGCGCATACATTTGTATAAATAAACACGACTGAAACATTGTTAAGAAACTTAGGGCGACTAATTATGGGTGGTCTTGGTACATTTAAGTGTAAAGATATTTTCTTCTGCCATTTCAAAATAAGTGGCGACATACTGTCGACAGTGTTTTTGTCTGAACTATCATCAAAGATAGACTAACAGAAAATTAAATGTATTTACAGGGTGTTTCGCAAGGTAAAGCCCTTACTTCGATATCGGGTAGAGCATTCTATCTTGAGTTATAAAAATTAATTTTGTTTCCAACTTTTACCGTTCGCTTTTTCATTACCATCTTCTACTTTCGGGTCTTTCATCTTCTTACATATAATAAAACTTTAGAGAGTCGAATGTTCTTCTTTTTCTGTGCACGTATCACACGGAAAACACTGCAATGATTTTGATCAAACTTGGCGCAGTGATAGCTTATATCCTGGTTAAACATTAAGGATACTTTTTATCTTGAGAAATGAAAGAGTTCTTACAAAATAGTCAAAATTTATCCATACATAAAGTAAAACCGTAAATTTAAATATTTTCCACACGCATCACGCACCTACTACACGAAAGTGAACGAAGTTTCGCAGTTGCATTGCTGAAGGTCTAACTTTTAAAATGGTGCATGTTTTATCGTGATCCACCATCCAGAAGTTACATGTTTTCAAAATGTTTCAAGAATTTAAATAATGATTTAGGGTCGTATCATTCCACTTTATAGATGATGTACCCGAAAAACGAAGATTGTAACATAAACTGGCAACGAAGAACTAGTATAACTCGGTAATGCTAACAATTGAACCTACACATTTAACATTTCCTTTAATCCATTTAACTTATACACACCATTTAAATTATATAAGAATCCAAGAAAACACCAAACATTTTATTCACGGTTTTACCCCTCGAGAACGTCCTATAAACGTCTAAATAACTTGAGAAAGGTTCTAAATAAAGAACATACTGAATATGACACAAGACTATATGTCATTCCATTTGTACAAAATATATAACACGCACTACATGAATTGCTTTGAAAAGCTTGGCCCTGCGCCATATACGAATATGTTCGTATGTATGTATGTAAATTGTTATATTATTTTTGTTACTTGATAAATAATTATTTATTTACTATATATGTTTGTTTTATTACTGACTTATGATGTTTAGTTATTTATGTATGTACTACTATTGTTTATTTGCTGTTTTTCTTAATTTATGTTTTTATTTTTTTAGAAACATGTATGTTCACTTAAAATAAACTAATAAACTATTTATCTTAGTGTTGGCTTAAGTGTACAAGCCTTGTTACTTAAAATTAAAAGTATTTGTTCTTATTTATTTATTATACTTAACTAATTATTTACTCATTAATGAGTCATTATATTATATTTTGTATTCACTATTTAGAGAATCTTCTTGTTTTTGCGCCGAAGGGATTATTAATACACTTATGGTATACTGATTACCAGGGCATAGTCGGATGGGAAAGCGGACAGAGGAGCAGAGAAGATGTCGGTTTGCGTTGGCTTTAAATGTTTGAAAGTTGTAATGATGAGGAAATACAAAGCCTAGTAAATCGGCATACGTAGGTGTTGTTCGGCTTATGAACGCATCACTGTATTTGACAGTACGCCCGAAGTTGGGCTTGAGGGTTAACTGATGTGCATTCGAAGCACGACGCACATAAATGAAACACTAACATTGCGTGAGGTCCGATTAGCAATTAATCATTTTTTTTAGTAGTGGTTTGAAACTCAGATCTACTCCGTGGGTGGTGTCCAAACTAATTAAGAAGATTTGTTGTAACTTTCTGCATGCGGTTTTTGATATTCAGTGGTGTGAGAGAAATTCAATGATGATGACTAGGATTTGAGTCACCAACATTCCACAGTTATACGACGCACACATTTAAATACATACATGCATATGTATGTACATGTGTACATATGGGTGCCTGCCTATTCGTCTAAATTTATTTCGCAAATCTTACTTCGCATTTATTAAAATAAATTGTATATGTCTCGCAATAGTTGTTTCGCAAATTTTTATTCGGTCTTTTGTTTATCTCGCAACGTGATCACTTCGCAATGCTTTTCCTGCGATTTTCCATTTCGTTTATGATTAGGCAGCAATTCGTTGCTTTGAAAGAATTTATTTCGCTAACTGTTAGTTCCCGTTTTGCTAAGTCGTCGTCTTTCAAATTGGCAAAATGACACTTCGCCTTCACTCGTTTTGCAAACGCAAAATGGATAGTCCGGAAAATGTTTATTTCTTATAAGAAATAAAGATAAGCTTATTGCTGACAGTTTTTTATACGATTTTGAATATTTAAACAAAGATAAAAATTTCGTTTGGTGCTGTGAACTTAGAAAAAATATTCCATATAAGTGCAAAGGCCGCTTGGTTACCACCTAAGATAATAGAGTGCATGTAATAGTAGAATTTTGTTAATAAATATGAATTGAATTCTCAAAAAATATGTATAATATATACATGGTTTCCTTCTTATTACTTTGCATAGTATAGTACTTTCTTATTACTTGCATAGATTCTTGCGATACGGTAATGTAGTGAAAAAAGAAATTGCTGAACAAAAATTGCGAACAAATGAAATGCGAAATAATTAGAATGCAAGACAACATATTGCGAAATGATCCCAGCGAAATAACAAAATGCGCCAAAAAAACAGCGATTTGTACCATACCCATGTACATATATATGTATATACCTATGGGCCTGCAATAATTTACTTGTACTAATACATTTTTCATACTTAATGCATAAGTTGACCGCAACTTAGAATGTAGTATAGTTTATTCTGACATCATTTTGAAACTTCATAGCCATATATGCAACTCGTAGATGCATCTATGAGTTTTTTGTTTTTTTTTTTTTGCTTTTTTCTGAATTATCGCTTCATTTTGTCTGAAAAGGAAATTAAAAGAGTTGTTAGCATTCCATTAACGAAAAGTTCCATCTGTTCGCTTTGGATCTTTTCTACAGCGAGACATCTCTTCCAATTAATCCGTTCTATGAACTCTACAACACACATTCGTGGAGTTTCTGGAGTTGTCCCAAACGCCCAGTTGATTATATACGCACTAGCATGGATGTATTTTAAGTAAATGGCCGCCGGTTGTTTGGCATGACTGTGAGTGTTTTAATGTCGTGCATATTCCACAACTTTAAGCTAAATATACCATGTGTTGATGTACGTCACATTAATGCGTGCAGGTGCATTTTTTCGTTAAATACGCACGAGCGCGTACAACAGTTTACAGTTTTATTTTTCTGTTAGTATTTTCAGATTTATAATTAAAAATACAAAAATACGACAAAGTAGTCCCTTCTTCTGTAATGCGAACAGAAATAAAATTCTTGACATGTTGCCAACAGCTGCTTTTGCCGATGGTATGGAAAGTGTGCTCATCATTAGGTGCCCCGTGAAACTCGCGAACAACATTTTCGACAAACAAAATGATGGAATATTGTAAGATACTATTTTTGTAAAGTTGCTTGTTTATTTATAAACATACACACAAAAGTTCCATTTACTTTTATCTATACTTGAACTACGACATTTACTAATATAATACACATGTGAATTCTTTAATGGATACAACTTCAAGATATATCGCTTTAAGTTGCTTAAGATTTATGTTTGGTTTCTCCTTTTTTTTTATGAAAAACAAAACATTAACCTACTAGTAGCATTGGTAAATAATTTTTTATTGACGGTGCATTTATTTGCTCAATCTGCCTTTTAGAGTCTTTTGATTCACTTTATTTTGCACTTGGCGGAAGCTTGGACTGATTTAAATATAAGATATGTACACATAGATAAATATATAGTTGGCGCAACAGCTCTTTAAGTGCCAGGGCCTAGCTTCTCGCAACCACTCATGTTGTGTGCGTTATATTTTTCACACGAATGGAAGGGACCTACAGTTTAGTGCCGTAATCGAAGGGCAATTTGATTTGAGATGCTTTTTCGAGATAACAATACTCTCGTATGTTTGTCAGACGTTCGCGAGAGGTGGGACCGGGAAAAAAACTTTTTGGTGTTTTATGGGATTCGAACTGGGAACCTCACGAACAGTGGTCCGACACACTAACCACTTACGCCACGTCGGCGCCCACAATACACATAGATATTAGGATGAAATTGTGGGTGATGATTGATATCTCAGTAGACACTTCATATTTGTTTAATCTGGAATAATTAGTGTGGTGTAAAATATAAGCTCCTAAAAGCATTCTTCTTCTTCTTCCTTTTATCAGCGAGGCTATGATCCGAAAACAAGGGATCACAACCCTCCCACTTCACCGCATTTCTACTGATCCGCATGTGGGGTTCGCCTCCTAAAGCTCCTAAAAGCATTGACCGCAATAAAATATTACTAGCATGCTTATGTGGACGGCGCTCTATAATCCGGGGTGCACTTAGTACTTTACTAACAAGTCTCTCCAACCGGATCAGTTAGTTGCACATAAACAGTTGGTTAAGGTCCCTTTCAACTTGTTCGGGCCATCTAAAGTCAGGCCTTCCTCTACCACGTCGTCCCTCCGTGATTAATTCGAAGATTTTACCGTCCAACTCAGTCGCTGTATACACATCCGGGTTGGAATTGGGATGGTTAAAGTCTTATACAGGATTACCTTGGTTGTTCGAGACACGGTTTCGTCCCTTCTAAGCCTAAGAGAATATCAAATGACAGGATAGATTCTCCGCTTCACTTCCACAGTAGTGTCTTTCTTGGAGATTATAGCGAAGTCTTAGTATATAAAGGTGGACACAGTGGCACAAGTTGTTGGTGTGTCGAACCACTGCGCGTGATGTTCAATGTTCGAATCCCAGAAAACACGAAAAAGTTTTTTGACGGTACCACTTCTCACGAACGTCTGACAATTATCCGAGAGTATTGTTGTCACGAGAAAGCTTCTCAAAACATATTGCCCTTCGAATACTGCACTAAACTGTAGGTCCCTTCCATTCGTGTGAAAAATATAACACACGCAACACGAGTGGTTGCGAGAAGCTAGGCCTAGGCGCTTGAAGAGCTGTAGTGCCAAATATTTATTTCTTTTTTCAGTAGGCATACATATAAAGTATATAAAGTCGCTTACAAAGTTGCTGCTGCCTATATCATAACGTTCTGTCCTTCTTTTGGCAGCATGTATATTTCGTTTTTTCCTCGTTCGCCATTAGATCCAGTACTGCCGTTTCTGTCGCAATACTCACAAGTGCACCATTGAAATCATACTCTCTTCAGCAGATAATGTCAATGTTGCCCGAATAAGCGAGTAATTGTAGACTTTTGAATTGTGTCTCTTATGTTGGCTTGTGAGTTGCACTCAATACTTTTAAGTACAGTGTTAAAAAGTCACATGACAGCACGTGGACGTATAAAACCTTTTTTAACATCGAAGGTATCGGTATTATGTATTACCAACCTTGATGGAGCTGTGTGAGTTATGTGTTTTCATCTTTCGCAGGCGGGCGAATAGGGGACATGGCTCTATTTAGCTACTCTCTATAAACGCTGTCATATGCTGCTTTAAAATCGATAAAACGTTGTGTGTATCGATTTATGTGAATATATGGAACTGTCCTCGTCTAAAACTACATTGATATGGGATAGTAAAACATTTGCCTTGAAAAAGTTCAGGTTCAGAAAAATTGTATTGGCAACGCAAATAAGTACGAAATATAAAAGTGAACTTTGCATTAAAATTAAGAAAGTTTTTTGCAAGATAATTACCCCGCTTACATTCAGAATCGGAAAAACCAGTGCAATCTGGGTTTGAATTACAACCAGAGTGTTTGCTTATCGTCCAATTTACTCAGAAAAAGGACTGTAAAATAATAAGCCATTATGCTATTATGCCATTTAACCAAAATGCCAAAAGGAAATGCTTAAGCAACACTAATTAAAGCCGAATTGTATTATGGAGCTTAACCTGAATTGAAGCCGTGTTGAATCCCACAAATAAACGGCATAAAAGAAATAGTTTTTATTTAATTTCATAGAAAAAATTTAAAATTAAAAAAGCATATTATTGTTTCCACAACTTCGTGCAGTGCTTTCATGTGGAACGCCTATTATTGTTCAATAACGACTTGGGTCAGTGGAACCTTTATTTTATCGATAACTTTTCGAATGATGTTCGGCAAGTTGTGCGAGGCTTATTGATGTAGGTAGACCACGAGAAAACCAGTAAGCGATATGCATTGGCACTCCAACAAAAAAATTAATGTTCCAACAAGACAAGTTTCCTGTGTCCATAACTTTACGATATCGGGAGACAATTAATTTCGGAAATCTTGTGACTTCAAGTTATCAGTTTACTTTTCTGACCGATATTCAATTCGAGCGACAGCCGAACAGGAGGATTACATTCGACAAGTTATCGGTGAAAAAGACGCTCCATATAGACGTCATTCATAATTGTACCTTTCGTGTCCCTCCAAATAATACTAATATCCATTCCACGGTAAAAAAAAAAGATCCGGGTAATTGTCCAGAAGTGGGGCTCCATCTTTTTCTTGAGTTTACCTTCTTTTTAATAATATGAGGCTTTCTTTTCCACCACTGGTAGTGTATTTTACTCGGGGGAAGCCCATTTCAATATACAGTACTTGGAAACACGCCGCATAGCGGCCCTCTGAGCACATGCAAGTTATATGTTTCGCAACAAAAGAAGAAAAACACATTTTTTTTGACTTTTCGATAATTCTATTTTATTTTATTTTCCAGCTTCAAGTTCGCCGTCCAAGCGTCGCTGCAACTTGTCGCTGTCAGAATAATCGAATTATTGGTCCCCTCGTTGACATTGACGAACTCTCTATATACACATTATTCGCTGACATTGCATTTTGGTTACTTCCGTTGGATTTGGAGTGATGACCGCTGTTGAGCTCATGTTTCATTGAATTGGATTGTTGTTCGGGATTGTTGGCCATCTGAGTTTTCGCTGACGTTTCATATGTAACTTGCATGTGAGGCCGAAGGGCGTCCAGTATAAGAGTCGAAGAATCTCTCACCCAAGTACTGTTTAATTCGCCTCGACTTTAATTTATTTGCACATATTTTAGTTCTTTATAATGCAGTGCTTTTAGGACCTAACCACTAAATAAATCGCCTCGAACGTGCAGATAGTCGTCATCAAAATTCGGTCGGTTACGAACTATTCAAGGTCAAAAGATCAACAAATCTGTTTTTTGCAAATATCTCGTTTTCTATTAGCTTTTTTATCAAAAAATTATCTACAAAAAAGGTTATGTACAAATTTTACGTAGGACGAATAGTTTTCGAGATATAAAGCCCATAGAGTATGAACTGCACAGTACATTCGTTTCCCCACCACCAAGGTTTCCCCGATAGGCGTTATCCATGTTTTATTTAATTATGCGTTTTTCTTTATCATTTTCTTCTTCTTCATTCACTTATTCTATCTCTTCTTCTCTTTCTTCTTCATCTTTTTTATTATAATCTTCGTCTTCAATAAAGGTATCCCCTTTATTCATATTTTATGTTAAAATATATAAATGGGATCGATATCATCATCGTCTATATGTATTGATCAAACATTCAGTAGGATCAAGAGAAGCAGCGTTTAAGCATGATTAGCCACGACAATAGCCACTCACTATGGAGCATGATATTCTTATTTTCCTGCATCCAACCACACAAATTATAGGATTAAGGAGTTCGTCCGCAGCAGGTTGAAGTAATGTATTGTAGTAACTGGCCACAAGAAATTATTGTTTAATATTCATCCTATCACGCAGGTCGTCATTGCATATTTTTTTTAAAACTTGTTCTCTGGAAGAGTAGTAAAGAATGACACTCTATTCTCCCAATCTTTCTGTGCGGATATAATCTTGTACTATTCATAACTTCTTCTTTCTTTTATCAACGAGGTTATGATCCGAAAATAAGGGATCATAAACCTTCCACTTCACCGCATTTCTACTGATCGGCCTGTGGGGTTCGCCTCTTGTACTATTCATAACATATCAAGATATTGTACCCACAGCCGTGGGACCTCGAGCTATCACACCACTTACTTTATCACGAAAGTGATTCAATAATGTCCAACAATATTACGTGATTGTTCAACATTTGCATACGTACACAACCCATTCATAATATCTTCAACATAAGCAATAAACAAATTTGTTATATTGTCATCCATTTGCTTCTAAAATAATTGTTGTTAATGCTAAACGGAATGAGCTACTAGTGGACCTGGACAGGTCAGGGTATAGAGTAATTGCCTATGATGATGACATTGTGATTGCTGCGTCTGGCAAGCACCCAGACACTCTCAAAGAAATCGTCAAATATGCTCTCTCTCGGCTCACTAGGTGGGCCTCCAATTGAGGATTGGGAGTTAACACTCATAAAACAGAACTTGTTCTCTTCACAAGGAAATATAAAGTTCCCCTCGTAGATCCTCCTAAGATTTGTGGCACCAGTCTCACCTTCACTGTTAATGCAAAATACCTGGTTCTTATTCTGGACAGAAAACTGAACTGGAAAGCCAATCTACTAGAATGCGTAAGGAAAGCCAGTGTAGCCCTCTTTCCTGTAAAAAGGCTATAGGTAGGAGCTGGGGTATGAAACCTGAAATCACTCGCTGGCTTTACGTGTCTGTTGTCAGGCCCATACTACTCTATGGCGTGATCGTTTGGTGGCCTGCTCTTGACAGGGCTGTTCACTTCTCTCAGGTCGCTAAAGTGCAACGATCCGCTTGCATGTGCATCAGTGGTGCACTAAGAACTACCCCCTGATCATTGTAGCGTTTTTCAGGCGGAAATCATGGCGATTAAGGAAGCCATGTCTTGGCTGAAATGTAATGTATTATCTGTCAGCGATATTAGCATTTTCACTGACAGTCAAGCGGCTATCAAGTCCCTGGAATCGTGCTCCTTTACTTCAAAGACCGTCTTAGACTGCCGTTTGTCTCTTACAGAGATGACAGAGCAGTTTAACATTCACCTATGCTGGGTGCAGGGTCACAGAATAATTCCAGGGCGGACGAACTCGCTAGACAGGGTACTACTCTAAGGATTCTGCCAGATAGGCAAGCCCTTGGTATGCCCCTCGCTACATGTAAGCATCTACTGAAGCTGAACGCTATTAGCAAGACCAACCTTAGGTGGGATGGTGACTCTACGTGTCACATTTCGAGGCAGATCTGGCCTAAGCTGGACCAGAAACGTAGTGCCGAGTTGGTTAAACTAAAGCGATTACAGATCAGCTGCGTTATCGGTGTCATCACCGGACACTGTCTAATCGGCCAACATGCCAAAAGACTTGGTCTCTTTTCCAATGACTTCTGCAGGAGCTGTAGGGATGAGGAGGAGGAGGAAACCATTCTTCACTTCCTATGCACATATCCTGCTCTATCACGCAAAAGAATGCTCCATCTAGGAGCTCCCTTCCTTGACGACATCAGCGATTTGGCGTCCTTAGACGTCATGAATATCCATCGCTTCATCAAAAGCTCCGGTTGGTTTTATTAGTCCCTGAGTGGTCTAATGGTAGATCCTTGGCATCACAATGGACCTTTACGGTCCTTTAAGGTCTAAGTGTGTCTGCATCGTGGTGCAGATAGCCAATCTAACCTAAACTAATGCTAAACGGAGTAGTGTGTGACCTTTAATAGTTCTTTATATATATGGTAAACTTTTTTGTAGATAATTTTCTGATGAAGAACGTTTCTAAAGCTTAAATCAGCGTATAACCAATAGAAAACGAGATATTTGCAAAAACTGATTTGTTGACATTTTGACCTTGAATAATTCGTAGCGCGCGCCTGTCGAATTTTGATGAGGATCTTCTGCATGTTATTTGTAGTGTCAAAATAAAGATGTGTGCAAAATATCATTTTGGAACGATTTATTTAGAGGTTCCACCATTTGTTCTCCTATTATGTCAATAAATTACTCGTATTCGCTTGAAAAAAGCTCAAACAATGGTTGAAATATTTTTCCCCCGAATCAAAATAAGTAAAAAAGAATTCACCAAAATTTTGAGATTCTTAAAAAAAATGTTAACCCCAGAAATATGTAGGTGGAGCCTCACTTCTAGACAATTACGAAGATCCGGTTCAAGATATAATTAGCCAGAGTGAATAGAGTTGTCTATGTGGTCTAAGTTAGCCTTAGTAGGCCATTGAGAGTATTGAATCATAAAAAAGAATTTTTATTAGTTCACGGTTTTTGAAAAAAAAAAAAACAATTATTTTACCAAACAAACATTTTTACTGGGCATACGTATAAGGCAGAGCCATATAATCTTCTTAAACCAGAGCCATGACTTTTCATCTTTCTTTTTTGCTCCAGATCCCGAGAAAAATATTTTTTTTGTTTTTTTCAGTTTAATTCAAACGAATAGCGTTTGAGAAAATAAATTTCACTCCACAATTCCAAAGTGGAGGTGGAAAACTATCAACAGCGCTACAGCTGTCTAAAATATTATCGGAATAATTGAAACATAAAATAACAATTCAATTTGAAGGTCTCAGATGTCGTATTATATATTCTATTTTTCATGAAAATGTACTTTGTAGGCAATAAACAATCCAAATCTAGATCTCAGTGTCTTTTACATATCTGATTTAATATTATTCAGAGAATGAGACTATTATGTGATAGCTGAATGCTAATAAATATGTGTTTCTAAATTTAGTCCAGAATATAGACGGTCCCATCGGAAAATAATTATGTACATTCAATTGGAGTAGGGGTAAGGCTTAAAATGTTGGACGCCAAAAGTCCTCAAATATTAAACGTTAAAGGAAAGAAGGTCACGAAAAGGGTTGGCTATTTTGATTTATGCAGATTTTACATTTCAAATTGCAGAGCTGGGTCATCGTGTACACTTTTCCAAAAAAATTTAATAATTTTCTAAGACTATGTTGAATAATATATCTATGTATGTGTATGTATATATATTTGGCGAAACAGCTCATTAAGTGCCTAGGCCTAGCTTCTCACAACCACTCGTGTTGTATGCGTTATATTTTTTGAAAAAATGGAAGGTTTGTACAATTTTTTTTGCGTATCCGAAGGGCAACTTTTTTTTTTTTTTTTTAAGCTTTCTCGTGACAACACAACTCTCCGAAGTTTGTTAAACGTACGAGAGAGAGGGAAACGTTAAAAACTTGTTGGTGTTTTCTGTGATTTGTTCCGGCACCCAAATGAGGTAAATATTGAAATGTATATTCGAATATATAACTCACGCGCAGTGGTCCGACACAGTAACCACTGCGCCACGGCGCTCGCTCATGTCGAATAATATACAATTCAATATTCACCTCAATTGGGTGCCGGAGCACAGAGATATTCTAGGGAATTCCATGGCTAACCTAAGACTATGTTCTATATATCAAATATTGTTTCGATAATAATCAGCCATATTCCACTACTTCTTCGAGTGAAGAAAGTACTTACAAAAAGAATCTTTCGTCTTATATGTTTCCCCACTTATCAAAAGATTGCTTTTGTAATAAATTTCTTTACTCGAAGAAGTAGTGGAATATGGCTGATTATTATATGGCTGATTAGAATAGACGCAGAAATTAAACTGTAATAAGAACGAGCGTACAGAAGGAACTGTAGCCGTTGTGAGTGAAAGTGTGGCGGAAGTTCCGGAATTGTCAGTTCACCCGTATAAGATCCCGCTGGTGCAGGAAGTAAAGCCACGAGATCATGCCTTGCGTCGGGAGTTCGCGGAGTGGGCTCTTGAGCCGAAAAATCGTATTTAGTAACGAGGCTCACTTTTGGCTTAATCGGTTTGTGAACAAGCAAAGTTGCCATTTCTGGAATAAAGCAAATCCAGAAGAGGCACATGAGACTCAATTACACCAACAAAATTGGACTGTTTGATGTTATTGGTGAGAAATAGTCCAAAATGCTAGAAAGATTCGCCCGAAATTGGACCGAAAGGATGCGCACGTGAAAAACAGCCAAGGAAACCATATGTCTGAAGCTGTACTCAAAACATAATGTCATGAACCATTCTTGACAATAAATAAAGGTTTTTAATTCAAACTCAATTTCTGTCATTATTATAAAATAAAACAAAAAAACAAAAAAGCTTCTATAACTCTTTAAAAAAAACACTCTTTATCAGTAGTTAAAGACTTCATCGTTTTCTAAAATGCGGAAGGTAGTAAATGCTTTCATCTGCGGACGACAAAAACTCGATAGAAATCTGAGTGCGAAAGGATAGTATAGAGCTTTAACAACCGCGAATCATGTGCCTGACGTTCGGAATAAGGGCAAAGATATTGGAAAATTATTATTTATCTCTTTCGATATGCAAATATATCGCTATGTTACCTTCTATAAATTGATAAAGAGAATACCATGGTTTGATATGTTAATTTAAACTCACGACGTTTATATAAGTGTACCAGCTTCAAAGTTATTTGAGTGGCATTTTTATCAAGATACCTGCGAATAAAATTGCAAAGCCGGAATCAAACTTAAAAAGGAAACATTTTTCACCTTAACATGAATTGCCCGAAAAATTCCACCGACTTCAAAGTTATGTTTTGTTTTGTTTATAAGGAACAAGGTGGTAGAGTAAATTATTTACTCCAGAGACAGTCAGAAAGTTTAGGATCTTCTCAGGGTAAATCTCATCTAAGGAAGCCAATAAGTTTGCTGCCAGATTGTGTTGAACTTGGAAGGAGTTTGCACGGTGTATTGTATGAAAAGACATTTGCTTACTCCACAGACTTTAATGTTTCATTTCTATGGAGCGTACACAGTTTATCATCTTTTAAACCCCGACAATGATTTTTCTGGAGGCAAATAAACAAGTATAGGGGTTGTATTAATAAGAATTCCAAAGCTGTGACAAAAAAAATAATAGCACGTAAGGATTCTGATAGAGCACGCCAAGATAAATAAGTATGGATAGATACAGTGAAACCAAGTAGCTAACATGCGGAGATAAGACAGTTTCAGCATCCAGCCGAAAGTTTGAATAGTTCACTAATTAGGAAAACGTACCATTCTGAATAACATTATGTCCCAACAATCCGGCATTAAAATATTCTGTATACGTACCACAGAATGGAGCAATTAATTTCCTTCAACCGCATAGCTGAAGAAGATGAAGAACTCCCCAAAATAAATGAACAGCTTTTCACGACGGGTCCTCACGCAGTTTCTTTTTCATCAGCATTTATCGATACATTCTCTACACGGCACCTGCTCTTCATAATTTTGAATAACTTTTGTTTAAGTGCGCCATCAAATCATAATTCGTCTATTCGTACATTGCACGCAGATCAAAAATGTATCAAGCTTCTCATAGAAAGGAAAAAAATATTGTAAGACATTTTAACGCCAAAACTGCCAATGAATTATATATAAAAATTCCTTTTAAGCAGAAGACATGCAAAGGTGCATGTTCCATTGTCCACTAGACATTAAGAAAACATCTTCTCGTTTCAATTATATTAATTAAAATAATCGCCAGGAGTCCATTTCAGAGTTATGGATGATCAAATTATGATATATAAAAGTAAAAAACCACCAAAACAATAAGTGCCTCTAAGCGACATACATATGTATAATTAAATATAAATAATTTTATTAAATAAACGAGCAATATATTGGCTATAATAATGAGTATAATAAGCATGGCTATTAGCAAATAATTTTGTAGCAAAATTTGATTTAATGTGCTCAAATTTATACGCAGTCATTTTTAATTTATGCCTTTAAGTAAACATACTTATACGCATTTTTATTCGTATTTGTAGTGCGTAAGAATACTAATGTGTTTATGTTTATGACCATTTGTATAATGCATACAAATAGTTAATCCACTGATACATCAGCAAAAAATGATTACCACGGACATATGAATCAAAAGGATCTTTGATTCTTTCTTCATAATTTGCGCGCACTCAAGGGGTTATGAATACCCTTTATATGTTATTACGTAGTGCAGCTGTTGGAAATGATAGATATATAGAGAGAAATATTTGGTGTAGTGGTTTGAAACTCAGTTGTTCATGTTTCAGAAAAACTCCGGGAGTGGCGTCCAGATAACTGGGGAGATTTTTTGTTATTTGTGTCTTTGCTTCTGATTCACAGTACTTTTTTCACACAAGCTTCTGTAATTGATCAGATTGACTTTACAACATTTCATGAGAAGTAAATAAATACTGACATCAGGGTTTGAACGACGTTACCCCACAACATCCTGAAGCTATTTAAATGACTTTTAAGAAGAAATATACTAAGGAGGTGCAAAACAGAAGTAAAACATCTTTTGGTTGCAAAGGCTTACGAAGAAAACATGTTTGGATATACTTGCACTTAAAGTTAACTGAAATATGTTCAAATAATATAAAGGTTGTTCCAAATTTCAAAGAAACTTGTTTGGAAAAAATGAAATATGCTTGAATGGATAAATAAATATTTATTTGCGGTTTCAGAAGAAAGTAAGTTTATCTGTGCATTTGCTTATGGCAAACGTATTTTCCATTTGCTCTTCAGAACACAGAAATATCTCGCTAATTCGAATCACCTTTAATCCGAATATGGCGCTTATCCGAACCTCTATTTTTTCCCATTATGTACTCTACAATTCGAACATACCCCGATTTTTTTACGCTGTAATCCGAATTTCTATTAAAAAAACATACAAACGGATTGGTTTTCACAAGTACATAATTTCAGTTTTTACTGTAATTTTGTTTATGAATAAGTTAGTCGTTACTCATCTTCTGGTGACCATAATTATGGATGAATACGTACACGTCTACACATTCTTATTTTTCACTTTTGCTTTCCGGTTTTGCCGGTTAAATACATACATGCTCAGACGTTTATTTAAGGTTGTAATAAGTAGTTTTTATTGGTTTGCATAATTTTGCTTGGAAAAAGAGGAAGCATAAAATACTAATATTGAAAAGATCGATAAATATAGATTTTTTCATTAAATAACCAACTCTTTTCTTTTTCTCGTCCCTTAATCATTAGTCCGAATAATTTTTCATTTCATTTTTAGTGCATTTTATTAGTTCAATTCATTATAGGTATCTTACGTGCTAACAAAAACTCTTAAAACTAGCTTAATTAACTTAACTATCTTATTCTAACTTACTGGCCCCATGCGGGCGCTCTAAGCTAAACTTAACACTTAACCTATGTCTTTCGACGTAACTTAACTAAATTTATTTATTGTAACTTAACTAATTAACAAAATAAGAACTAAGAAAAATGTTTATTGTATAAAAAACTTAGTAAATGGACTTTTTTTTTTTGGAAACTATTTGGTAAAACTTATAAACTACCTTAAAAGTAAACTTAAGCTAACTTAACTACGAAGTGTAATTAAATACACTCTTTTTTTTTAAGCCAAGTGCTGTGCTTTATTTTTTTTTTAACTACCTTAAAACTATGTAAGCCGGCCATGGCTATTAAATGCAATAATAGACGACCCGCTCTGTCCCGCTACAGGCTAACCCGGATTAGGGGGGAAACGATGACGGGGTTCCCTCTTCTTCTCTAAGCCACCAAAATTGGTCATGCTGCCTACTAACATCTTTAATGTCGCGGTTAGAAACCGCCCTACTGTACCGGAGACGCTCTACAATACTCTGTGCGACGTCTCGGTCGTAGTTGAGTCGCCTATCCACAGCTGTTCTGGCGACGTGGAAGATTAGCGGCACCGCTAACTTATCATGGATCAGACCTCTCTGATGATTAGTCCGAATAATTTGATAATCCGAATACCCTATTGCAATAATTGATTCGGATTAGCGAGACATTACTGTACGTCAAAAAGTGCATATGTACATATGTACATAGTAGTGTGGACGAAATGTATACAAAATCAGTTTGCTCATATTTTGTAACAATTTTTTTTCAGTTTCTAGTAAATATGCGGAAAAAAGTAGGCGAAAAGTGTTGGCAGTAGTACTGCTTCGGATTCTCAGAAGCCCATTTAAGCCCCAAAAAGATGTGATATACACGCGAACGGACGGACAGACGGTCGCATATGGCTTAATTGACTCGGCTGTTGGTACTAATCATATATGTACGAGTATGTGTATGTACAAGCTTTATGCGGTATATGTTCATTGTTTCTCTTTGTTACAAGCTATATGTATCAAACTTAATTTAATCCTATGGGATAGGGTATACAAATATTTTACCACTATGCTTGCACCCAAATAAATCTTTTCATTTTGTGTTTCTAAACGGAAGGCTGTGCCCAAACAAATTTGATTTGACTTTTCAGCTTTGGACTTCAGCATGTGCATGTGTGAGCCACACCATTAAGATTAATGAAAAAATCTGACCTAATGCTAATATATCAAGTGAGTCTTCCCACTAAGTTCCCGGCCGTTTATACAAATTAAAAATTCGGAAAGCCTTTTCCCGAATAGTAGATGTTAAAATATTTTCTAAAATTTCCAAGATTTTAGAAACAACATATTACGGCAAAATTTATTTGAGAATGTAGGCATCCCTATGTATATGTATATATACATAAATATTTTTCAGATATTTTGAAGCTCGGTAGATAAATAAATAAATAAATAAATAAATATTTCTGCTATTAAGTACCGGACATTGGCGTTATATGTGCACCGCTGTCTCTATGTCTTCCAGACACAGTCCGCAGGTATCATCTTCCATAAGCCTTATCTTCTTCAAAAAAATCTAAGATTGTTCTGCAGACGTTTGGTTCATTACGCTTTTGCCCAAGATGTCATCGCCAGAATAGGTAAAGCACAGTCCGTCTTCAAGACTGATATGAGGATCCAACAATTCCACTCCAATGATGAGTTTCTGGAACTCAAACTCCACAAAAGTTTATGAAACTAATAAATATTTAAAGAGTACTCTGATCTAATCATATTTCTAATAAGTACCGTCATCTGAAGAAAATTTGAGCAAGAATTTGCAAGACGATTAGTGCCAATTTCTTCGAAAACTGTGTGTGTAAGGCAATACGCTAATCCTGAAAGGCAGAGCAGGAGGTCAACCAGGAACAGTCAGACCAGTTGAGGTACATATATGTACATAGGTAGAAAAATTACACTGTAAGTACCAAAATGCCAAAATGTGTAGCCTTCATCATTCAATTTGCAGTGCAATTCATTGTTGAAACTGGAATGCAGAACAATTCAAGAGTACCTACTCCGACATCCAGACGGAAACTAGCCGAAACCCCAAGAAGGTACGTACTTCAAGCAAATTTGACATGAAGCTAAATTTAAATGTCTTACAACTTAGATAAAATAATTGCCACCAGAGGTCCTATAACTTTTCCGCAATCCTTACATAGATTGCGGGTACTGCATCACATAAAAAGTAACACGAAACTGCAACAAAATCCACTACTTGCCTTCAAGTACTGGAAAATGTCTTAAGCCAAAAATTAATTTTCCAGGCCGCTGGCAGTGTTTAGTTTATCCACTTAGTGCCAAAATGCATCGTGAAATAACTTATTTTAAAATCCACAGGAAGTGTTTTTAATTACTCAAAAAGGTTTAAGATAATATAGAGCAACACAAAGCAAAAAGCGCTTGCCACGCCCTGTACTGCATCAAATATTAAAACTTAATTACTTAAAACAAACCCTAGTATTTAAAGTGTAGAGAATCACGACCCAACTAAAATAACGCCTCGTAATTTCAGCACCCGACGTCTACATAAAAACCACTTTAACTTCTCCAAAGTCAATATTAAACTTGACCGTTAGGTATTTGCAGGACTCCTAAGACTAGTGGGAGCATAAAAAAGTACATTTGGGGGAATAAAAGCAGTTAACACTTCCCCTTTAGATGCATCGTAAACATGTTTGCATATTTTATTTTGCATGAATACAAAATTCATAGTCGCAGGGTGTCCTTTATTATTATTTATACCTAGCCATGAAATATAAAACCGATGTAAAATCCATTTTATGTGAAGCTTTTTTCTTTTGGATATTGCACACTTTCAACGCGCATCACATTTGTGTGAACTAAATGTTGCAGAGCGCCTAGGGGCATGTCCCCATTCCCTTGTGTTATATTTGCTTATGACCATAACCAGCAGTCATTTGTCTTTTACATGTGCACCACTTTAGCTTTACGGAGGGCGTACTCACCGTAGATGATTTCAACTATGGCAGAAAATACTTCACTGCTATTGTAAATACATATCATTTTGACTATTTCAAAGCCACTTCAGTGATTTAAAGGTCTCTATTCTAATAAACAATGTCACACTGTACAAGATACAGTAGAACCTCTAGTATCCGGTATATTGACGGAAAAACGGTTCCAGGAAAATTTAAAATTCATGGAAAATATGGTAAAAATTAACTGGTTTATTTTTCGTAAGTAAAGAACGTCTATAAGGTAATTTCATCATTTTGTTAGTCAAGGAAATTTAATAAATCGTATGTATGTGGCTTTTAATGTATGTTCAGCAGATACTTTGTCATTCTCAGCAGGAACTTCATCTTCATCTTCATCTGAATCCTCATAAACTTCAGCAGATGTTGAGGCTATTGCAATTTCATCTAGGATCTAATATCCTAGTTCATTCTGGTCTGAGGTTAACCATTCATCCACGTCTCCTAATGTAACATTTTAGAATTCAACGACGTTTTGTACTGCATTCAGAAGTTGGGATGGAGAAACTACATTATCGGCAGATTAAGGAGCATTTAGAAGCGTCATTCCAACTTTCAGCCGCTGCATAAATGACGTCTTTAACGGTCCACTTCTTCCAAAATTCCTTTAAACTGCAATCTTGTTCCAAAAATGATAGCAGCAAAAGGCATTTTAATGCCTCTATGATGCCCTGATCCATTGGCTGGACGTTTGGTGGTAGGTACTGCACGAAAAATTGACCGTCTACTGTATGATGACCTCAGGATATGATCCAGTAGCAACATTGCTTTTTGCGGCAGATTCTTAGACTCCAAATCTGATTTCACCGAAGGCACAAGCTCATCAAAAACAATTGTTTTGTAATGATCTGATTCATCCAAGCTTTAGTCTGATTGTAAAAACACACAGGAAAACTTCGCATCACTGTTCCTTAAAACAATCTAGAATTTTTAGATTTCCAATACAAACAAGATTTAATGTATGCGTTCCACTGCATTCGAGCAAGACATAAATGTTACTCTTTATTTGTTAGATTCGTTTCCCGCAACCGATTCTTCTTGTTGCATTACAAGTATTATTCTAGATGGTAATGGTTAGGGTTCAATTCGTAAACTTCAATCAACCGCTTAAATTCAGTGAGATACATACGCGCTGCATTTTTATCAGAACGTAATTTTTCGCCATAAATCTCGAATTGTCGGATATCATGACGAGGTTTAAAATGGTGTAACCACACCTGTGAAGCTTGAAAGGGCTTAGCAATTTTCATTTCTGTGTGAAACCACTGCGCCTTTTCAATAAGCAGCGGCCACGATGCTGCATGACCCTCGATTCGTTTTTGTTTAAACCATTTATACACAGCATCATCTAATGCGTCAAATGTGAACGATTTTGTTCTTTTTCGCGATGTTACTCCCATACATATTACTGCTTAATATATAAGATCATATCCAACTTACTGTGCGAACGCTTCAAGGCTCCCTATAACATGCTAGTAGGGCACATGCCACGATGACCAGTCCGGCAGATCACCCATAGACAACATATTTTTACTGACGCAAATCACGGAAAAGACTTCATTTCAGGTCGAAACTCACCATCTTTTCATTGAGTGATCTTCTTGAGCTCTACATACCATATATGACGAGAACTGAATTTGGGATCGCGTCAAAACTAATCCAGCTATGTCGCACAATGAGTTGTGCTATGCGGCTTGAACCGATGATCTGAAATATAATATTCCAACATACAACGGATATGGGCAAGAAGATGTGAATCCAATCTCGTGCTAAGGCGTAGATCCAGTGTTAATATGAAACACACATTCTTCAATAAGTCCACCTCGGCACTGCAGAATTGGTTTTGAAGTGAATAAGAACAAAACATCAAAGCACCATCTTTCTATGGCCTACAATGTTGATAATTATATCTACGAAATAGATAATAGCATTGTATATACATACATACGTACATATATACATGCATACGTACCTAAAAAAGCCGAATCTTCCTCTCTCTCCAGCTACCGACCCATTGCAATGACGTCCCTCGGGTGCTCGAAATCTCAAAGAATGCAGCGAAGTGTTAAAGTTTCCAAAACGATTTAGGAAATATTTCCATACTTCGGATTCGGCTTTAATTTATAAGGTGTTTATATGGCCCTAAGTTAGAGTATAACGCTCACATCTGATCAGGTGCACGAAAAACCATATTGCACTTCCTAGATAGGATACAAAATCAAGCGATAAAACTTGTAGAGGACATGAATATTGCGAACAGCATTTTGCTTGAACACCGCCGTAATATTTCCTGCCTATCCCTGTTTTGTTGATATATTTACTGAAAGTGCTCAATCGAAATAGCCAGTTAACCCTAAAGCCTATCTTCGGACGTAACACGAAATTAGAGATTATTTCATGACCTGCACAAGCACAACACGTACGTATACATACGTATACATATGCTCTTCCCAACTCTATTTTTCCTCTCAAAAATTTATTACCAATGTGCATCGATACATTCTTTCGATCTTATATCCTTATCTCATTAGTGCTCACGCTACATACATATTTATCCAGACAATACATGAAAAAGGGAGGTCGAGCGCGAGTGAATTGTAAAAAAAAAATCTTAGTTGACAGAACCATGAAAAGAAAAAGAAAATATACGTATGAACATACACAAGTAAATACAAAGCTACACACAATATACAAGTATATCATGGAAGAAACTTTACACTACACTTTGATCGTTAAAGTAATTTTTTTTTATATTCCCACTTTCCACCTATTATCGGCTGTTTGTTTTGGTTCTCTTTTACTTTGTTTTCTTCAAAGTGTGCAAAAGGGTGGTTGCTGTCAAGAATTGACTTATTCATTGAATGTATCCGTTAGTTCTCGCTAGAGGCGGTAGTGTCGATTTCCTCAAGTGATACTATTAGATGTATTGTATATACTCGTACAATGATAATAGTTACTTGGCATTATACGAGTACAATACAAAAAATTCAAGGAGAAACGATAAAGAAAAGAAAACCCTGCTGCTCCGGTTTGATAAGACAAATGGGCTCAAGACTCCGAATTGGACAAGCAGAATTGATTCTCGTAGAACGTTGAACTTACGACTCTCATTAGATGGCGCCTAGCGCTGGACGGGAAACAAAAAAGCAGATATTAAATCCGGGATGAAAAAACTTCGTTAGATATTTGGTTCTGCATATAAGAAGCCAAGACATGTTGACCACAATAGTTCGACCAAATCAAGCGTACCAGACCTGTTATGATCGCTGAAATTGACAAAAACTACCAAGCATTATCGCCCTTTAAATCTTTCATTAATATTGTACTTGTAGCTTAGTGTTCAGTACCAGCAGAATAGATCTTATAGGCCGCAGTGCACTTGGGTCCCAATCACCATATTGTCGTATCTATGTTCATTATTATCCAGTTATATCCATGCCAGTTGTATACTCGTATATTGGGTTATATCCTAGGTCTAAGCCCGTAAGAATCTGCAAACGGCATCTTAATGAGATATCACTAGCCAACAAGGTGACCCTATGCTGGGTACCTGGGCATATGGGGATAACGGGTAATAAAGGAGCAGACGAACTCGATAGAATGGGTTTGGCGTTGCACATCTCGCAGGCCCTCGCTTTCATGAGGTGTCCTATAAGTTCTATTAATAAACTGAAGCAACTAGCGAAGCCAGCAGACGAAGGGTTACGTACGTAACTGCCAGAACGCCGTGGTCGGCTTATGATATGAAGAGGTCACGTTCTCTGCTTAGGCTTAGTCGTAACAGTACACGAGTTATCTCTACCATAATCACGGGTAACTGTACCATTGAGATTGATGCAGAGCGTATCGGCGTACCTCAGAAAGACTTCTACCGAAGCTGCTGGGACGAAGAAGAAATTGAAACTATTTGGCACTTGCTGTACGAATGGCCTGCCTGCCCCGACAGAAGAATGAGGACTCTCGGTAACTATTTCTTCGCTAAGTTGGAGGACCTACGTCATATTAAGCCGGAAAACCTCCTGAGATTCATATCTCAATTTCAATGGGCCTAAACTAGCGGTTTCTCTGAATATTTTTGTCTACGTGGGTGTAAATTCACCAGTTTTTCTTTGACGGTTCCCAGGGTAAGTGAGCAGTAAATAGCGTCACAAAGCACCCATCTACCTAACCAGCAGGCTTTCTACCTAACCTGGCCTTACATCCACTCTCAAAAAAGTCTATAATCGTCCGCCGGCATTAGGTTGCGCACCCCTACAATATTTCGAAACGGAAAGTGCCGCTTGAAAGGGAATCTCCTATTAAAAAAAAATAGCCAGTGTTAAAATATGGAGGCGGAAGAGTTTTCCTAAATTTGAATTAGAGAAAATTGGCAATTTCTTACGTACCAATAAATCAATCAAACGAATTGGAACAAAATTTAAAAATACCCATTCAATGCTTTCAAATAATCTTTCAAATTGAAGATAGATGTCAACAAATATGACCTTAAGATCCTAAATACACAAATATTGAAACACACGTACAAATGCATGTTTACATGGATTAAGGAAGGAAAAGAAAGCTCAAGGACACATGATGTTTTTTATCATATTATATATGCCCACGACGTGATAGTATCCATTTTGTAGGAGATTTCTAGTTATGTTCAATTGCTGGCATTAACAACTTCCGTCTGTTTCCAAGAAATGTCCACTTGTATTATCCGACACGGATATTACCTAAATAAAACCAAGGGATTTGCTTTCAGTACTTATAAGGTACATAAGAAGTATCCGCATCCTTGCACACCAGATACATATAATCTAACAGCATCAAGAATATAATCATTTGCCATCGTTCTATTAATAAAAGTTTGCCACCTCAGTGACGCCACACGCAACTGATAGAAATCATCAATCAAAATGAAGAGCAAAACCCGTTTTGACATTAATTTATTCAAAAGGTCCCTTCCTAACAAGGCGGTAGATAGTAGGGTAGTTGGGTAGTCCCTAAAGTTTTGCACACCCACTCCAACGTTGCATTGACACAATTTCGTATCTCGTTTGAATATCCCACTGAAATTGTACGCACCACCCCCACCCATCAAATAACTGCTAATTAACACCCCTTCTGCGTAATTGTTGATGCAGTAAATCCTTTCTAAAGGATTCCTAGTTGGAAGTCACACTGTCGGAGCATAGGTACTGCAATACATATTGCAATAGAAACATTATTAGACAAATTTTGCTACATGGTACGTTGTATAAATATAGAAATACTAACCGAATATTGCTGGCGTTTAAGCTTATAGCGTATCCATTGTGTATAATTATTTATAGTCCGTCCGTACTTAAATCCAACAAAGATGATTTATTGTAGGGCTTCAATTTCATTATTTAACTGCCGCAGTTGTTAAAACCCATTATTCAACTTAAGCACTAACAATTATCCTTTCTGCTTGTTTCGGACATACGCATTGGTTATAAATTTCACTTGATGTATAATTTATAACACTTATTCGACTGAATAAATGAATTTGCACTTCATACACATTCTCATTTCACTGCAAGTTAACTGAAATAGCGGCGGAAGGTGGGTACACTCGAAAATCGAACTTCACTTGAACCAATTTTTATTCCCCAACTTTAGCCACAATAATATTCTTTGCACTACATACAATATCAACCATGGAACCCAATAAATTTATTAATCTCAATTTATTGTTAAATTTGTATCTATAACCAACGACCACAGCTAAATGGCAGTGTTGACTTTTGTTTGACTTTATTTTTACTTTTCCATGGAATCATTAGAAACATTATTTCGAATTGAATTGAATTTTTTTCGTTAACATTACCGATAATTCATATCATAAATAAATTGAACGAGTCCCATACACAGACACGAAATGAAGGACCGACGCACGACCAACTGAACAAATCAACCCTCGAATCTAAACTGAATGTGGCGGGTATCTTTTGTATCAGACATCGTTCTCAACATTTTCTCGCCCAGATAGAAATGCCCACATTGATGATGTTACTGAGTGGTGTTTCAGCGGACGCGGGCAGGCAGATGGGCAACTGACATGACAGTGTTCTCGCCGGAAGCTGAGTGTGTAACCGCTGCGGCGCACATGGAGGAGACTCTTCATATGAAAGAGCATTTCTGGGAATGTTGAGAGAAATGCCAACATGTTGCCTCTGCTGGCTGGCTGAAATATGTTGCGGCCTAAGCGTGAATTTGCAAAAAGTTCATTCCAAAAATAATATACAGAGCTGATAATGAATAGAGAAAGTAACAGGAAGTACTTTTCACAAAAACTCTGAATGTGGTAGGTATAGGTTGAAAACGCTCATTTCAATATTTGACACTTGCAAATAGTCTGCATATGAAATTTATTGAACCGCCCGACTAAACTTTTTTATTTCATAAGTTTTCAACAAAATCTACATACATATGTACATATGTATGTACATATCTGTTATCGATAATTAAAGTCACCCAGATCAAGTATCCCAAGATAGAGATATATAACTTTACGTATTCAAAGATTTGTAGTTGTGTCTAAAAGTAATGTGACACATACCTACCCTATCACTTGTCTTTTATCTTAGTCCTAATCAAGTGAACGTAACGTTATTTGTTGAAAATGTTCATATTAAATATATTTTTTTAGATTTTGAAAATAAAGACACCTTCTAAAGTAGCCGTTCTATTACAATTACAACACATGGAATATTCGAAAAGTAAGCGTGTCTGTGGTCAGATATCAGAATTGCTTTCGCTTGTACTGCCTTGGAATCAGAAATATGAAATAAGCTTAAAATATGAGACCTAAAAAACGAGATGGGCAAACTGACGGATACAGATTAATCCACTCAGCTGTAGCTCCTAGTTATTTGAATGTACAGGGTGGGGTATAAGTCACAATAGGGCTTGAAACTTAATAACTTTTATCTTCATAAATTCATTTAATTAAATTTGTTTGTTTTATAAAACACGAGAAATGGAATTTTTTTTAAACTAATTATAAAAAATAATGTTAGCTAAATGACCACCGTTTTCGGCTTCGCAATGATGAGCAGGACTTTTTAAAGTTTGTGGCTGAATGGCTAGAGTTGAAGCATCAATGTTCACCTCAAGCGCGGGTTTGTATCGGGCTTGCTCACATACAGGCATCGGCTGCCTTCAAATCTGGCGAACGCGGTGGTCAATTAATTTCCGACTTTCTGGGTACTACTGGTTCTCCAAAAATTTGCCTTAAAAGTGCCATTGTGACTCGGCAGTACGAGCACAGCGGCTCCATGCTACTGAAACCACATCTCAAGTCTTTTTTGAATACAGGTCATAATTTTCAATTATGAACCAATATCGCTTCCCAGTAACCGTAACTCCGCTTTCATCTTAATTTTTGAAGAAGTAAAGCTCGCTTATTCTTCACGAAGGTCGTGGGTGTAGGATGCTCAGCGGACTCTCCATCCTTCCAGTTCCTCCTCCATTGACTTAAACTCATCAGGAGGAATCTCTAGAGGGGTCCAGGAAAGATGTCGGACTTGAACCAATCATCTATTTCTAGGCCTACTAATGGGGCGATTACCTGATGCCACGGCAATGGCACACTGTTGAAAATATTTAGATGCATCTACATATATTATATCCTGTATTTTCTATTTGGATTGAGAAGAACGTTAACAGTTTGGCAGTATCTGGAAATATATTACGAAAACTCAGCAATAGCTTCAACATTCAAGAGTACCTAATGATGAAAATTAACCAAAAATGTACTCATTGGCTCTTGATATTACTTTTATAGAGAAACTTAAAAATGTCAGTCTTGAAATTCTATCTGTTCGCCTCTCCGTCTGCAAATACCTACGTATATACCGCAACCTAACGGCGGATTCTTCGCAAAATGCGGCTGCTTACATACTTTTTAACTAAAAAAAACAAAGCGGGGTTTGAGAAAGGGATTCCAAAATTTCAGTAAAGTGTTGCTACCGAACGTCAAAACATTCTACTTGAGAGCTTTCTGCAGAAAATCACAGAATTATTTACAGAAGATTTTGAAGAAAATCACTAAAATCCTAGTGTAATTTCCAAATTGCAGATATTTTCATTAGGGCCTACTTTAAAAAAAGTTCAATTCAATTAGTTCCAGGAATATATTTTTTATGGTGTTGCTATTGCTAATACTATTAAGCAAGGGAGGCGTCCGTTCATCGGAGGTGCACATTAGGGGAGGTTTGACTGTACTTTCATTTGACAGTATAAACATATGGAATAAGTCTAATTTTAAGCATATTAGGCTTTTTATTGTAATTTAATTCAATGCGAGAGTTATTCCGAGAGAAATTGGTACTTAGTTTAGACAGTAAATTGCCTTAGCCCACACGGATTGTATGAATTCGAATAGCTTTCAATTCGAACCGAGTTTCAGAATCAGGCTAATGGCAAATGAATTAATTATTTTTATTTTCTATTATTATTTCTCCTGTCAATGTTAGTTCAAATAAGCCGCTGTTCAGGAGCTCCGAAAATATAAAACCAGGAAGTCCTATTGCCTTCGCCCGCTCGTCTATCGTATATTCGATTGGTTGTTTTTTTCTATAATTTGCGCGAGCCGAAGGGATTATTAATACAATTATACTGGTTCGCAGGGCACGTCAATTTAACACTCATGCGATGTACAAGCACAATTCACTTAAACAGAATTCAGAACACCAAATTCTATTTTCGAAACTTTCAGTTACAGTTGGCTTTTATTTAGATCGAAACTCATTTTCACTTGTATGACATAAAAACATGAAACATGAGTTGCATCGCATAAGGCAAATTCATACCGTTTAATGCTTACCATAACAGCCATTACAGGCTTTAATTAGAGACTTGTGCAGAATTTTCATCATGGTGGATTTCGCCAATTTATTTCCATACATATAAAACAAAACAAATTCAAACTCAAAGAAAAATCGAGCAAACACGCAATTTATGTGGATTTCTTCTTCAATGCATACATAAATGCTTAGTTCTTTATTAACTTTTTGCAAACAATAATAAAAAGAGCACACATTTTGCAATAAACTTTTATTGCAGGAAACAAAGCAAACGAACACGACAATGCGACGATAATAATTGCTTCTTCAGTCTCTAATTGTAATATAATAAGCGATGAAAATAACGATTAACATAATGTTACGATTATAGTCAAATTAATGTGACCCATATTCACAAGGGTGGAGATAAATAATTAATATCTATTTACCTACAGTTTGTAACCAGTTTAATATATTTTTAATGCTTTGTTTTGTTTTAACTGACTGACGCTTAAGGTATTACAACTAGTTTTTGATATAGGTTTTCTATTTTAGCTTGTACACATAGGTACTTACATATACGTGTACATATATGTTACGCAAGGTAATGATATGGCAAATAAATAAGATTTTAGCAAAAACTTCGCACGTAGCGGAATTTCATTGAAACAGTTAAACTCTAAGACGTAAATTCATTTAATAAGTTAAAAAAAAATAACTATAAACAATCGGACAATAGGCTTCATTGTTTGCCGTGATGCAAGAAGCATCACTGCACATACCCAGCCTAGGCTTCCGAAACAACCGGTATTGTAAAAATATGAGCATATACTCGTACGTAAACTTGTAATCTGCTAGTCATGGCAAGCCTGAAGTCGTTTTTAGAATACTTCCATTGATCCAGAATGTTTTCCAGGTATTTGGTTGGTTGGCTGATTAGTAACGGCTCGCGATGAGGGTTCACTTAAACCAGAAGAGGACGGTTGTTATATTGGAGAGGGTACCTCTCTTGTGTTTCAGGATCCTGATGGATCTGGTTTTGGGCAAAGTAGCATAGCGGTGTTACACTAGCCTAAATTGTCATCGGTGATTAGCTTCACTCACCGCGTCGGCGTCGATAAGGTACTTAACATAAGTTTCTAGGTATTAGTTATCTCCTCAAACAATTTTTCCTAATTTTATTTTTATGAAAATGTGCGATTTCACCACTTACATAGATCAATTATTAACAAATCGAAAAGTAAGTCTCGCAATTATATTATCAGTTTATATGTCCGACTGTATGTCATTATGCCTCGGACTGCCACCCAAGCGACTGAGTAAATTTGTATTAAACTTTGTATCTCGTGCCCGTGGTTTCACTCTAACCCCATTTGGCGTAGTAGTAAAATAGAATAAATCTGACAAGGGCATGACATACACAATTTGGGAAAATGATAAAAATCAGTCCCTTCCGTTTAACAAATTTTTCAGAGTGGCTTTTATCGACTTTTCTTGAATTCCAAATCTAAGTCATTTACCTAGCTTCATTGCACAATCAAAATTCTTTCGTAAGTTTACTCTAGCTGTGAAACTTTTCACTTGAAGTTCCCTAGGAGAATGGCATATTTTTTCATTATTTAAACCTTAAAGCTGTAGATATGGTAGTTTACCTTCCGCTGTTATCTACGTACGAAAGCATATGCTATGAGACATTTTACTGGTTTGTAGACTATTTTATTGGGATTCGACCAAATCGTCTAACATATAAATATCTAGGCTGCTTGATATTCTATTATTCTAAGAGTTCAAAAGATTAAGACATTGATATTGCTTGGGTGCCGAACTAGTATTTGACATTAACATACATAATCGCTTAATTATTAGATCCCTTCGGGCAACTGTCGCAACTTATTTTCTTTCCGGTTAATCAAACACCAATACGATGTTAGGACGATTATCTGCTTCAGTGGGATGGTGTACAACATAAATGGAATGTATGTATGTACCTCGTATCCGATTGAGTTTTAATTCCTAGAACTTATGCATCGCATCTGACAGATACATTTTTGTTGAAATTTGCCCTTGTGATGAGATGTGATCAATTCTTTTCTTTCATTAAACACTCAACCATATGGAAGAAAGTTGCGAATAGCAACTTTGCAATGTGAGTAATTTAGGATTGCCAGGTAAACTGCTTAAGAGTAAGCTACTGCCGTATACCCGTCTTCCACCTCACTCTTTTAGAAAACCACATACATACATAATACCATATTGTCGAAGAAAATGACATATAAAGTTCGATTCTGTGAGCAGTTTTTTTTTGCATCGTGCAGGAGTCTATTTTGTTTTGACCCATAACCGAAACAGACATCAGAATTCATTTGCAATATAAATTTTAATAATTCATTTCTGAGAATGTAGCGCAAGAAATTCTGTTTTTGCAAATACTCTCGGTAAATCTAAGTCTTGGTAGAAACATTTCCCCTCATCGCATTCAGTATAGAGAATGTATCCAGGAATTTTTCATTTCATCTCTGAAGTGAGAGTTTCGTTGAGTTTTTTAGGGTGTCGTCGTCGGCTGAGCTAATGGCATGCGTATATGGGCGCCCACGTACCCACATTTCTCTTTTGCCACACATTTAACCCAACAAAGCGAGCTCGTGGCACGAACGCTTTTGATGAGAAGTTGAAGGTGGTAGATACATTATACTCGTATGTACTCGTACAAATATTTCAATACGGCAATCTTTGAAAATATTTTGTGCCTCACTGTAAATGTTTTGAATACACTCCAGGACATTGCGGTAGGACGTCGTGCGAATCGAAGAAACCAGTAATCATAGGTGGTAGCAAAAACAAAGTATGCTTTAGTGCTTTGTGTCGGTTGAGGAGGCACGAGGATACCAAATTTCTTGGGTAAGTTGTTGCGTACAGCTTGCAAAAAATAGGGGTGAAAAAGTGTAAGTGAATTTTAATTGAAATGAGTGGCTGATGATATTTATTTCTGGTTTCATGACATACATACAAACATTTTCTATTATGAAGGGTGTTGAAGGCTTAAGGGAATAAAATATAGCGACGGGAAAATATTTCTATATTAAATCTGTATGTATGAGCTTATCATTTTATAAGTTGATAGGTATGTACCCACAATATTTTCAGTCTTCAAGTTCAAAGCAAGCGCTGTTTGTAAGCACGTGTATATGTGCATATTTATTTGTTTCACAAATTGAAACGGCTAAGACTCTGAAAGGCTTGTCTCCCAGTTTTAACAAACCCTAGTATTGGGCGAAAATGTATGGCATTAGTGCATTTCACTTAATTTTGAAGTTAAAAAATACTCCAGGGCTTAGTACAGACACAGACTTGGCTACCATCTATACAGCTTCTGTTCGTCCGAGACTTGAATACAACTCACATATCTCAGCTGGAGTCCCAACCATATGCTTGAGTGTACTTAATCGTATTCAGCGTCAAGCGTTTAGGCTGATTTGTGACCAGTCATTTAGCAGCCAAATTCGTTTGTTTAAACACCGCCATGATGTTAGATGTTTAGTCCTACCTTATCGGTACTTGCTCCATAAGGATTAAGGTTAGTTTATATTATGTAGATGGGTGCTTTGTAACGAAGTCACTGCGCACTAAAATCAACAAGGGTCCATTGTGTCCACCTTATTTTTACCATGGGAACCTGTAAAGGAAAACTGCTGATTTTACACCCATCTAGATAAGGATATGAATCTCGAGAGTCCTTTCAGCACAATTTGATGTTGGTATATATATGTAGGTAGTTGTGTCCCGCCCGTTCGTCTATTCAATCATAACACACGTGTAGCAACATCAGCATCACATGTTTACGCTTAAAGTCTGGACTTTCTGTTGTCCTCAATGAATCATTTGGTCTAACATTTTTCTTTTACTTATAACTGACACATTGACCAACAAAAATATATACATTTAAATAAAGATATGCTTTAATTTCAATTGGCAAAGAAAACAAAGGAAAATTGATATCCTTTCCTTATGTACGAACTGGAAGAGCGAATTGATTCCGCAAAAACATTAAGTAGGTAACACGATCCCAAGGACGCAACTCATAAATTGAACCTGCTCAAGGCAATTACAATCAAGGCGAACATCTACCGAAAAAATCGGATTTTCGGTTTCTGCAATACTGTTTCTTTTAATGATACAAACGATTTAATTTATTCCGAAGAATTTTAAGATAAAATTTGTAAGCCATGGAAGTGCGCAATCATTTAAAGTTATTTACTTAAGAATGTGCATTTCGAAATATAATTGACAGGTAAATTCATTATTTGTGAAAATGAAATGAAAGTGCCATCGCCAGCTTTATGTTGAAACAAAATTTACCATTTTCCATGAATAATTGGATGCTGCTTTTAAATCGAAAATGCTGCATTTATGTAACGCACACATCAGGACGGAGTCAAAGGTTCGTTTGAAAATAGTAATGGTCCTGCATAATGTCGTTGATAAAGAGGATAAAGAGACACTTAATAAATAATAACTGAGAAATTTCGCGGAAAAATGTACCCTTAGAAACAAACAGATTTAAGTTCAAATGGCGGTTGACCACAGCATTTTCATTTTAACGAATAGAATAAAACCTTGAATTACACAGGGAATGAAGCAGAAAGAGTTCTTCGTTTTAGACACCAGTGCAGTGCATTTTCATTTTAACGAATAGAATAAAACCTTGAATTACACAGGGAATGAAGCAGAAAGAGTTCTTCGTTTTAAACACCAGTGCTTCACTAACTGAGTTGGTCGAAATTCCGATTATAGGAGGAGTTCGGGAGATCGTGTGCGCTTCCGCCTACTTTCCTGGAGATTCGGAGCCTGTTCCGCCCGTGGCTGTGCAGGATTTGGTGAATCTATGTCACCGTCGCAACTGGCACCTGATCATTGGATGCGATGTCAACTTCCATCATGTGGCATGGGGTAGCAGCGACATTAACAAACTACTTGATTATATTACTAGTCGAAATTTAGCTGTGTGTAATGAAGGTAACAAGCCAACTTTTATAAATTCTATTCGAGAAGTGGTACTTGATCTCACTATCTCGAGCCCTTTTATTTCCAATTCTGTTGTCAATTGAACCCTCTCAATTTCCTCTCAATTTCCAAGCATGTGTCAAATGAACCCTCACTATCTGATCATCAGCATATCAGATTAAACATCTCGGGTGGGGTTAAACATAATAATCAAACGCATTACGTACCGAAACGAACTAATTGGGTAGTTTTTCGCGAAAATCTCGCTGTCAGGGATGACATGCTGCTCACATATTTAAGATTTAAATGTGATGTTGATGTGGCAGCCTGCTAACTAAATGACTTCCTAATATCTTCCTTCAGGAGTAGCTGTGTCCCGAAAAATGACAATACAGATAAACGGAGCGTACCGTGGTGGAATGACCAGCTAGAGATACTCCGCAAAGTTTGAGAAAACTTTTCAACACCACAAAACGCAATAAAAATTGGGACGAATATAGGTTCGCTTTGACTAAATTCAACATAGAGTTGAGGAAATCTAAGAGAACAGCATGGAGAAAGAACTGCAAAAATATCGAGTCCCTTCCAGTAGCAGCCCGTCTCCAAAAGGCTCTCTCAAAGGATCATTCCAATGGGGTGGGATTGCTCATCAAACCTGGTGGCACCTACACCGCCAGTCGAAGGGAAACCCTGGAAACTCTGCTCGAGGTTCACTTCCCTGGCTCAACAATTCTAAGCGACCACGTACTTGTTGCTCCTGAAGGCACCTGGCAGTGATGGTATTTTTCCAGCTCTCATACAAAAAGGGCTGGATTACATCTTGCCTGCCTTGGTAGCTCTATTTAGAACAAGCTTTAACCTAGGATACATTCCACTAACTTGGCGGGAGGTAAATGTGGTGTTTATCCCTAAGCTAGGTAACAAACCCAGCGAGGTACCCAAATCCTACCGTCCTATCAGCTTGACATCGTTTTTCTTGAAAACCATGGAAAGACTGCTAGACTTACACATTAGAGGCATTCTTGAAAGGACTATACCTCTGCATTCTAGTCAATTTGCATACAGGAAAGGTCGATCTACGGAAGGTGCTTTTGATAACACTGGTTATGAATCCATCACTAGTGCAATAATCGGACTTACTCCGTTACATATATTTAAAAAAAAAAGTGGCAATCCGCAGTGCAGTTAGTCTTAGAAAATTAGGTGCTAATAGTACACGGGATCACGTGGATCTCATGGAGCTTTTGTCCGACTTCCCCGAGCTAGACATGTTTAGCACGGTCTCCGACTTTACGCCCAAATCACTCTACTTTGGTAGAAGGTTTGAGATTGTGATCCCAAGCCGTGATGTATGGAATAATGGCGTACCGTCGCTTGACCCAAAAGGTAAAGTGTGGTACACCGATGGATCAAAAATGGATTCAGGAGTTGGCGCCGGTGTGTATGGACCCAACCATAAAATTTCGAAATCACTCGGAAGGAGTGATCACTCACCGATAGCCAAGCGGCGCTCAAAGCAGTGTCACTTAAGCCCAACACGTTAAGGTGCTTAGCAAAAGCAAAGTGGCCTATCAAGACGCCAATAAGTTGTATACAGTCTTTTCTGCTGAGAGACAGCAAGAATGCCGCTGATTTCTTACAGACGTCCGGGAGCATACGTTTAGTCAACCTGCATCCCGGAGAGTCATGCCACACACAATTGTGCTCGTGAGAGACCCAATCGTCAATGGAAGCCCTAACCGAGGACGCAGGGAGACCCAACGCGGGTTCGGGACCTGAGAAACCCTCCTCTGAGCCTTGTCTAGCAATCTCATCGGAGATCTAGTTCCCCAAGATCCCAGTGTGACCTGGCACCCGGATAAGAGATAGAGAATTCAGCCTTGCGACCGAGTTCAAAGAGTGGTTAAAGGGTTAAGCAAGGCCTTAAGCGCAGCCGGACGGTCACTACAGACAGTTCTAAGCTGCTTCGGCAGCTTATAAAATCTGGCCCGACACAATAAAGTAAAATTGTGGTGGGTACCGGGTCATGTAGGCGTTGACGGCAACGAAACTGCAGACCTGCTAGCTAGGAAGGGCTCCTCTGAGTTGTTCACTGGACCTGAACCCTTCTGCGCGATATCCGATTCCGCCTTTAAACTTACCCTAAACATTTTGGAACGCAACATGTGCATCTCCCACTGGAATAACTCCCAAGGTCTCAGGCAAGCTAAAAGAGCTGTCTAACCCTTCCAAAGACAGGCAGTTGATATCCTTAAATACGGCAGAAATGACATAAGAAGGCTTGTGAGCTACCTTACCGGCCACTGTCAACTTCTTTGCCGCCTTAACAAAATGAGAATTTCGGAGGATATCACCTGCCGCCTCTGCCTAGAAGAGGACGAAACCGTAGAACACATACTATGTGAGTGTGTAGCTCTGTGTAGTACTAGGAGAAGCTTTTTCCTTAAAGAGATCATATCTCCAATAGATTTAGGGAACTTCTCCGCAGCCGTAATTATAGCTTTCATAAGGAGAGTAGAAGTACTGCTGCCCTAAAAGTGGCCTATGGCACAATAGACCTCCTTGGTCGCAGTGCCTACACGCCATTTGGGCGTGGAAAAAAAAAAAAGATACCAGCTCCTGTCCCATTTGACATATTTCATCCATCGGCGTACCGTTTAGTTGAGGTGTTGTTTGAGCGATTTGAGGATAACCCCAATAGCTGCGGTCAGGGATGATTATTGTAAAGGTGGGGTTGAGGTGGATTCTTTAAGGCATGAAGTCTGAGATGCATACTGCTGGAGAGGATTAGCGATTAAGGAAGTCTTATCTTGGCTAAAGAAAAACGTGATATGAAAAAACAGCGATTGGCAGGAGCAATTCTTCACTTGATTTCTGTGATTAGACGGATACAATACACACAGTGACTAGTCAGTTTCACGTTTACACCACCTAGAATTATATTGAGGTTTCAGCTATTAAGAGTTTTTTTTTTTTTTTTTTGCCTAGGGGGTAATGCAAAAACGCTAATGCACGCGAGAACCAGTTCCGCTCTGTTTCACGTAGTGTGAGACACCTACTCACTAAAAGAAACCAACTGTAGCCCCTTTTTAACTTAACACCATCCACTCCGGAACCGCTTTAGCGTTTTTTCAGAGCTGTGTCGTTTTCTTTCCACCCTGGCGATTGGCTTTTTCATTTATCTCCTGATGCGAGTTTATAGTACCTTGCTGGTAAGGCTTTCATCAATTTGGTAAACTTACTGAGGGTATGTTTACTTCCTCCTCTCTCTTTTTTGATCTAAGTACCATCTCAATGAATAAAGATATTTTATTCCGCATGTCGATACTTGAGACCATATTGTTCACCGCATTTTCTGAAGAGAAAAGTTGCCTATCTCCGACACCAGGCTATTTCTTTTTGCTGCCTTCCTGTTACAGGTGAAAAAGGTGTGATACGCATAGTCTTCCAAAGAGACTCCGTATTGGTAAGGAACTGAGTGATATAATAATTCACTTCACCGTGCTCCCGCGGCGTCCAAGCAGCAACGTCTCTGATCAACCGGTAAGTCCACCTTCCCCTCGTTTCGGCGTTCCATCTGTTTTGCCACTTCTGCTTCGAGAGTTGCTTCGCTTCTGTACCTGCTGTTGCCGCTCCTACTTTTGTCTTCTTATCATGGACGTACTTCCTTGCTGCTCCTAGGAGATCAATGAGCGTCACTCCTGCGACTACTAGGGCTGCTTGTCCCGAAACCGTTCGGTATGAACTCGTTATCCGGAAGGCTCCTATACTTACGTTGCACTCCGGCCATTTTCTTCTTGTATATCTTCTTTTTGACCACGTCAGCCCAGATCTCGGAGCCATACAGGAGTATTGAGTGCATAACTGATAACAAGAGTTTTCTTTTACTTGCCGTGGGACCTCCAATGTTCGCCATCAGTCTCCTTAGCAAAAGGCATGTTTTTGTCGCTCTTTCGGATTTTGTTGCCAGAACATGAGCATCGTATCTAGCCTAACTCCTAGATATTTTACTGCTTCCTTAGTGTGTATGACTTCCGGACCCAGCTGGAGCTCGATTATTTTGGGTATCCGTTTCCACGTCAGCAGGACTATCTCGGTTTTCTCAACTGCTAAGCTTAGGCCGGGTCTATGTGTGCACCCGTTTTATGACTTCATTTAGTCTTCTTCTACGGCAGACGGCTAAGCCATTGCTCTAAATTCTACTGAATTATTATTGAACTTTTATTGAAATTAAATAAAGTACTCTAATTATTATAATTATTATATTATATTATAGTCTTCTTCTAGCGTCGTCGGTGTCCGGTGCGATTATCACTGCAGCGATGTTGTCTACATAGCCGACCAGAAAGGATTTTCGGGCATCTCCATGCGAAGAATTTCGTCGTAGGAGATGTTCCATAAATCCGGTTCCAGAATTGAGCCCTGTGCTGCTCCAGCTTTATTTCCTTAATGTGGCGTCCTTCTGTGGTCTCATAAATTAGCTCTCTGTCGCTAAGGTAGTCCCTTATTACCCCTCGAAGAGACTGTGGTACCCGAAAGTATATTTCCAGGGCGTTCAGCATGTCGCACCATCAAAGTTGCCAACACAACAACCTTCCTCGAATAGTGGCTGCCCTGATGAGTTATTTGGGAAGCCCTAACCACCTCTTCCACAGCACCTATTGTAGAATGACCTTTTCTAAATCCATGCTACCTCTCAGATAGGTCACCTGCTCTCTCCACCGCTGCAAGGAGTCGATGCTTCAGCATTCTCTCGAGGAGTTTTCCAGCACACAGAGGTCTGTACGCTGATAGGGAGTCTGGGTCCCCTTTCTCTTTGCTCTCTTTGTGTTTTACAGATTTTGGAAAGATTCCGTGCTTTAAGCATCTGTTGTATAAGTTAAGTAACAGCTATTGAGAGTTAGCAAATCCTTAAGTGAAAACCATTCACCATGATACATATAGATATTTGACTGGATTTAAAGTTGTATTTTTGTACTTGAAATGGACAAAATTATCGTTTCCGTCCATTGAGATAAGAGAATATAGTCAATCTTTGCCTTTTAAATAATTAATTTCGTTAACGAAGCATCACCATTCATGTCGTATTGCTCATATTGGGTGTAGTTTTCTTGCGAAAACTTTATGTGGAGTAATTTTGGTGTCATAAAAGTGGACTAAAATTTTACTTCAAATCTGGCCAAAGATAGGTTCAGTTTTTACGACTGAATGCTTTAATAGAATTGCCTTGAAGAAAAACAGACTTCCAAAGTTGTGCAGTTCTTTGTGCCGAGCACCACGATGCACAGTAGGAAGGGAATGACAAAACATTCTTCAAATCAGCTAATAATTAGTTTGAATTTTTATGGTAAATACCTTGGAATAAAGAAAACAAAAAATTAACCTCAAAAAAGTTTTGTTTTTAAGGCACCTCAAGATTACAAATTTGAGGTTAGAATTGAAAAATTATACTTTGAAGCACAGGCATTTGTAAATTGAAATCAAAAGTCTATGAAATATAATACGAGTGTCTACCTGCAAAAGAATATCTGAAAAAAAAAAAGAAAAAACAAAAAAAGTATAATAAACAACACGTCTAATATTTACTTGCACCTTTATATGTTTGTATGTACGAGTATAATGGGGCAAGAATTGTATATGTATTCATTAATGTTTCGATCTCTAGTTTTTCATCAAAAATAATATTACGATTATAGAAAAAATCGATAAATGGGTCTCGCAATTCTGTCGGTCTGTCCATCTTTCTGTCTGGACGTCTGTACCTTGATCTGCAATCTAAGTGGCTAGAAGGACTTACTTCAAACTTCATACTTGTCTGTAGGCTTACACCCCGAGAAGAAATCACTTAAGAGTAATTTAATTGCAATTTTCTCGAAAACGGCTCCAACAATTTCAGTCAATTATCAAATTTGGGTTAGTTTGGATACATGCAATCAGATGATATAAGATATTTTTGGCTTAAAATTCATATAATGGTAATTTACTTATTAAAAATTCGGTTATTTCTCAGCCAATTTAGATAAAAGTAACAAAATTGAATTTAATTTTTTTTAAGAAATTTGCAATCCATTTTATCGATATTTTTATATAAATTTGCAACTAAACACCACGCAAGTGCAAGTACGAGTACGTACGACCCAACAGTTCCCTCTATTTCATATATTCTATGTACATATTAACAGAAACTAGTATCGCCTCTGATCGAAATTCGACCGAGCGGAAATAAGCAAACAGCGAGAGAAACAACGCTATGCATTTGTTGTAATAATTTCCCGTGCAGGGAAGGCAAATGGATCTAAGCTCATAGAGCCATTAACGCGATCAAAATGCTTTCATTTAATTAGTTAAAGCGTTTTGTATGGGGAAATCATGTGTGTATGTTCACTTTCCTTTACCTACCTTTCCTATATATAAGTTTCATCCCCCTCCTTTTATAATACATACTAAAAAAACCTACGATAAATTTCGTGTTCACCTATTAATATATAAGTTATGTACAATATATTTTAGTTTTCAAAACCGCAAAACTAGTAATAAATTCAGCTAAAATTGTCGACGTCACAGTTTGCGTTGACGGGTCTTAGAGGAGAAGATTCACTGACGAATTATATGAGCTGTACAGCGATATCAACCTAGTTAAAAAACTGCGTATTGAAAGTTTGAGATGGCTAGGACATGTAGAGCGAATGGATACGAACGCTACGGCCCGCAGAGTCTTCCAATCAAGCCCAGAGGAACGACGCAGTACAGAGCTTCCTCGCCGTAGGTTGCGCGCACGAGTTCAAGAGGACCTCAACCAACTTGGAGTGCGCAACTGGAGGTAACTAGCTAAAGACCGAGCTAAATTGAGTGGTTTTTGGTTGAGGCCCAGATTCACCCTGAACTGCAGCGCCACCTAAGTAAGTAAATAAGGTAGCCCACTACCAGACAGGAATCTTTCTTTGGTGCTATGGTTGGAAAAATTTCGATGTTATTCGTTTTTTCTCTTATGCTCATGTGCCTGCAACCATTGCCACTTTCTTTCATTTTTTACAGCGGTTGTTTTATTTTTTATTTTTTTTGTGGTTAAGTTGTCTTCTGCCCTAGTTGATGTTCTGTGGTGTTTGAAGTATACCTTAGACCTGTAGCCTCGTAATGTACTGATTGTTTATGGGTCTTTTAAAACGGAATTCGTCATAATATTCCAAAAATAAAGTAGTCATGAAAATCTGTCCAACTCTTATTAACTTTGAAGAATTTTCTCCGGATACCCTGGATGGATGGCAATGCTTCTATTGATCTTCTTAAGGATAGTATTTTGGAATTTATGGTGTTTGTTAATGTAAGCGTTACCCCATGAAAGTATCCCGTCCTCAGTTTGTATTCTACTAAGGCATAGTACGCAGACTTGCTTCTGTACCTGACGCGTCGAGTTAACTACTCGAACAGAGCGAAGCTTGTCGATGCGCTTGCCTCGAATGGTATTTTACGCTTTCGACAACTTCTATAATCTGATTTAGAAGTGAACTCTGATAGATACGCGAAGACTTATTCCTTGTTGTGCTAATTTATGATATGGTCCGCGAATATGCATCATTTTGGTTTTGCAGGGGTTCAACACAAGTTTGTTATCTTCACACCATTCAACAGCCTTAAAGATGTTATGATGTTATGTAATATTTCGAAAATATATCGCATTTTTATACATGTATGTTCTTTATATGGAAAATGGGAGTGGCATCGCCCCATTTTATTCAGTCTCATCCCGTAAATATATATACTTTGTAATAAAAATCAGTTATATTTTTGGTCAAAGATTGTTCTCAATTGGTGCGCTGCGCGATGGTGTCCGCTAATATTATGAGTATGTACGTACATACGTATTTTACAGACCTTAAGCTGCGCATGTACTCCTATACTGAATTTGGAAAGTTCTATATTAGTAATGCGCTTTTGAGTGCAGTATGCAGATTGAAGGATATCACTATATTGCAATCAATCGCTGATTGGTATTCATTGGAACTCATTTTATCCACTGGGGATCTCAAGACAATACCACCCTGCATAGAACCGCAAGCTGATCTTATCACAATTAGGGAACAAAAGCAGCTAATGATGAAATGACATCAACCAAATTAATAATTCAAATTTAAGCATTGTCCGTAATGTTTCTTTACCCACCAATCTGTAATTCATTATTATCGCTATGGAATCAAGAAAGAAATAAACAAAGAATTCTATAATAAATTAATGAAAAATAATTCTTAATTAAAATGAAAATGAAAAACACGTTCACACTGATCAACATTTGATACCACATAGTCAAGGACGTTCTTACTGCACATATTTTTCCAGGAAATCATGGCATCACCACCACGAAGGATCAAAGGAGTGTAATTAAAGGAAAATACTGCTGCCCGTAGGTCGAGTTGTTGCTGCATCTGGAAAAAAAAAAATCTTACCCGCGTTATGACTGTTTGTGTTTGAGCACACATCGGGGTGGTGATGTATTTTAATTTACTTACACAGGACGACAGAGTACATACTTACATAATTCACACACCGGCGAACTCTCGCCTCTGCTGACATAATTCCCGAAGGGAGCAAAATCAATAACTCACCATAAGTCAGATGTTCGGATGTTGGGGTGCTTATTGAGGGGATGTTTGCTCGCCGTGCGTACATTATATGGCAGCGGACATATTTAACTCTAATGTGTGTTATAAGTCGCTAAGTCGCTAAAGTAACTCATACAAATATACATGTATGTGTGCCCTAATCGCATTTGACCTTCACCAGTGAACCTTGTGACGATTTGATTTTGTAAACAAGCAAAAGTGAACCGTCAAGTAATATAGTGGGGTGACAGAATTTATTAGCAGGTAAGGATTTGGTCTGACACTGAAGAATACTGAATTTGGTAAAATTAGACTTTCACGAAAACGTGGGTGATACAGCGTAGAAATTACTTTTGAGACTTATGGATTTGGAAGGATGGGGGAATTATGCGTCGCTTATAAGCCGAAAATTCTTATTTGTTGAGTTATGTATCAGTTGTAGAAGAATTTTTTTGTTTGACTTATAGTTTCGACTAGATTATTTGCATCGTACGGCTTAGGTGCGAACAGTTTATTTCATAGAAAATATGAAATGACTGGAACAAAAATTAGCTATGTTTACTTTTATCATATTTCAAATTGCTTTGGTATTCAAGCGACTATGGCAGAAGGGAATTACGATTTTAATGAGAAGTTTGTTCTTTTTTACAAATCCTAATCGATTTCAATGAAACAAAAACTGGTATATTCCCTGAAATCTTGAAGGTGTTTCACGCTTTTTATGTATTACTAACGGGCACCTGGTGTGCGTTGCTGCGCCTAACAGAAAAAAAAACAACTGTCAGGTAGGCGCCTGGGCAAAAACTGTCAGGCAGGCGCCTCACAGTGGTCCAAAATACCATTCTACCTGGACAAAATTATTTTATTATGCCACACTGTTCGTTTGCATTTGTACCTTAAAATAAATATTTTTTTTTTATTATACATATGGTATATGAAATTTCTCAATTAATAAGTTAATACTAGAAAAACCACTTTGCTTGAAAATTGTTGGTTATTATATGTATTTCTTTTAATTTATTAAAAATTAAGTTCTTAACAATTATAATAAATTCACCAGTTAACAAATTAATAAAAAAAAAGTTAAAAAAAAAAAAAAATAATAAATAATATTTAATTCGAGATATAGATGTATTTGACTCAAAACTGCATTCTTCTTCTTTCTCAGAGTCTAATTCAGCACTTTCCTGAAGATTTTGAGGAATTTCAAGTAAATCGACCACATCCGGTGTTGAAGTGGACATTTTTTTGCTTGGCGTTTGGCGGTTAAAGCTCACTAGAGGATCATGTGAAACAAATTTTGCATTGCGCTTCTTCTGTTTATTTTTCTTGTATGGTGTTCACGAAAATATTTGCAGTCCTCATTTCTTGCTTCCTGTGCTTCTTCTGTTAATTGTCCAATAGGGACAAACGAATTCGGCACCACGTCTGGCCCATGAATTTGTTTCTTGTTCACAGTCACAGGCATATAGTACCATGGGTAAATACTAACATACAATTCTGCGGTTTTCTTACAGTGGCTAGTAAACTTTTCAATGCTGATCTCAAAACCGCTAGACATTCTGTGCAGTATTGTAAGCTCAACATTCAACCCTATTATGTATCCTTTGAAATTTGTCCTGAATGCATTTTTTTTGTTCATGGACAATTCTCTTTTCGAATCAACCGATACGCATGTTTAAATAATTTAGCACCCAAAATAATTGCTAGCGCTTCTTCGGTCGAATAAGGCTTCAATTCTCTGGCATGCACACAAACTTTAAGGACTGGTAACACTATATTTTCACTCGGCCACGATTTATTAGTTTTTTCAAAAGCAGCGGAGTTCCTGCTACATTCCTTCCATTTTTTGCCTACATATCCATTAAATGTCTTCAAAATTGAATAAATTTTATCCTTAGTGTCAGCTGAGACTTCCTCAGTATCGAGTTGTTCTAGTATAAAATTATACAACGCACTTTGTTTGTTACTCTGAGTACCTTTTTTCCATTCATCAAATAATTCTCCTCTGGAAATTCGGCTACCCTCTGAAACAAAATGTCATAACTTTGTAATACGCAAAAAAATGCAAGAAATTTTTGGTATGTGACTAGTTTATTAGTCAGGCTTTCTAAAAATATACAATTTGACTGGACGATAACACTGTAGGCTTAAATAAATTTAGGTTTTTATTCGCGTTTATCAAATGTTAGTGTGTTACATAAAATGTTTCACAATAAATTTTTAGCAACTAGTTTATTCCATTCATTTACGTTTTTAGATAGCACTTACCTTCAGTAACAAATTCCATAATTAAATTCCACTCAAATCACTCTGTAAACTTACCACATGTACTTACTTCTGACTGTTTGATTTTGCTTACATTATTCTTTGTAGCCATGTCATTCAAAGTGCGCACTTTGGGCTCTCCTAGTACCATTATTTTTACAGAGTGGCCCGAAATACTTTGTCACATTATGAATTGACTTTTGAACATATTATTAATTTTTAATTTTTTATTTTTTTGAGCAACAAAAAGTTTGAATTTTGTCCAGCTGGATTGCCATTTTGGACCACCGTGCGCCTGGGGGGCCAAGTCTATTAGAGAACAGTTTTGTACCGGGCAACGGTGGGTAAATGGTCCAACTTTAAATATATATATCAACTTTTTTAAAGTACTAAAGTACTATAATAATGAAGTAGTGGGTAGACTGCTGGACCGAGGGTACCCGGCGGGGTGCGTTGCTGCACCTAACAAAAAGAAAAAGAAAAAAAAAGGTATTACTAAGGTACTTTACTACTAAATTACTACTAAAGTAGTGGACCGATTTTGACCAAACTTCACAGGAACAGAAACTTCGATTCACTGGTTTCCGAGTCCATAGCATACAAACAAACATACAAACATACAAACAAACATAATATATATAAGATTTCGATACATAGCGAGAGCATAATGAGGTAAGGGTTAGAGTGAAAGGAGGGGCCGATGCACATTGGTCTTAAATGTCTGTAGGTTATAATGGAAAGGAAAAACAGAGTCTGGAAGAGCGTTTGTTGTTGACACACATTCCAAGCATGGAAAGTTTTTCAAAAATACTACTTTTGTAGATCTCTTACATACTTACAAAAAAAAAAAAAAACAAATATTTGGCGCAACAGCTCTTTAAAGTGCCAGGGCCTAGCTTCTCGCAACCACTCATGTTGTGTGCGTTATATTTTTCACACGAATGGAAGGGACCTACAGTTTAATGCCGACTCCGAACGGCGATTTGAGAAGCTTTTTCGTGACAACAATATTCTCGTGTGTGTCAGACGCTCGCGAGAGGTGGGACCGTGAAAAAACTTTTTGGTATTTTCTGGGATTCGAACTTGGAACCTACGTCCTACATGCTGTCAATGTTGCATTGCAGCGCTTGTGAACTCTTCTGAGAGCCAGGTTTTGTTGAACGCAATCATCATCATACCAGATGTGATTGGTAGTCCATCCAAGTGGTTCTTTTATTTATTTATTTATTTTTTTTTTTTTTTTATTTTTAATTTTTTTTTTTAATGTTGCATAGCTTGATCAAACGGTAGTGCATGTGATTAGAGCAGCAGATGAGTCTTGATCCAGACGGCAACAGCCGAATTTCCTAGATGGAGTCAACGGTGGCATCTACAGTTCCAGTTAGGTCAAACTTAGTAAATACCGAGAGCTGCCTCGACGTATTCGAATTACAGGTCGCTAAGGGATTTCCACTGCTAGTCAGGAGCTTGAAATATAGATGGTGGCGCAGGAGCCTTTCATGAGCCAACGGCAGCGCTCATACTGCCGTAGTGGACTTACCGTTGTACCCGGCCCTGCGTCCTATGGGTTTTATAAAATGACCGGGACTTCCGGGCTAGAGATTGTGCCGTGGAAGTAAATTCCCTACCACGTAAAAGAAACACTGGTTCAGAAACAACCACAAGCCTCGAATAATGAAGATGATAATGATGACTACCCGAGCAAATGAAAGAAGGATAGCGACTTTCGGATCTGTACTGGGAATGTTTGGACACTTAACAGAGCACGTGCAGCCGAACAATTAGCAGAGGCCCTAGTCCGCTATAAAGTAGATATATACATACATATAAATATTTTTTTTTTTTTTCATTTTTCATATTTTTTTTTTTTAAGAAAAGGAAACCCAAATCTCAGAGCGCTCAGACTCTCCGGTCCATTGTACTACCAGGCAGGAACCTTTCTTTGATGCAGTGGTTGGAAAAACGTTGATGTTATTCGTTTTCCATTTTATACTCGGGTGGCTGACGATTGCTAAAGTAGATATAACCGAACTTCTATAATTCGAACACGTCTTTAAATAGAAGTGCTCTCTCAGTCCCTAGAGAAAACCTCTATTATTCGATAAAAGTCCACGCAATTGGTCCCCTTCCATTATTCGAATTAAGTTTTGTACCATATGACTTGAAAACCCCTTAAATTGGAACCTGATATTCATAGCTTTTAGCTCTATAATTCAGAGTCAATCCTATTCGTGTCATTGAATTGTGTGTGTGGTGAAAGTAAGCTATAGAACAAATGAATAAAGCGGAAATAATTGAGCGCAACGATGTGCAGATGATTGGGAACAAAATCCCCAACCGAGTTCGTTTGCAGTGTTTAAATGCCAATTTTAATTCCTATAAACTCCACATCTGGTCAAATGTGTATTATAGAATGCAGTATACCGGAGACAAATTAAGGAGAAAACGTGATAATTGAAATCTTGAAAAGAAATCGGTATCTATTGTTCACTCACTGTAAAAATTCCCTGTTAAAACGAGCAGAATTTTCTTAACAGAAAAAATAAAACACTAACTCTGTTATGTTATAAAAATAGCGAATGCAATTTTATTCTGTTGATTGCATTATATATGTATAAGAATTTACTTTATGTACAATATTTGACTGCAAATAAAGGGAAATTTTATTTCGAAATTGATTTAGACTTCTACAGTCTTCCACCTTGCAGCATTGCCATATCATCTCAAACATTCTCCCCCCCGGTGAACGAAGTTCTTAGCTTCTTGTCGCAGACCAGTGAGCCTCTTGACGATAGACGATATCTGGCTCGAAGGACCAAAATGTTCTTTGTGTTGTTCACTCACTGTAAAAAAAATCCCTGTTAAAACGGGCAGAATTTTCTTAACAGAAGAAATAAAACACTAACTCTGTTACGGTATAAAAATAGCGAATGCAATTTTATTCTGTTGATTGTATTATATATGTATAAGAATTTACTTTATGTACAATATTTGACTGCAAATAAAGGGAAATTTTATTTCGAAATTGATTTAGACTTCTACAGTCTTTCACTTTGCAGCGTTGCCATATCATCTCAAACAGTATCCATAAAACAAGGCGTGTCGTTATTCTTCTATTTAAGTTTTCATCTATTATTATTATTAGCGGCAATCACATTAAAAAAAACAGTTACATATAATATAATAAACATATAATATACTGATGCTATATGCATTAGTAGTTTTAAAAAAAAGCAAAAAAATGTTCAGTGTTATTAAAAAAAAAAAGATTGCGTAAAATTTTAGAATTCAAATACTCGAACATTTAATTGGAACTTAAAATTACATTGTTAAGAAGTTTTCTCTTTTCTTTATCTTTACCCATTTAATCAGTAGAAACTTAAACTATCTCGATGTCTGCAAATATTGTAAAAGTATATTCCAAAAGATTCTTAAGTTATAGCTTATCTTTACACACATAGGTAAGTAGTTCCAAGATTGAGCAGTGTGATGAAACGATTGATTTTGTGACGAGATCGACATTGACCTTGCAAACGAGTATGCAAGAGAGAAGGTAGTGAAAAGTTTTGGCTCCGCAATTTTTCCTTAATTTATTAGTTAATAATTAAAATAAAGCATATAATAGTGTACCTCAGTGAACTTTAAACCTAAAAACTGAAGAAATCTCTTTCTATAAATGAACATTTTAAATATTTTCGTAAACTAAAGAATATTAAAGAATATTAAATTCGTAAAGTCCAACTGTAAGTAATAATAAGGAAATATGTCTAATGAGAGAAAGCTAAGATCTGCAGAGAAAAACAGTAGTACTGGCACTCTCTACCCCGGCTCTCCAGCTGCAACTTTATCCTCCGCTAAGTTGTGGAATAAAATTGAGACCCGCTTGGAGGCCTTAACAAAAAATCTGACGGAGTCAATTGTTTCTCAACTTAAGGCTGAAATCAACATTATGTACAACAGCCTATCCGAAAGAATAACAGCTATTGAAAATGATTTTAATGCGAAAATAAAATCAGTGGAACATGAACTTAACGAGCGATGTAGTTCCATCAATCACTCTGTTTTTTCATGCAAAAGCGCAGTTGAAACCATGGGAACTCATTTATGCCGCATTGATGCCCTGGAATATGAACTACCAACAATAAAAGCACAAGTGGTTGAAAATGACAACACTCAAATAAAACTTCAAATAGATGCACTAGCTCGGAAAAATATTACGGGAGATCTAGTTCTTTATGGTATTCCTTATGCATCCGATGAAAATCTTCCGGAAATTTTTTCAAAACTCTGCACAACCCTAAATCTATCTACTGTAAAGCCAAATTATATCCTTCGCACAACACCGGTGAAGAATTCTTCTAGTGGAGGAGCAATTATTGTCAAACTTCCGCATGCGCAGATCAAAACAAATATTTTGAGAAGAATGAAGGAGTACTATAAGCAAAACAAAAAATCAGTTGCTCTCCGTGATCTTGGGTTTGACAGTAATAGGTTTGTGCGAGTGTATAAAAGCCTCACTAAGAATGATCATACACTCTTTCGGAGAGCAAATGAACTTCGGAAAAATAATTGCTTACACTCTGTTTTTACGAGGAGCGGAAGGGTGTTCGTCAAAAAGTCACCGAAGGAGAAGCCGATTTGTATATTAAACAAGGTTTCTCTCGAATCGCTGCATACTGTAGGAATGAAGTTAGCTGCTGCTACTAATACTTCTGTTGCTGATGCTGCTCTTGTTGGGGAAGATGCTGTTAATTAACAATTGCTATGTTTCTCTTGTTTCTTTTGTTCATTCTGTTTTGTTTTTTTGTTGTTGCTAAATTTTCTGCAGTTTGTTAAAGCTTTTCTTGGCTAGTGCTGCCACTTTTTTTATTTTTTATTTTTATTTTTATTTGAATATGGCTTTATTTAGTACGAAACTGTAATAGAATAAATTTTGCGCAGTCTTCTTGCAAATGAACTTAAGAATGTCTAAGTATATAATAATAATTGAACAAGTTTTCAGATGTTGCTCAAACTTAAAAATTTTAAAAAATTTGCTTTTTTCGACGTCAGAGAAAATAATGTCTTCCGAATGCACGATAGTTTTTAAAGTAGTACTTGATGGTTTTTGGCCTAAATCCTGATATAGTAAGATGCGTTCTCAATGTGTTGTGTGGTGCAAACAATGGTTTTAATATTTGTCATCTAAATGCAGGTAGTATTCGTTCTAAGTATACAGTTCTTTACCAGATGCTTAGTACTTCAAAGTTGGATGTTGTCATGGTCACTGAAACATGGTTAAATTGCAATATAATGTCAAATCTTGTACACTTACCAGGATTCAGGTTATTTAGAAATGATCGTGATGGCAGAATTGGAGGAGGTGTGTGTATGTATGTCAGAGAGCATATTGCCGCAAAGTGTATATATACTTCTACTAGATCTATCATTTATTTGTGTTGAGATCAATAATGGTGTTGAAAAGTGTCTTCTAATCGTCGTTTATTCACCCCCTTATAAATTTAAGGAGGACAATTTGGGAGAGCTAGAAGAAACTCTGATGAGGCTTAATCCAAGATATGACAAGATTCTAGTCGGTGGTGATTTGAATGTGAATTATTTGAAGAATAATAGCGTGAATAGGCTTTTTCATTACTTTTGCGATAAAACTAATTTGTCAGTTATAAATACACGTTGGCCTACTTGTTTTCAATCTGCTAGTAATCCGTCACTCATAGATGTATTTTTGAGAAGTTCAGGGCTTGATTTGCTTGGATATGATCAAATCAGGCCTACTTCTGAGTTTATTCACGACTTTATTTTTTGTTTATTTCGTTTCAATAGTAATGTGTCGAATAAGATATAGAAAATAAGATCGAGAAAATAATAAGATATAGATCATTTCGTAACATTGATCTGACAGATCTTGAACTGATTGGCGGTGACTCTAATTGGAATCAAATATATTTTACCCCAGATGTTAATACTAAGGTCTTAATATTTAATAACTTGATCAATGAATTATATGATCGTTATGTACCACTAGTTTCAAAACCAGTAAAACCGAGATGCTGTCCTTGGTACAACAATGGATTAAAGTTGCAAATACTTGAGAGAGAAAGATTCTATAGAAGATATAAAAGAAATCCATCGGAGTATAACAGAAGGCAATATACTTTCGCTCGAAATAAGGTTACTCTGCTAATACGGTATTCTAAGAGGTCGTATTTACTTAAAAAACTTGATCCTAGGCTTAGTTCTAAGGAGTTGTGGAAGAATTTAAAAGAAGTAGGTGTGGCTGGTGACAAAAATGTGTCCAAATGCTCCTTTAGTCCTGAGGAAATGACTTCAATTTCAGCTCCACCTTTGTCAAGTCCAACCACTTTCCAAACTTCTTCAGCTGATGCTTATGCTCACGAAAGCTTTTTCTTCGATTGTATTGGTGCGGTTGAAGTTCAAAATGCAGTTTGGTCTATTAAATCAAATGCAATTGGTCTTGACGGCATTTCACCGAAGTTTGTTAAATTGATTTTGCCCATATTCCTTCCATATATAACACACATAGTAAATACATGTATCCTCAGTAGTCAGTTCCCTGAGTGTTGGAAAGCTGCGAAAATTATTCCGATCCCGAAGAAATCCAATCCCTCAAGCCCGTCGGAGTTTAGACCAATTAGTTTATTGCCTTTCCTAGCTAAAGTTTTTGCAAAAATAGTCTGCAATCAAATTCTTAATTATTTAGAGGCAGGGAAAATGTTCTCTAAATGGCAGTCGGGGTTTCGCCACAAACATAGCTGTGAATCTGCAGTTATTAAAGTAACTTCAAATATGCGCACGGCTTTGGATTGTGATAAAATTTGTATTATGGTACTATCAGATTTCTCTAAAGCTTTCGATTCCATAGACCACACAATCTTCCTCGAAAAACTTCGTCACAATTTTTATTTTTCAAATACAGCGCTAAAACTTATTTTAAATTATTTGAAAAGCCGCGTACAGATTGTAGAAACAGAGCAAGGAAACTCGAATCCACTCATTGTCAATTCCGGTGTACCTCAGGGATCTGTCCTAGGGCCAATTCTGTTTTCCTTATTTATCAATGATCTACCTGCAAAAGTTCTCAATAGCCAAACGCATATGTACGCGGATGATGTTTTAATTTATCTTTCTCGTCCAATCGGCTTGATGGAAGATTGTGTAGCCAGATTAAACGAAGATCTATTAAATATACATCAATGGTCCAACTCAAATAAACTGAAACTTAATCCTCGAAAATCTGTTGCAATGATATGCTCCAGAAGTGAAGTTTCACCGCATGATTACCCGCCACTTGTTATAAATGGTGATATTATTCCTTACGTTGAAAAAGTGAAGTATCTAGGTTATACCATTAGCAGTTCCTTAAATTGTTGCGATGCTGTCTCTGATACTATAAGGAAAATATATTCGGGTTTGCGTAGTTTGAGGTCTTCATCACATTTGCTTCTACCTACTATGAAGAGTCACTTAGTTAAAAGTTTGATTTTACCATATTTTACGTTCAATTGTTTAGTCTATCCTTGCTTGGATTATGAGTGTACCCGTAGAATAAATGTTGCTTTCAACGACTGCATACGATTTATACACAATATTCCGCGTCATAATAGTGTCTCTCATCTTAAAGCATCCCTTTTCGGAATGGATTTGAATCTTTACTACGACTTTAGAAATATTCTGAAACTCCATAGCATAATCCACAACAAATGTCCTGAATACTTAAATGAACAGCTTCAGTTTGCCCAGTCCCCAAGAGGTTTAAAACTAATTGTACCGCGCTTTTCGCACACTATTGCGGAACGATCTTACTTTGTAAATGCAATTCGCTTGTGGAACGATCTTCCATACGAATTGCAAAGAATAAGCTCATCAGCTGTATTTCGGAGGAAATTATTTTCACTTATGTCGAATCAAAATCAAAATTGAATTTCACGGCATTAAAAACATTGTTTTCTTTTTTTGAAATTTTTGAAAACTTTATCAGTATTTTAAATTTACATAATTGCATTCATACAAAATTTTTACTTATCTTCTTTTCTTGCTTCTTTTTAACATAATAATAAATTTACCCATTTACACAAATTTTATTGTTAACACCGTAATTTTAAGTTGAATTTAGATACTTAATTAAAAGATGAAAATCTTGTAGTATCATGTAAACCTACTCTCATAGAAATAAAATGAAATGAAATGAACCTACATAAATAAAAATGAAATGCTGTTCGTTGGTCATCGCATCACTTGAGAACGGCTGGACCGATTTGGCTCATTTTTTCTTTGAAAGGTTTTTCCGGAAAGTAAAATTGGAAAATTCGGAAAAAACTGACGTGCTTTTTTTCATGGGAAAAAATGTGTGCACCTATGTTTGTATGCTATGGACTCCGAAACCACGGAACCGATTAAGCTCAAATTTTCAAGCAGTTTTCGGTATTGGAGTATTCCTGTGAAGTTTGGTCAAAATCGGTCGACTACTTTAGTATTTTCGTACTTCAATTTTAAAAAAATGATCTTTTGTTAGTCGCAGCATAGCACGTCGGGCACCATCGGTCCAGCAGTTTGCCGACTACTTTAGTATTATAGTACTTTAGTACCAATTTTTTTTTTTATATATATATATTTACTGTTGGACCACTTACCCACTGTTGGTCGGCACAAAACTGTTCTCTAATCTGCACCCATAAAGCAGCACTGATTCTACGTTGGAGCGGAAAAATCGCAGCTTGGTTCTTAAGCTGATAACATTACTTTTCCAGATTTTGAATAGCATTCCGAACGCAGCTTTAGCCTTCCCGATTCTGGTGCACACATCCAGGTCGGTGCCACCACGATTAGCCGAGACGACACTTCCTAAATGTAGAAAGTTATCAACTTTCTCGACTTCCTGTCCGGCAATGTTAAGTTGAGCGCGGGTATTAGAAGTGTTCAGGGCTTTTGTTTTGGCTGTGTTTATTTTTAGCCCCACTTTGTTTGCCTCAGCTTCTAGATTTTGGACCATCAAATGGAGATCCATTATCCGATGTGAAAGTAGACAAACATCGTCAGCGTAATCTAGGTGTTTAAGGTAGGACTATGACTCCAACGAATTCCATAGTTACCTTCCGACAATGCTACACGGAGTACATCGCTGAGAACCACCAAGAACAATAGTGGGGGCAGTATGCACCCTTGACGTACTCCACTTTGGACCTTAAAATCCTTCGACACCTTACCATTGTGCACGACGTGACACTTACCGCCCTCGTATGTAGCCTCGATAATAGCTATAAGTTTTTCTGGAATGTCTCTCCTGCGCAAGGCCAACCAAATAGCATCTCGATTCAAGCTGTCGAAAGCCTTCTCGAAGTCGATAAACAGTAAATGTAGCGGAAACCTATACTCAACGCATTGTTCGATTATGATCCGTAAGGTGTTTATGTGGTCGATGCAGGAGAATCCAGCGCGAAAGCCTGCCTGTTCGACATCGAGAGTTGGGTCTAAATGTTCTTTAATTCGTTCTAGAATTATTCTAGCTATTATTTTGGCTACGGCTGGAAGAACGCATATACCTCTCCAGTTACCGCACTCCATCAAGTTTCCCTTCTTTGGAAGCTTAATGATCATCCCCCTTTTCCACTCCTGTGGAAATTGTTCACTATCCCAAGCTGTTCGTATTAGCGGATGGAGCACATCTGCCGTTGTTTTTGGCGCCGCTTGAAATAGCTCGGCAGGGATGCCATCAATACCCACCGCCTTGTTCTCTTGAGGGACTTGATTGCTGTTATTATCTCGGTTTTACTGGGAGGTGTGGTGCGAGTTCGGGAATTTGTTGCTTCGAACAGCTCATTCGAATTCGAGATCATACCGCCATCATCTAAGTGATTTAGCACTGTAGCAAAATGTTCTCTCCATCTAGTGAGCTGATCCTGATCCAAAATCAGAAGGTTTGTGATGCTGTAAACAGTCCTACTGTCGCACCGACTCACCGCTTCTTCAGCTCTTAAGATCATTAAGTTGATATATTGACGTTTGTCACGTCTCACACTACGCTGCACTTCTTTCTTCTTCGCACCATATTGGGCTTCAAGCTCGGTTCTCTCTACTGCTGAGGCCGCTGCAATCCGAACCCTGATTGCTGTATGCTCATCGATCCGTCTCCAGGTACCTGTAGAAAGCCATGTGCGGTGGTGTTCTGCTACGTTTCTGCTTCTTACCGACATACGTGCGTGCCCCAGTCACAAAAGCATTTTTCACAGCACTCCAGTGGTCATCCATGTTCTCTTGCAGTATGCTGCTGATTGCTTCTGCTTCTAAGGCAAGATGGTCCCTGAACTGTTGGCGCACTTGGGGAACCTTGAGCCTTTCGATATTAAAGATGGTGATGTTAAGTAGGTTTAAGCGGTTGCTGTTGACGGATGCAGTACGAAGGCGTAAATGAGCTATCATAAGATGGTGATCTCGTTCTTGTCTGACGTCAGCTACACGTCTGTTTCGGACATCCAGGAGACAATTTCTAAAGCGGCGACTGACTGATCGCATTGTGGTCGATCTGGTTGGATGTTCGTTGCCTATCAGTAGAAACCCAACTAATCTTGTGGCAGGTGTTATGCTTAAACAGCGTACCTCCGATGACTAGGTGGTTGGTATTGCAGAAGTCCACAAACCGCTCACAGTTGTCATTACAGTCTCACACGCCGTGAACTCCCATCACGTGCTTAAACATGGTGTTGTTGCTACTCACCTTGGCATTGAGATCTCCCATCACCATTACGATGTCCTCATTAGACGTTTGGTTGTAGGCGGCGCCTATGTGGCTATAAAAATCATCCTTTTTATCATCAGTCGCGTCTAGAGTCGGAGCATAACACTGTATGATGGTAATTTTTTTAACTCTACTCTGGAGCCTAGCTGTCAATATCCGATCACTATGGGGTTTTAAGGATATGAGGCTACTACGTGCTGCTGGAGTTAGCATGAGTCCTACTTCGGAACTCCGTGCACTCTCAGCTGGTTTACCAGAGTAGAGCATGACAGTGCTTGTTGGGGTGATGTATTCCCCAGCATCCTACCATCTTATCTCGCTCAGCCCTAAGATGTCTATTTTATACCGTGCGAATTCGCGCTCTAATTGGAGGAATCTGGCATTATAAGGCCCTTCCTTAAATGAGTCCAGAAGGGTCTTAACGTTTCAGAATCCGATCGTTGTCCGTGTTCGATAGCCAAAGGTCGTCATCAAATTATCCGTCCGTATCCGAGCAATTAGTTTTCTTTTACGGTTGTGGCTCACTGGGCCACAGACCAACCGACACGTATCCTGTTTTTTCGCAGGAAGCTTGCTATTCTAGCAATTTCCGAAGAAATTCCAAGATGGCACCGCAAGTATTGCTTATTAACAGAGATGCTAGGTTTTCGGCTGCAGTGGCCCTTCCTCGTTACTTAGCGGAACAACACCTATCGGGAGGTGCTGCCCCTACTAGGCCTTTGTTAGTCGTTTACCATCCAATTATAATACAGGGACTCGGAAACATCTCCACCGTTTGAAAGCGCAATCTTCTTTTTCTTCCTATTTTGGCGATGTTATGGTCTGAAAACAAGGGATCTTAACCCTCCCACGTCACTGCATTTCTGCTGATCCGCCTGTGGGGTCCGCCTCGTTTGAAAGCACAATCTCTTTGCTTAATCCACTTGACTATTGTACCTGAAATTCATAGACGTCCATGAATTCCTAAAATCTAAATGGAATACATTCAGTAAAGATATGCGTTACATTATATTGGAGAAACTCCACCTGTTCTATACCTGATGATATTTGATACATCAGATGCCAATGTACACTATCTAATTCGAATGATTGATTTATTGTTGCAAACGACACCCCTAAAATCTCTAAAGGATATAGTCTGTGGACAGGAGTCATGCTGGATAGCAAACTCTAAAAAGATCACTTCATGCTTGGAGAGGGCTAAAGCAGATACTTGTTAGAAGAAGAAGGCAACTTTTCCAGGCTGATTGACTATAAATAGATCAAGCAACGTTTTAGATTAAGCAAAATATGAGTTCAAGTTAGAAAATCGAAGTGAGTAAATCAACAAAAAAAGTAGGACGAACTAGTTTTGTAACGGGATAAATTTTGAAAATAAAAATTAAATCTAAAACCACCAAACGTAATAAATTGACTTTATTACAATATTTTCCGGAATGATGCAAAATTAAAATAACGTCCAATTTCTATTAATTGTTATTTCAACAGAATCACTGTTTTTTGGCTGCTAATATATGTACATCATTTTATTATTATTATTACCAAATATTGTGCGTATGAGTAGCTTAGAAATTTGTGATTTATCTTATAATTAAATCCGCATTTACACATACATATAGATATGCCCGAAAGATAGCAAATAACCATAAACTTCCCCTACGATAACTAAATATTGATGTTTGAAAATTTTTTAGCTGAAATGAATGTCCAATGGCACATTACTGCATTGTTCTCATTTTTCGACGTTATTTTATAAATGCATGCGTAATACTTTCATTAAATAAAAAATAATAAATAATGGTAATTACCTAGTATACAAATCGAAACGTAAATTTACGACGAAACAAAAACTGAAGCTGGGGCTCTTGTTGTATTGTTTTCTGCTTGTTAGCCGCATGGACAAACACCTCGTCCATTGCATTGGCAACTGGGTCACATGTCAATAGCAGAATATTTCGACAACATGGGAAATGATTTATGTTATCCTTTCAGTTCGACCATGGAGATATGCTGTATAACTATACAAATATGTCGTTATGTGCGGTGTTAATTCCTATTATTATTTTTTATTGTGCCCGCAGTCAAATTCGAGTGTATATTTATGCCTTCGTTTGTCATTCCATTAAAGGACCCATAGAAAGCATAGAAGACTTACATTGCATTTTTTTGTAAGTTTAGTTGTCCCACGTACCAAACTGATGCAGTGCCACCAGCTCACGATCTCCAGAATGACTCGTATTTTTATAACCTGAATGGTACACATCTGTTGTATATTTTATGGGTTTTCATCATCACACTTTCTATAGGGCATATCCTTGTTTGGTGTCGGGGGCTATGTCAACACCACCGAAAACCCGACGGTGTCATGGTGGACGAGAATGGTATAGGGAGAGGAACTAGGAAGGTAGAAATGAATAAAACTGTCAGAGGTTGGATGTGCGTTAGAGGATAATATATAGTACATACATATGTATGTAATGTAGTGGAATACAAATGTATTGCGTGAGTGTTAAGGATATTCTCAAGTGATGAAATGCGTGTTTCCCTCATTTGATGTTGGGTCTCACTTTTGTCGGGGGTGTTACGATACTATATAGCAGATAATTGGTGACTTACTGTGTGAGCGTAATGGAACGACATCTGGGAAGACCAATTATCTTTAATTAGCTAAGGCTTGCCCGTTAATAACAGGAACCGAGGAAAATTTAATTTAGGGACACAAATCGGGCATTTTTATTCACGTTTACCTTATCAGTATCCATTGATGTGTGTGGTACGTTGCGCACCCAACGACAGTTGTTTTCCGTAATTAATAGTCGAGAGGTTATTGCCTCCCCAATTGACGAATTTCAACAACTAGGTTAGGTACTAACGTATAATTGCTATCTCTCTAATGTTTACCTGTGTTTCCTTTATTTTTTGTGTAAAATTTCAAAGAACAATAAAAAGTTTAACTTTATTAATTTCACAATTTTAAAGGCTTAGGATATCCTTTCGGCAGATGAAACTCCTGGGGCAGCGACTTTTAATTAAACACAAAGTATACAAATTCTTCTTGATTACACAAGTTCAAGAGTTTAATTCGACATATTTTACAAACAATAAAATGTTTGTAGAGTTCTTTGTTGAATTTGTTTAGACTTTCAAATTTGATATACGAAAAGTTGAAGTGTATATTGGAAATCCCAACAGTCAAATTTCACAAGAACTTGAGTTGAAGTCAGGAATAAGGTTATACTGTACCGATGAATGTGTATCGTTAGAATTGGAAATACGCCTGCAGCAAAGTGAGTTGGTTTACTTAAGAAGGGTAGTAAGCAAATAATTAAAAAGTGTGTAACTTTTTGAAGAGAGTCAGATTTGTGTTTTGTTCGGTTCGGAAATATCACGGTTGAGTAGGCACTCTTTGCAATAATTGTTGTGGATAACCAACCCACTAATGGGGACTATTCGAAAGTTGTTAACGAAAGACCAGTCAGCTGATGGTGGCTGAGAAAACCAGGCAATTTAATCTCGGAGTATTTATATATTTCGTGCAGAATTGTGCGAGTATGATCTACCCTGCAGAATATTTGGCCTATGATGTTCTTGATGGGGTAATAGAGATTTGTTTATTTTGGGGCTTGCTTCTTGAAAGTTCATGGTGTAAATTGATGGGGTCAGCATTTGTACTATCGATTACAGTGTCCATTATAAGTTGTCATTATTTTTATGAAAAAGTATCTCCAACCACAATATAAATGAAATAGTACAAGTTCACCTACAAATGGAGACTAGACTCAGTCTATGAAAGTACTTGCATCTCAACAATTTCGGTTCTAGACACTCAATTCAATGCAATTCGCCCAGCTCCTTTGTGCAAACTGTAAATAGTGTATGCTTTAAACCAAACTTTTAAACAAACAGTCATTCCACCATAGCCCCAGAAATGATTGAGACCACGAAGTAAGGTACACGCTATACAATGTAGGTTACTTGTCTCTCCGACTAGCCTTAAAAATGGGCACAATTACTCTGCTGGAAGTTAATGACATCTACTTACTTACTTAGATGGCGCTACAGTCCGGGTTGGACCTAGGCTTCAACCAACAAACATATACAGCAGCCCGGCTACAAGCCAGCTGACTCCAATTGCGCACGCCAGGTTGAGGTCCCTCTCCACTTATTTGCGCCACCTACCGCGATGTAGTCCTCTACTGCGATGTCGATCGGGGTGGATTCGAAGACTTTCCGGGCTGGAACGATGAACTCCATCCGTTCTACATGACCTAGCCATCTTAGTCGCTGTTAGTTAGTAGTTATTTTAGTATGGACCGTATAGTTTGGCATTCTACCTTCTCCTCCACTCGCCGTCTATGCAGATAAAATCACTCGAAGAACTTTACTTTCAAAATAACCAAGGGCATCCTCATCCGATTTTGGCAAAGTCGATGCCTCTGCGCCATACAGCAGGAATAGGATGATTAGTGTCTTATAAAGGGTTGCCTTAGTAGTTAGAGATAGCACTTTGTTACTCAATTGCCTTCTTAGCCCATAAAAACAGCGATCGGCAAGAATTATTCTTCGTTTGATATCCCCACTGGTGTCATTTGCGGAGCTCACCATAGAGCCTAGGTAGACAAAATCCTTTACTACCTCAAAATGATATCTGTCTATTGTGGAGTTCTGTCCAAAACGCTGGTGTTGGGTGTCCTTTTTTGTAGACAACATATATTTTGTTGTGCTTTCACTGACCGCTAAACCCATCTTCGCCGCCTCACTATTAATACTAACGGCCCGCTGAGTTCTTCCAACTATGAAATGGACTTCTAAAAGATTGTACCTCCAGTATTACGTTGAAAAGATCGCATTATAGCGCGTCGCATTGTCTAAGACCTTTCCTGACATCAAACGGTTCGGTGGTGTTCTTTTCGACTTTTATGGAGCAACGATAGTTTCCCATCGTCTTCCTACACAAACGGACAACCTTGGCAGGGATGCCGAGATTAGACATTGCTCTGTATAACTCTCTATGCAATATTTTCATGGGTTTTTTCCACGATGTCGCCGTAATATAAATATTTGGTTAATGGTGGACTTTCTCGACCTGAAACTTCACTGATTAGGACCTATCAGTTTGCTGACGATCTATTTCAGTTGTTCATATAATACGACAGACAGGATCTTATATGCGATGTTGAGAAGTCTTATACATACCTCTATAGTTGGCGCAGGGCAGAGGCTCTCCTAACGATGTTGATATTCCACTCTTCGCGCGTACTTTCGTCCGACCAGATTTTACAGACGACTTCTGCACCAACTCATATCCTCCTGCTTTGAAAAATTCGGCGCTAAAGCCGTCGGTTCCAGCAGCTTTGTTGGATTTAAGTTTAGACATGGCTATCCCCACTGCATTCTGATCGGGTTGACGGGAATATTGACTATTATCGTCACTATTGAATGGCTCGTTCTGCCTGACAGCGGAGTATTGCTCATCGTCACCGTTTAGTAGTCTGCAGAAGCGTTTCTTTCATATGTTCTTCCATGGTTTATTACCATTAATGTCTCTGCAGGCTTCTGTTTTGGCCATGAATCCCTGGTATATTCCTGTAATAAAGTCTGTCAATAACCTCGATTGAGCGCTTCTCATGCTCCTTTTCTTCTTCCTCCGCTCATAAAGCTCGCAAGCAGCTGCAGTCCTTCTATGCAGCACCGCTTTGAACGCTTTGTTTTGCTACATGTGCTTGCCGGCATTCTTCATCAAACCAGGGGTTTCGTTGTGGTGGGCGAGAGAAATCCAGTATACCACGGGCGGCATCTTTGGTGGCGTATTGGCAACGTTACCACTGGTCGTCCGCATTTGCTGTTGTAGCATAGGACTTATATTGAGATTAAAGGAGACTTTCTCCCGTTAGATTCAAATAATCTTTTGCACAACATTAACAAATAATCTTAAGTTGATTTGCAAGTGCATAAAAAAATCATTTTGTTTCGTCAGGCTTAAATATCCTGTCTCTATCATCAGCTTCCGACAGGAATTTACCTCAAAGTCAAATAAAAAACAATCAGTTTCGAATACATACCTTTATCGTGGTATGTATTTACTTTTGGTGCAAGCTTTCTTATGAACGCAATGTAGATTTAAATTAATAAGATTATTTTTGCATTGTATTTGTAATTTTTTCTACTTTGCTAATGATTGATTACTCTGCTGTTTTTGAATATATTTTGCGACAAAATCATTAAAAAAAAATCATGGAAAAATGGTAGGGGAAGGTCATGTACCTTGGACCGAGTGCCAATTCCTGCCAATTGGCTGAGCATGTTGCAACAAGTTCTTTAATACATTTTCCAGTATGTCTATGGGACTCATTTCAGTTTGTGTTCATTTGTCGCATAACACGGACGTGCAAAAAAAACAACATAATATAAATTACACACTCTAAAGTATTATTTTCTGTGTTTTTTGAAGTGTTCTGTTCATTCAGTTATTATATTTCTTTCAAGTTACTGGTTTTGATGTGTAAGTATATGTATATATGTATTTCAAAATTCATTATTTTATTTCCTACAATTATACAACATAATGTGTTAAAATTTTGTACTTTTAAAGAAAGTGTAGTGAATGTACCTTGGATCTAGGTCTATGCATGTACTTTGGACCGGTCCAAGGTACATGCTTTTTGAATTTTTTTAAGAGTTCTGTTTTCCATTTTCCTCAAGAAAAATGCAAAGGAGTAAGTCAGAAGTAAAAAGACCAGCTGTTGACGTTGACGTTTTACGGCGAGCTGTGGAGGAAGCAGTGGACAATGGAAAATCCATGTAATGGTATGCAAATATGGTATGTTCAACGTTTCTAGAACCACTTTAATGCGGCACATCGCCAAGCACAAAGCATCGAACCATTTTGATTTCGTTTACGAAAGCCGAATCAACCACCGCCAAATATTTTCGCCTGAAGAAGAAGATCTTCTAGGAAAGTACAGACTTCCAAACTGCACTACGGACTACCCAGGGCTGAATTAAAGAAATTGGCTTTTAACTTTGCTGAAAAAAATAACAAAACCATTCCCAAAAACTGGTTTGAACAGGGTGCAGCTGGTAGGAACTGGCTTACCTTATTTCTCCAACGTCATCAAGCAATTGCTCTTCGAAAACCCGAGACAACCAGTCTTTCTAGAGCTACCAGCTTTAACGAAGCCAACGTAAAAACATTTTTCCGGAATTACAAAGATTGTTTATCCCGATACAGCTTTACACTTGAGCTAATATTCAATATCGATGAAACAGGTAACTATTTAGCTCTTAATTTCGGTTGGAGCTTCAGGTTATTCATTTAACAGGTAATTCTACTGTTCATGTTCCGCCTAAAATTCTGGCTCAGAAAGGTGCTAAACAAATAGGAAGTGTAACGTCAGGAGAACGAGGGTTAAATGTTACTATAATAGCTGCAGTGAATGCGATCGGAAACCACATGCCTACAATGCTGATATTCCCGCGCGTAAATTTCAAAGATCATATGATCAATGGAACGGTTGGAGGTGCCAATCCCAGTGGATGGTCCACTGAGCAGTTATTTCTCAAATACTTAAAACATTTAATTTCATTTGTCAAACCAACAGAAGAAAAGAAGGTGCTTTTAATAATGGACAACCACGGCACTCATATCGCTATTTCGGTAATAGATGATGCAAACAAAAAACAATGTTATTTTGCTCACACTTCCGCCTCACACCTCCCACAAATTGCAGCCACTGGATAGAGCAGTGTTCGGAGCTTATAAAACGTTCTATAATAAAGACGCAAGCGATTGGATGTTGTGTAATACGGGAAAGCCAGTAACGATTTATGATGTGGCGCAAATAGTTGGAAAGGCTTACCCGAAAGCTTTTACCTGCCAAAATATTACAAAAGGTTTCCAAGTAAGTGGTATTTGGCCGCTGGATGAAAATATTTTCGGTGATGATGAGTTTCGTCATCATACGTAACTGATAGGCCTCTCGATACTGAACCTTTAAGTGAGCCAGGAATTTTATTAACACCGACTGTAAATGCTTCGCCGATTGCATCGCCTTCACATGCATACAAAATCGAACCTTCAACATCTAAATCTGCAGTAGCTCTTTCTAATAAGATGACGTTTGAACAATCTTCAAAGTTGTAATTTCGCCGGTGCAAATAAGACCATTCCCTAAAGCTGCACCCAGAAAGTTGACCAAAAGTGGTGGACGCAGATTGGGGAAAAGCAGATACCCCTGAAAAAGAGAAAATTCTAGCTAATCAAGCAGCAAAGAAGACATCGAAAACAAAAGAAGTTAAAAAGAAATTGGTAAACCATAACTCTTCATCTTCAGAAAACGAACCCCCAGCGGTCGGAATCGCACGCCACCCAAAATCGAGAGCAGAAAAGCAAAAGGCACAAGACTTTCTCGCCAAAGATGCTAATGATCCAAATGATGATCATGATGATTTCGACGCCGAAAGTGATTGGTCGATTTCGGAGTTGCTTACAGCTGACAGAAAAAGATATTAAATTTCTAACCTTTTTTTTCTTATTTCTTTTTAGTCTGTTCTTTTATTTTCAGTTAAATGTACTTTTTAATGAATTAATAAATGGATTGCATTTTTTTTAATAAAATAAAATAGTATTTACACTGCATCATTTCAACACAATTGATTTCATTCCAAGGTACATACACTAACAGTCCAAGGTATATTCAGTGTATGTACCTCGGACCGTTTGAGGTTTCCTTGCAAAAAAGCGTTTTTCAGGCATACGTTAATACTTAAGATGTCATTTTAACACTATTGAATATCCCAAAATAATACACTTCTTACATAAACAAACTAAATTGGAAACATTTACGTCGAACAAAAATTGCAGTAAAAATAGTAAATTCCGGTCCAAGGTACATGACCTTCCCCCATATATTAGAACTACACGCGAAACATAATATGTATTTACAGATGACAGACAAATGATAAAATCGATTTAGCGATAAACGAGGGCAAAACCAAGTATATGCTGGCAACAAGAAGGGACAACCAACACCGACGAATTGGACAGAACGTCAGAGTGGGCAGCTATAACTTCGAAATAGTAAGGGACTTTGTCTACCTTGGCTCTGCTATAAACTCGAAAAACAAGTTTTGTTGGGCTTGTAAGGCATTTCAACAGTAAAGCCCTATCTCGAGCAACCAAGGAGACTCTGTATAAGAACCTGATCATCCCAGTCCTGCTTTACGGCGCTGAAACATGGACTTTATTAAAAGAGGATTTAGATATCCTTAGTCGCTTCGAGAGAAAAATTCTTCGTAAGATACTCGGTCCGGATTTGACAAATTTTGGAGGAGAAGATTTAACCACGAACTATACGAGCTGTACAGCGACATCGACCTAGTCAAAAAACTGCTGGAAGTCTCAGGTGGCTAGGACATGTAGAGCGAATGCACACTAACGCTCCGGCCCGCAGAGTCTTCCAATCTAACCCGGAGGGCGACGTAGTAGAGGACCTACTCGCTGTAGGTGGCGCGAACTTGGAGTGCGCAACTGGAGGCAATTAGCTAAAGACCGAGCTAAATGGAGAGGGTTGTTGGTTGAGGCCCAGGTCGAACTGTAGCGGCACCTAAGTAAGTAAGTAAGTTGGACCACTTACCCACTGTTGCCCGGTAGTGTTCTCTAATAGAACGTCGAAACCACCGAACCAATTGAGCTGAAATTTTCAGACAATCTTCGGTATTGTCCTGAGAGTGAGTGTTCCTGTGAAGTATGGTCAAAATCGGTCCGGTTTAGTAGTCATTTAGAAGGAAATTGCTTTAGTACTATCATTTTTTTTTTTGTTAGGTGCAGCAACGCACGCTGCCAGGTACCTTCGGTCCAGCAGTCTACCCACTACTTAAGTACAAAAAAAGCGATATATATATTTAAGGTAGGACAACTTACCCACCGTTGTCCGGTACAAAACTGTTCTCTAATAGACTTAGCCCCAGGCGACCGCCTGACAGTTGTTGACATAACGAAGTCGCGTGAGCGGCTTAACTCCTCCGGAAAGCGGACTAATTATTTCGATTTACGAATACTAGTGAAGGAGAATGAATAAACAAAATAAACTGTATGCTTTCGAGGAGTTATTGAAAACCGTTCTACATGTTTGCGCGAATTTTAATAAATAATTGAAAAGCAATAGCAACATGAATTAACGTTATAATATCGAAGAAATTTTTTGTTATGGTTTATGCACCTATTATCTTTTTCTCAATTTTTTTTTGTTTTTTAAGCCTTATTACACTAATTAAAAATTTTGTTTTTTAAGTGAATTTCCTATAGTGGAATTTCAAAGAAAAACCATTTTTTTTTATAGTATTAGTAACTTCCCCTCAAAAATGTTTTTTTATGGTTTTTAGGCCTTTTTACACAAAAAAAAAGTTAAAAATTTGTAGCGAATTTCCTATGTTAGAAATGGAAATGTAAATGTTTATGGAAGTAAATTTGCTTATCGTTATCGACTCCTTCAGTAAGTGAATAGCAGCTATTCGTATCCCCACCAATAGCACAAACTCCAACAAGACCATTACTTACCTTTCAACTTTGGATTTTCAATATTTGGATAGCCTATGGTTTCGGACATTGGGAATCAGTTTCAGAACAATTCGCGGTGTTACTAAGGTCAAATGGAATACATCACAAATTAGATACAGCTAACCAGGCGAAATGATTGGTAGACCGATAGGTCTACATATTGAAGCGAGGACTGCGTGCAATATAAGGCGTAACTGCGCTGAGTCCAAGTGAATTATGGAATGAAAAAAAAAAAAAGAACTCTAAAAACGCCATCTTAACAATTTAATAATGGATTTCAGGAAAAACTTGCGTACATAGAGATATCGAACCAGACCACGATGCTAGACTCCTTTTTGTCTGTTCTCCCTACCCTAGCAATGGCAGTCTGGCTATAAACAGAATTCGTTTTCATGTGAAAGACAAATAACAAGCTGAACTGGAAGACAAAGTCTTACGTTGCAGCAGCCAATACACGACCACTACGTTATTCCACTTCGTTGCAAGTAAAAACTAGGAAATGTGTTTTTTTTTTAGATGCATTACACTACAGTTATGATAGGCAGTAATATCTCATATGCCAACCGGTAGGGATTTTAATTAGGAAAAACATAGGAGCGGATTTATTGCTTTATTCCAAGTCTTTATAGAAGAAAGCAAGTGCTATACCTCCTGAGGGGTAGGTATTGGATGGCATCTTCAAAAAAGGTGATCGAAGTGAGATTCAGTTCAGTTGTACCACTCTACTCGTTTTATACCTTAAGAATGGGGGAGGACCTTTTTTCGTATTCCAATAAAACTTATAATCTAACAAAGTTTAATTGCCTGAAATTCAATGACCGGCTTTCAACCACTCTATCTAGAAAAGCATTTATGCTCTGAAAAAAATTGATGAAACCTTGTTAATAGAGAATCGTGATCAATAAAGTCCTAAGAGGTTCTTCTGTAAAGTTGACAATAAACGAGATGGTCATAAACATCCAATCAAGAGAAGAAGGAGGAATACTTGATATGTTATGCCAAAACTTCAATCGAAGCGATTAAGACAACTTCCAGCTTTCTTTTAATTATTTCGAAATTCAGGTTCTTTTTATTCTCTGACAACTAAACATATCGATCAAATTATCAAAACTAAAAGTAATCAAACAAATTTCCAGCTTCCAGATAGTCCAATCAAGAATCACGAACTGAAACTAAATACAAAAGTTAAAACTCTCCGAAATTTCACATCTATATGTAAATTTTCTAATTTCTAAAAATGAAAGGCCATCAGAAACATACTCCAACTTTCACGTTCGAAAAGATTCATACATACCAAATTGTCATTAGATAAAATGGACACAGTGGATTTGAAATGTATCTGTTTCACTCCCCCCAAAACACACGCAAAGATATTCATCATACAAACTGGTCCTCTGAGATCCATTACGTGGAGTCCACACATCATCACTCTTATTGCAACATATTAGGGGATAATTCAACCAAATACAGTTACCAGTTGGAGTTATGGAGCTGTATTAGAATTAGGGTGAAAACCAAAAAAAAAAAAAAAAACAGTTGTGTGCAATTAGGGAGTAATAAATTATTGATATCAGCATCATTGCTCATTTAACCCGGAAAAACTCGTCCGTCACGTGGTTCTAATTGTACCAAGGAAAATTGGAATTTGTTTAAATAAAAGTCCCCCACACAGGGAAAAAGAAACACAAGCACAGGCAATTTGTTTTTAAAATACATATGTCAGTTAGTATGGGTTACCATGCCTATTAGTATTTTATGTTATCACATTAGCATACAGAAGGGCAAGAGAACATACAGAAAGGGAGGAAGCAGGCACTCCAAGGATTTGACTGCGGATGGAAAATTGAAAACAATTCTAAATATACGGCCAACAACGAAGGTACGAAAGAAAAAAATTCCCCACATTAGCGATAAGAAAGTGTCAACGTAAACGTGACAAGAATTCTGAATAATGACGCCACAATAAAGCGAAACTGAGCCATGCATATCAAATATACAAATATATGCGTGCGGTGAGGTACTGAAACACGAAAATCACGTCCAACAACGAAAATGTCGGCCTATATCATTTCACAAACACCTGCAATGGATTTTATGCTATAAAAGTGTGGGAGTTATAAGAAAAACAAAAGAAAAAATAACACCAAAAACTTGCATTTGGACTTGGTGCCTAATGGTGTCAACCCCTACCTATAATTAAGGCAGTAAGGAGCAAAGTGGACCACAAATTCAAAATTGACGCTCGATTTCTTTCTTAATTCGAGACATTTTAAAAATATAAGCCGATTACCTCGACTCATCGCATATTGATTGAAAGATAATAATTGAAAGCCTGCCACAAACCTACTAAAAATCTTTGTGCGTTAGTTCACTTTGCCTCAATTAAAGTTTAAATTGTTCTAAGCTTTTATATGATCAGCGCGGCAGCATACATATCGGGCAGCATTTGGGCCCACTAAAATTTGTTTTTGTATTTATTGTGCAAAATAATATTTCTTGCATTATGCTACAAGATAAAGGTATCTTTCAAAAGCATTAATTGTTAAGACAAATAACAAAAATTATTGCTTACATCACATAAAAAAAATCGTAGTGTTCATCCAAATAGTCAAAAGAATAATAATAGAAAGCCGATTATGTGACCACCAACCGCAAACGCAAACCACTGGGTGATTCAATGGTGCACTATCATGAAAAAAATAGTAATAGACAGGGTGAGCAACTCAACATGTGTAATATAAAGCAGGCAAGAATAAAAAAAAAACATAGGTATCATAGGAAAGCAGGATTGGTTTTAAAAAAAAACCCTTGGCGCAACAGCTCTTTTGGAGGATGGACCAAATTGAAATAAATTTGATTAAGCTGGTGTCGCAAAAGCCACCAGTTGTATATTAATCATGAAAAAATATTTTGAGTGACATGCACACCAAATGCGAAGGGTTTTATTAGAAAAAAAAAAAAATCTTTAGGCGACGACGAGAATTAGATTTTAAAATTCAGCGCGCCACCACACTTGAACATAAAGCTTAAAATTAAAAGTGAAACAAGTATTAAAAACTTAATGGGCGAGACTGCTGGTTAACACTTGCCAATCCAGGATACCTATTTAGAGTTCCTTTTGTGATCAAGATGACCAGGCCCGTTGAACCGGCAGAAATGCAGAAATGCTACGATACGATACGATGTTTGGGGCCTAGGTGCATTGCGACTTATAAGATCTATTGTGCTGGCCCAATGGTTAATCAGAAGTAAAATTCAGGCTTTTCATAAACTTCAATAATGTCTTGGGGTTCCAATACTGTTTCTCCGCAGGCATTCCCGAATGCATAGTTAGGGCTACACAACTCAGCTGCGGTATAGCCATTTTCCAATGTGGAGCCATCTCTGTACTAGATTTTTGTGTTGAGTGGTGTGTTGAGACCTTTGCTTCTTCATTTTTGGCGATCACTAATGACCACTTCGCATTTTCTGAAGGAACCGTTGCCTTGAGCCAGTCCGCCGTTATTCTATTTTTGCAGGTAAAAGGTAGCTAGCCTAACTTGAAGATACATCCGGGGAACTACTCCTCCTTCTGTTGCAGGATTCTGTCCAAAATGGCACCTTGGACTTGCCTGTGCTGCTCTGTCGTCCACGTGGTGGTAGGATATGAGGAATGACACCAATTTCCTCAGTGTGTGCTGTATCACTGTAATGGACACAGGGCTAGTGGGTTTGGGTGAGCTTGCCTTCCTTTTAGCAGCGTTATCTGGTGCTGTGGTGTAGTCTCCTCTGGGACGCTTTAGGGGGAATTCCCGTAGTGGAAATTGAGCCAATTCGCGAGCGTGTTCTAAGCTGAACCCGTCCTTAATGTATTGCTTGAGACGTGGTCGTTCAACCCCCAAAGGTTTGACTTTGTCCCACATCTGGTCCTTAGCGTCAACGGTTTGAGCCCTAATCGTCGTTACCTCCGAGCTCGGTGATGCGAGGAGGGTTTTTTCGTCCTGTGGTGACAGGAAATCAGTCGAGTCAATGATGCCTGAACCCCCGTCTACTGGCACGATTTCACGTCGTTCAATCTTGACGATAGGACCAAGTGCCCTGTCGGTAGAGGTTGAGGGGTCCAAGGTGACATCGGTTTGCACTTTAGGAGGTGTGCATTCCTCTGGTCCCTTTACCTGGAGACCTTGCCTCCCTCAGAAAGTTATTTGACCAAAACATTTTTAAATGCATTGTGAGTTATATGCAGATTACCAGAGCTGTTTTCATCAATGCATACCAATCAGACCCCTCTTGTGTTTGGTATTTACTAGTTGCATACCCGGCGTGTGCTAAATACGGGCATTGGAAAACTACGGGGTTGGTGTCCAGCTAATCGGGATGATTTTTTATTTTTTTTTTTTTTTTTTTTCGTTTGTTGTCTTTGCTTCTGATTCATTCGTACGCATACCAATCACAAAAAAAAACTACATTTTTCCAGCCATATGACCAACCTACTGCCAGTTTTATGTCTGCGTTCAGTGTTGACGTACATATGTATGTAAGCTTTCGCAATTGATCGAACTGGCTTTTTTATACATTTCATGAGAAATAAATAAATAATTGTTTGGTTGCATCAGAATTTGAGTGAAACGTTTAAACGCTAACCTGCTGATTACAGATGACGATCAGCTCAAGGCACAGAGTATCCAGCGCTAAATTTCGTGGGCAACATGAGACGTATGAGCTCGTATTCAAATCAGCTTTTCGAAGCAACAAACCGGACCCCAAATCGTCACAGTGATAGTATACGCGATCAGTTCCCTTAAGAAAAATAAAGCTATGAGCATCGATGAGAGCATCTCTGCCGAAGTATTCATATGGAATAATTTTCTCAAAATGGTTCAGAATTTGGAATCCGAGGCAAACAAACTGACGCTTAAGGCAAATACAGTAAAAATTAAAGCCCTGAGCATTTCAAACTCAAACGCTTCACTTAACATTTCCGGACAGGTCCAGAAAGCTTACAGCTTTCTGTATCTTAGAAATATGGTGTGTAGCAGGATCAAACGTGACTACCATTGTCACCTACAAGCCGCCTTCGTAAATAGATACACATTATATTAGGGACTACTCGTAACTGACCCGTGCTCGCCTTTGCCCGCCTGCCATTTTTAAGACAAAAAAGTATTTCCTTTACGACAATTCTACAGTCCATAGATAGCCATATTGTTAGGACTTACTGAAAATGTAAAAAATGCTAAGGATTATACATATATCCCAAAGATTGCGAAGAGACAGTGAAAGGAGAATGAGGGTGGCAATGATGTAGTGGTAACGTCGTCAATTGTCATGCTAATGGTTCATGGTTCAAATCCTAACGTCAGCAAGCATCTCATCTCATGAAATATATAAAGTCAGTCCGATCAATTGCAAAACTTTGCGTGATCACTACTGCGTATAACACTGGCAGTAGCTTGGTCATATGGCTGGAAAAATTGTTCGCTCTGTTGATGATGATTTGCCTATGACATCGGTTACCGGGAAAAAATACTGTGAATCAGAAGCAAAACTAAAAAAAATAAAAAATGTCCTCAGTTATCTAGACGACACACCGGGAGTTTCTCTAAACCATAAACAACTGAGCTTCAAGCCATTTACACCAAATCTTTCTCTCTCTCTCTATCTATCCTTTCCAACGCCCGCAACGTGCGCGCAATTTAAAAAAAAAAATAATAATCTCGACTGAGTGCAAATTCGAGATTATGATTAAGAAAAAAATTAAATAAATTCTGAATTTTGTTAAAGACATTTTTAATTAGATCTCAGCTCTTGGGACGGATCACAATAAAACGTATGCCATTTTAAAATTTTGACTCCATGCAATGCAACTACGAAAATCTTGTTCAAATTTGGATAATAGTTTTTACATGATGCGTGTTGAAACACTTTTACACTTACAGTTTTAAGAAACCCTTTCATTTCCCGGGATAAATAGTATCCTAAATGTTGACATATGTACATTTCTTACTTACTTAGGTGGCGCTATAGTCCAGGGTGGGCCTGGACTTCAACCAACAAACCTCTCCAGCCAGCCCGGTTACGAGCCAGCTGCCTCCAGTTGCGCACGCCAAGTTGGTTGAGATCCCTCTCTACTTGTTTGCGTCACCTGCCGCGTGGTCGTCCTATACTGCACCGTCCGTCCGGGGTGGATTCGAAGACTTTCTTGGCTGGAACGTTGGGCTCCATCCATATGTACATATACGTATATAGTACATATGAACGTTGGAAGTATGATCGGTCACGTTTCTTGGACTTTAGGACAAAAGCTTACAAGATGTTCTAATACGGAACGGAACATGCTAGGAACGGAATCGGTATCATTCTTGCGGCAGGGATACTTGGTAACGTCTTGGCCATTTCGAAGTCCAGCGATCGTTTGATATCTCTCAAACTTGTAATACAAGGAGAGGTGTGGAATACTATCAGTGCATATGCTACCCATACTGGGTGCGATCAGAGTGAAAAAGATGAATTTTGGCTTTGGCGGCGCCTGATAACTTATAGCAGTAGTGGAAAGTAAACCCAAATTAACTACCATTTGGTAACTAGTTTCATGAAGTCTCAGGTAAAAAATTGCAAAGTGAACCTGAGGGAAGCGATCGCTCAGCAACACTCTCTCCTGTTAACACAAATTTGTATGGAAACAACAAAACACTTGTGCAAAGTAAAGCTCGCCTCGAAGTGGAATGCAGATGTTACAAGAAAAAAGAAGTGCGCCCAGCTTCAAGTATAGAGTACGGAGGCCCTGTATCGGTGGCTGGAGAAAATATCTTCCTCAATTGTTAAAGCAATCCAGGCTATCCAGGAGCTGTGATGACACAATATGAACAGGAGCACAACCATCTTCCAAATAGCCGTACAAAGCAGGTGGAATGCTTAGGAGATTCGTTCGCCAAAGTTCATTAACAATGCTCATAATCCATTCATCCAGCTTCTTGTGGATGACAACAAAATTATGCAGAGGTGGCGGCAGTATTGTGAACGACTTTTGAATGAACTGTTTCCCCGGCTATACTTTCCAAGAGCCACCCCTAACTGTGAAGAACTACCCGACATTACAGTCGAAAAGTCAGTGAGGCATTCAAATACTCAAAAAAAAAATGAAATGCGGTTGGGCCAAACGAGATACCTTCTGACTTCTGGAAAAAGATGTGGGACATTGGGTTTAGATGGCTCAGAATTCTCATCTTCAAATTTATGAGAAGTGTTACAATGCCCAATCAATGGAGAGAAAGTTACCTTCTCCCTGAGTATAAAGGGAAGAGTGATACACGAAACTGTGATAACTACCGTTCAGTGCCGCTTCTTGAATTTCGGAGGCCCTGAGGCAAGTTTCTCTTGGGGGCCCCTACTTTTACTGTTCAATTTTAACAAACGAATGTTATTCAAGTGTAAAATCACCCCTCTCTTTTCTTTCGCTTTTTTGGCAATTTTTTACCAATTTTTCGTTTTTTCACAACGTGGAAATTGCCGAATCGCCCTGAGGCAACTGCCGCACTCACCTCCAGGTAAAAGCGGACCTGCTACCGTTCGATCAAGCTGATGTCATCATCATCATGCAGAACGATGAACGGGTATTATTTTAAATTTTAATTTTAAATGCAGTATCACGCAACTGTTAAAGCGTGTTATGATATAATAATATTAATTTAGGGCGACACCTCATTAACGGCCTAGGCCTACCTTCTCGCAACAACTCGTGTTGTGTGCGTTATATTTTTCGCACAAATGCAAGGGACCTACAGTCTTGTGCAGTATCCGAAGGGCGATTTTTATTTTGAGAAGCTTGTTCCTGACAACAATACTCTCCGATGTTTGTCAGACGTTCGCGAGAGGTGAGACAGTTAATGCACCGATTTCTGCATTATCAGCACACGCGCCACTCGGTCCAATTCAATTGATGAGGTTTTGAAATATAGGAAAAATCTTAAATTTCGTTTTTATTCCAATTTTTGAAATTCTGTAATTATATCGAATTCTGCAAAACTTTTTTGCCTTATGATGTGTACCACTCTAATGAGTAATTTTACCAATTTTGAGTCAAATCGGAGGGGGGTCGTTCAGAGGTCCCCATATAGCTTCGGCGATTTCTCGTAGAATGACCCTGATTTCAGTTATGCGGAGTAGTTTGAGTATAAATTAACCCTCTAACAGGCAAAGTTAAAATAATGACGGAAGGTAAAGCAAAACTTTTGTTTAGGCGTGATATTGGTCTAAGAAGTACAAATTAAGTGACGAGATAAAAAAAAAAAAAAATAATTTAGCCACCAGATAAACAAATTCCATTGGGTCCTCGAGCTCATCATCAGTAAAATCAGATTCGTCTGAATCTATTTGAACCGAATCCATGAAATCTTGAATCTCTATTAGACACTTTGGATATATTACTTTTTTTTTATATCACTGATTTTTCTCCATTTCTACAAAAAATTTATAAAATTTTTTTTTTTACAAATCGCCTATCAAGAGCAAATTTTTAAACGCTTAAACGAGCAAGGCCGCCCTCAGGCTGCCTTCGGAATTTTGTTGCTAAATCACATTTACATATTCAATTCACACTAAATACAAAGAGTGCACTAAAATATATATGTTTAATACTTCGAAACAAAATTTTTACTAAAATCTGACAGTTAGAAACATATTTTATTAATTTTTCAATTAATTTTTTTCTCTCCACTGACTTGTCACACAGAATGTACTTTTGCTGCCAAAAGCATCAGAATAAAACTTTCAGACCAGTAAAATTATGAAACTGCATACTTTCCAAAAAGCTGTAAATATTGATTGAGCGCGAAATATTTAAAGATTCGAATTTAATGAAGTTTATGTAATAGCTGCCTCAGGGCAGCCTTACCCGTTAGACGGTTAATAATTTCTGTTGTAAAAGTTTTTTTCAATTAACCGGGTTTTTCAGTTAAGCGGATTTTAGTTAAGCGGAGTAATTTGTATGAAAATTGTGAAAAAATGCTCGGTGACAAATTTTGTCTTTCAGTTAAGCGATTTTTTCAGTAAAGCGTAGTACAGATAGGCGGAGTTGCCTGTAGTGAGCATCTCTAAACGAAACCACAGTGATCGAGCAGAGTACTGCAGTAGGCAGCTTCCAATATTCAACGAAAGTAGTTAAAAAGGAATAATACTTCTCGTCCAGACGACACTTAATCGGGAGCATCTCTAGACGAAACCAGAGTGATCGAGCAGAGTACTGCAGTAGGCAGCTTCCAATATTCAACGAAAGCATCTAAAAATGAATAATACTTCTCGTCTAGACAGCATTAGATCGGTTCCAAGGCAGAGACAACTAAGCAGTATCCTGTCCAGACAAGCAATGAAGAGGATCATTATTCCATTGCAAGTCAATAACAAAATACCCACTTAATTCTCAAACAACATGCTTTTTTAATATTACAGATTAAACAAATGCATACATATTTCCGAAACTTAATATATTGAAGCAAAATTAATGAATAGTGTACCAAGTACTCGTAACTGAATAGAATCAGAAAATAAAATAAAATAATAAAAAATAAAATAAAATAATAAAAAGAAAGAGAATTAATGCAAAAATAAATTCGAGTTAGAATTATATTATCCGTAATCTGTAATAATGTGACTACATATAATTATAATAACGTATGATTCATTAGCCAGTAAGATAAGAACAATAAATTGTACCACAGCCACACAAATAATAGTATTAAACCATAACAAATATATATAATATATACTATATAATCCATTAGAAAACAAGGTAAATTGGATGGGCTTCAACAGACAATTAATCAGCTCACAGGGGCAATAAACGCTCAGATTGAGGCTATAAAGAAAATAGAAAGGCGACTTGGTGCCTTGGAAGTAAGGGCACAAGAATCAGCCACATCCCCGACAAACCTCCAACCTCCTAGAAGTGAACAAGACCTAAAAGGAATTACAAACTTTTGATTCCAACGCTATTCAATATGTATCCTGGCTCCACAATGGGAAAAAAATAATGAAAGACTATGAAAGAGTGAAGACGAGACGACGAGTGAAGAAGAAGCAATATACAGAGCAATTCTTCAAAGTATCAGGCAAAATATTAGGGGCGGAGTGGAAACAGCGGTTATATTTTACAATATATTAGACGCCTATTCCAGACATTTATTTGAATTGAACAGTGCTTCCCAAGTGTGAAAAGTTCAAATATCTGGGATCTATGATCAATAGCAAAGCAACTTGTGATGACGACATCAATCATCGTGTAAGCGTAGGGTGGATGAAGTGGCGAGAAAATTCCGCTACCTTCTGTGACAGAAAAATGCCCCCTAAGTTGAAAGGAAGGCTCTACACCGCAGCTGTGCGTCCAGCGCTCGCATATGGTTCACAATGTTGGACGATGTACAAAAAGTATGAGAGCAAATTAACGGCAGCTGAGATGAAGATGCTTCGCATGACAGCAGGAGTGACAAAGCTTGATCGAATAAGAAGTTCAAAGATCCGTGGAAGCTTTCACATCAAGGAAACCATCGTACAAAAAGTAGAGCACGACCGGCTCAGCTGGTATTGCCACGTTCAAAGAAGAGATCATTTGAACCCTGTTAATAAGGCAATATCTATGCACGTTCTAAAGACATCGCGATACCTATAAACGCCTGGATCAGACAAATGCGACGACATCGGCATTTCATTGGCCTCAGTAACCGAGTGATCCAAAATCGGCGGGCCTGCCGATATTTTCTGAGGTCAAATAGGCGAAGCCCACAGGCGGATCAGGGGGAGGGTTGTGATCCCTTGTTTTCGGAGCATAACCTCGTTGATAAAACGAGAAAACGCCGACAAAAGGGATATACGCACCATAGAACGTCAATTTAATACTCTTATGCAGGGGAATTCCAGCATAGATGAATTCTATGCGAACGTTAATCATCAATTTTCATAAATTTTCGCTCATTAGATGTATTTATTAGAGGATGGAATAGCGATCTTTCACTCCCGGAGGCTTACACCTCATGTTGAGAAATCGAAATTATAGAAAAAATCTAAAATCTAAATTATACAAACCTAGCAATGCACCAGAAAAACATCCACAATACAGTTACAGCCCCAATCAATCAAATATTCACACCTAAATCAAGACAGAGCCAGGCAAGGTCAGGACACGCACCAGTACCTCAAAAACTATTGTCTATATAACAAAGGAACATGGCATACACATTATCACAGAAACGATCATCCAACACCAAGACCAAAACTGTCAGTTCCTATAGAAATTGACCGATCCGTCCAAACAAAGCATGTAAATTATGTGAACAGGTCGGCCTATAACCAAGACACTAACAATCGTCCCAACCATAATCAATACACTAAGAATGAGTCTCTTAATGTTCCGCAAAAACGTCAAAGATTATATAATATCGAAACTCAAGAGGAAAGACAGTATCTTGACGAATTTGACGAAGAATACAGAAGTTTTCTCTAATAAATAACATGTCATTTATTGCCGATTTAACTACATACCTATTAATCATTATCATTGTAATTATAGTATATAGATACAAATATAAGAACGAAAGGGAACCAATGAAAATTCAACTACCCTTAGTAATACAGCAGGTAAATGGCCTCTTCCAACCTACTAAGATAAATTGCCGATCTACGGGCCGTTGACCTTTATGGAGGGAAGAGTTAATGCAGCGATTTTTGCATTATCAGCACACGCGCCACTCGGTTCGAATGCCAATAATGGAGAATAAGATATTTATTAAGTGAGGTGTAATATTCCCGTCTGGAATATTTTCCCACATTCGGCAATAGATACTTTTAGCCTGTAAGTATGTAGAAGTGTAAGTTGAAATTGTACTTTAGAATTAAATTTGCTGTAATAAAGAGTCATTAGTCTCTGTAAAAAAATATTTTTTTACCTTTTGAACGTATAAATTCGTTAACTGGACCGTAAAAAAACTTGTTGGTGTTTTCTGGGATTCGAAGATGGAACCTCACGCACAGTGGTCCGACACACTAACCACTTGTTCCACGGCGCCCACTAGCGTGTTACGTAGCACAAATACAACACTTTTTTTCTTTTGTTGTCGTATGGTGGTTGCTTCCGAAGCAAAAATGTGCGAAGAAGAAAAAAAGGTAAATGTAAACAAACAAAAAAAGGAAAAAATTGTCATTGGCTTTTTCAGAGCAAAAGAGTAAACTAAATACAAGATGTTGTTCGTAAGCCTCGAAAATTATGCATTGCAGTCGTAAGCATTTGCCGTTTCAACTGCTTTTTTGCTCTTGCTTATTTATTTATTCATTTATTTTTATTTATTTATAAATAACATAATCGCTGTACATGTAAGAGAGTACACTTAAAATGAGTACAGGTAGGAATAGGCAAACTTATTATGCATACAAAAAGAAATAGTGTGTTAAAAGTACAACATAAAAATGATACATTTAAAAAAGGAAATACAATAATAAAATAGAACAAGTAAAATTAAAATTAAACAGTAAATAGTTGCAAACATCTAAACTAAGAAGATTAATATAACAAATGAGAGTAGTTTCAGTTTAAACTAGAGAAATACGAAAAACATGCCGATTGAAATGGTCTGCATTCGACTTTAGACTTCACCTGGTATGGAAGGTGGTTCCAAAGATTTACAGCATGAATGAAGCTACATCTACATGATGTCAAGCGAGTACGAGTATATAAAGAAGGTCTTAAAGTTATATAGCGACTGGATCGGCTTATTGTACAGATATGCAGATTGCTTCTTGTGAATAACGTTGAAGAGTAGAACGCAGGATCTATATTTAAAAAAATGTTCCAATTGGGAAGCTTAAATAGAGCTGAACATCGTCCGCTTATATATGAAAATTACAATGGCACAACACAGTTGGAAGGTCATTATTGAACATAGAAAATAGGAATGGACCAAGTATTGACCCTTCCGGGACACCACTATTAACAGGACGAAAACTAGACAGTTGGGAATTATACGAAACAGCTTGGACACGATTAATGAGATACGATAATATTAACTTGTCAGTGGGACTAGAGAAATTAAATTGTGTTAACAGTTTATTACAAAGAAATTACGGGTTTACACAGTCAAATGCCTTTGAGAAGTCAAGCAATGCTAACAATGTCGTTTTATTTTCATCAAAAGCTTGGCGAATGTCATCAGATACTTTAAATGCTGCAGCTTTGCAGCTATGTCCTGATCGGAAACCCGATTACATAGGGGTTAGTAGCTTTTTGTTTTCGACATACCATATACCTTTATTTCACGACTTACTTAAAATTCAAAGACTTTAGACAAAAATGGAGGAATAGCGATGGGTCTGTATTCTGGAGTATTCGCTTTTTTAGGAATAGGAGTCATTTTTGCTTTTTTTTCCAGATATTTGGATAGGCGGATATCATAAGGATGGTATTGAAAATGTGGGTAACATGAGGCAATATTATTGGAAATAAAATTTTTATAAAATCTGGGTGGATATTATCAAGGCCGACATATTTTCGTTTGATAGCAAGTATCGCCATTCCGACCGAGTAAAAATCAAATCTATTGACTGCGAAAGCTTCTTCACTATCATTTTGTATCAATGACAAAGGAGAGTCAATAGCTACTGGAGCGAGAGTACTGATCGTCACACGTGCACAGACAGACAAAGTCTTTCGACCCTCTATAGTTTTATTGTATGTTTAGATTTTTCGGCCCACTCATATCTGAAATCTAAATCTCTATGAGAACGGTTCAAGTACCTATACACATCACCACACAAAGAAGAAAGTGGCTGAGGATTTGGTACAACTTAGGCACGAAGACAACCCCATTGCAAAATTCACCATGCTGTTGAATCCACTCACCCAATCAGGCAGAAGAGCAGGTCGCCCTAAGTAAACGTGAGGCGGAATAATTTAGGAGAAATCCAGAACTTTAGGAATGAGCTGGAGGCTGTTTTTTCTCAGAACAAAATGGCGTGTACGTGTTATTGACTCCCAAGGCCCCTCGTGGAGTGGACGGAGTTAGCCAAACCTTGTTCACACCTAAAAAACTTTTATTTCATCAATTTGACTTACTTACATGCATATGTATGTACATATTTATATATAAAATCATTGTGCCAACAAACAACATACAGATGCAAGTGCGTACGAACCTGTGGGTGCGCTTTATTCGGATTCGTTTCTGATCCATGTAATTTTTTTTAACTTCCTTACTTACTTAGGTGGACGTGGTGGAGGTTGAGAGTAGGAGTTGGTAGGCCTCAGCTGAGTGAAAACGCTTGTGTTTTCATATGATCGCATGCACTACCGTTTGGCCAGCCAATTTTTTTGAACGCTTATTATTATTTTTTTTCTTTAATTTTCTCTGCCACTTAGTACTAACCGTTGTTTAAAGCCTTTTTAAAAAAATGTCAGTGATCGAATGAAAGGAAAGGGTATAGACAAAGTGTACAGATTCGACGGAAAGGGAAAAGAATGAGTGACAATTCTTATTAGGTTTGAATTATTGCAAATTGTGGTTTTAGTGATGAGCAACTAAAAATGATTTTCTGAAATTGACTGTGCGCCCGAATCAGGCTCTAAAGTGTAGATACATACGTACGTGCTGATGATGCTACATGATTGTGTTCCAATTGAACAGATGAACTGGCGGGACCCTCATAACCTTAGATCGGTACCCCTCTTTCGCCTCGCTTGTCACCGGACCAATTATGGCCACTTTGAACCCATGTCCAGAATGTTGCGTTTGGCCAATAGCGCACATATAACCTTTGATTTTCGTCTCAGCCGATCCTCCCTTAGAAAGCTCCTTCACACCTCATAATCCTTATAATTTTCCCCACACTTTCTTCTTAGTATATTAAGTCTTAAAAAAAAATTAAAATAAGGCCCTTTAGCTTAGTTATGTAAGTTCTCTCTGTTAGTTTTTAAGCTTAGCTTTAAGTTAATTGCTTGTATTAAGCTTAAATAAATAAACTCGCGAGAACAAAAACTATTTACAGTTACTTACTTACTTAGGTGGCGCTACAGTTCGGGGCGAACCTGGGCCTCAAAACACAAGCCTCTCCATTTAGCTCGGTCTTTAGCTAATTGACTCCAGTTGTGCACTCCAAGTTCGTGGAGGTCCCCTTGAACTTGTGCGGGTCACCTATGGCGAGGAGGTCCACTACTGCCTCGTCCCTCGGCGTTAGATTCGAAGACTCTGCGGGCCGGAGCGTTGGTATCCATTCGCTCAACATGTCCTAGCCATCTCAGACGTCCAATACGCAGTTTTTTGAATACATCGATGTCGCTGTACAGATCGTATAGTTCGTGGTTGAATCTTCTCCTCCAAAATCCGTCAAATCCGGACCGAATATCTTACGAAGAATTTTTCTCTCGAAGCGACCAAGGATATCTAAATCCTCTTTTAATAAAGTCCATGTTTCAGCGCCGTAAAGCAGGACTGGGATGATCAGTGTCTTATATAGAGTCTCCTTGGTTGCTCGAGATAGGGCTTTACAGTTGAAATGCCTTACAAGCCCAAAAACAAACAGCAATTGACAAGAGTTATTCTTCGCTTGATTTCTGCGCTGATCTTGTTTTTCGAGTTTATAGCAGAGCCAAGGTAGACAAAGCCCCTTACTACCTCGAAGTTATAGCTGCCCACTGTGACCTTCTGTCCAATTCGTCGGTGTTGGTTGTCCCTTCTTGTTGACAGCATATACTTGGTTTTGCCCTCGTTTATCGCTAGACCATTTTTGCCGCTTCCGCCTCAATGCTTGCAAACGCACCGGCGACAGCCCGCTGAGTTCTTCCGATAATGTCTATTTCATCGGCGTGTGCACGCAGTTGTACAGAATTGTGATAGATTGTGCCTCCGGGGTTGGATTGTGAGTTCCGCACAATCCGTTCAAGTAGAATATTAAAGAAGTCACATGACAGCGCATCACCTTGTCTAAAAGCTTTTTGACATCAAAGGTCTCGGTGAGGTCATTACCGATCTTGATGGAGCAGCGAGCGTTCTCCATCGTTATCCTGCACAGACCGACAAGTATGGCAGTGATGTCAAAACTAGACATGGCTCTATAAAGCTCTTCTGTTTAGATGCTGTCATAGGCGGTCTTGAAATCGATAAAGTGGTGGTGAGTATCGATTTGGAATTCTTGGGTTTTCTCCAGGATCTGCCGAAGTGTGAAGATTTGATCGATGGTGGACTTTCCTGGCCTGAAACCGCACTGATAGGGTCCAATCAGGCTGTTGTTAAAAGGTTTCAGGCGTTCACATAATATCGCAGAAAAGATTTTGTATGCGATTTTGAGGAGACTGATGCCTCTATAATTGGCGCAGTTGAGGGGGTCTCCTTTCTTGTGGATCGGGCAAACGATGCTGAGATTCCATTCATCAGGCACTCGTCTGACCAAATATTAGAGATGATTTGGTGTATGCACTCTACCAATTCATCCCCAACTGCCTTGAAAAGTTCGGCCGGTAAGCCGTCAGGTCCCGCAGCCTTGTTGGATTTCAGCTTGGATATTGCTATCCTTACTTCATTTTGGTCAGGTGGACGAAAATTTTGACTATCATCGTCTATGTTGAATCACAGTAAATCAAAGTCGGTGCTGAGAATATGGAAAAACTACTTCTGCAGACTGTATAACGGCGACGAAGACCAACATCCCGCTGTCAGGCAGAATGAACCATTTTACATAGACATCGACTATTTACAGTAGTACCTTGATAATGTGAACAAATTAAAACAAGAGCCTGTTCACATTTTGGGGGGGTTCTCATTATCGGAACAAATTTTTTCAACTAAAAGTTAAAGAATTTTTGAATTACGAATGCCATATAAAATGAAAAATGTTCTTTACCCAATAAATAACATTTGGTGCAACATGGAAAAACATGTCTGCATAAATAACTGCAAATACCAAAAGAATAACAAAAGAAGAATGCGAAATATTGAGGAAAAATTCACATTATAGAGGTAAGAAAATTTCAAAGTTCACATTATAGAGATAGTAATGTGGTTTTGCTTAATTTTTACTAATGAGATTTTAAAATTAATTGAAATCAAATACCGTTGTTGAGATGTCTATTTTTACAATTGAATGAAGGCTTTTAGAAGTTCTTTCTTCAAAAGTGTAGAAATTGTGATACGAGTATATGTATGTATTTGCAATTATTTTACTTAATATCCAGTAATGAAGTACATGTGTACTATATTTTGCTATAATAAGGATCTTCAAATGCGGACGATGCGCCCGGACAAAGGGGTATCGAGAAAACGAGATTGCGAATGAACAATTGACTTTTATTGACCATAAATCTTTCTTTAATATGCCTGGCAGCCACTTGAAGGCGCAATTCAATTCCTTAAAGCTCCAAGAGCAACCGCATAAGCGAAACATTACCCAAGGACTTCATTAAACCAAGAGATTCATTAAATTCCCCGACAAAAGAAAAGCCAAGACTTTTGTCTTTGAGTAAATGCAATATAAAGGTTCTAATGGACTTCCTCAACTCTCAGCTCAATTGTTGAACACATTTTATTTGAATGCCCTGCCATCATTTTTTTTTTTTTTTTACTTACAATATTTCATAATCTAATGCCTTTATTACAATCACAGGCAATTACTTATTTTTCAACAACGTAACAACCCTCAAGATAAATCATTCTTTTCCATTGTGTAAGAATATGAATAAAGGCAACGGCATGTGAGCTCCTTCTAGATCTATACATCGATGCATGATGTTAATGAAAGCTCTTCTGATTGCTAAAAATTAAATGGAAAATCTTACATTCCATTAAATTTGCATTACTAGTTTATGGGTATTTGATTTGCATTAATATCTAGCGTCGCAGCACTTCAGATTTGCTTCTATATTTTGTGTGTGTACAATATTTAACGCATGTTAGCTGTTCTTGCGGATGAATATAGGAAGGCCAAAGTCAATCGTAAGACTATTGGTCGTAGTATTATGGAAATCCACTGGGCTTATTTTATTTACACGGCATATAAAATTCCATGAGCTTAGTGTAATAAAACTACATTCTTTTCCATTGAAATTCTTTTACTCGATTAATATTTAAAGCAGTACCAATTTAAAAACGATTTAAATGTATCTGAGCCTACATTTTTCACATCACTGCCTTATAAGCGTTATTGGCTTCGTATAATCATGTTATGCGAGAAATAAGAAAAGTGGTGCGTATATAAGTACAGTTAAATTCAATTATGAACAATAAAAACCCTTATCCTTCTTTGAAATTTCCACACGGTCACTAATTTACTTGCTTTGGAATTTCGCTTCCCAGCAGTAGGTACTGTCTGGCAAAATTTATTGATAAACTTAACTTCAACTGGATTTTTTACCATTCAAATTATATATGGTATTACTTTATAATGTACCCCGACCGAGCTGCATCAAGAACTTTGAATAGTACTCAAAACAGAAGTTTTCTTTCCTTAGCTTTATAAAGGAAATTATGAAAAACCTTGTCTACGTTTCTGGGAGAAACGCATAAAAGAAAATTTACCGATCAGTAACAACTTTAAAACTTCGTCCCGGTTTTTTCTGTACCTACTTGCAATTTGAGAAGGTGAATTTGAAGCTATGGAAAATGGAATTCTCCTTAACACCTGGATAACTGTTAAGTGAACTTTGTAGTTTCTTTGAAAGTTTTCGATGCACTTAATTAATTCTCAATAAGGAATGAACTTTAGGATTTCGTCGAGAATCTAAATTTATTGTCCTGGGACTAAATCATTGCTATGATTAGGAATGCTACTTTTAGAGACTAATCTTTGTCGCAATATTATCAAGTATTATATATGCAGGATACAAGAATGGGACGTGTGTGTTAAGTTCTGACAAAATGCAAGTTTCTATCAAAATGCATTCAAACTTGCCTGGAATTCGAAATTAATTTTACTGTCTCACCGCTTTAAAAGTATTCTGCAAAATAAAAATCTGTGCTATTGCAATGGCCTTTGAACAAAGTCCGTGAAATATAAAGCACAGAATTATAAAAAATATTACATATTGAATAAATAAAAAGAAGATATTCTTAATCATTTAAATTTAATCGTGAATATTACTGAGCAAAAATATATAAATAAAGATAGTATAGTAATGAATAACAAGGAGAAAAATAATATATGAATTGATGAAAATTTAAAATTTATAGTACAATGTTTCACGGGCTTGAGGGTAAACATCTTTTTTCAGAATTTCTCAACCTTATAAAAACGCAGGATATATTCATGTTATTGTACAAGAAACGCACGTAGAGAAGAAGTACATTGCTGGATACGAACAATGTTTTGGAGGATATAGATTGCGATGGGAAGCGGTATATAGAAATAACAGACAGGGTAGAGCGATTGGAGGCGGGCTGCTTGGTGTTAAGAACTGCTTGGGAGAACGAAAAATAACAGTAGAATTTGGAATAAGAAATCAATGGAACATACTTGTAGTTACTTGTGGAGAAGAACAATTTGAAATTATCCCAATATATTTATGGCAGGAGACTTGGAACGCGCAATTTAGCGACTTAAACGATTATTAGCTCAAAATGAAATAAAGAAGGTGCTACTGATGGGTGATGTACAATTTACTACTACTACTACTACTAATCCAAATTCTTACAAAGCAAACAAATAAAACAATATTTAACTAATATGACATCGACAAATTTACCTCTCGCATTTAACCAACATCGAGTACACATTATTTAGTAACAAATGCACTTTAAACTTTTAGAAAAATACGATATAAAGAAAATTAATGAAATACCTAACATACAACCTGTTTTATTCAACCTTTTTTTTGGAAAACCCTTTGTAAATCCGTTCTGTTTGCACTTTTTGAAAGGAATTCAGAAAGGATCTTGCAGTTAGCAATATATCAGTGGAAAAGAGTATGTGGACATCGATATGCAACATCACAGATTTAAATCCCATAAGACCCACGATGACGTACATAGGTCTCGATAAGAAAAAATACTTAATGAAATAAATAGGCACCAGTTTTGGAATTTCTTGGTCCCAAACCACTTCATACACTACACATACTCGTATACTCGTGCATATTTGATGTAAAAGCCCATGAAGTGGCCTGGGCTTAGCTTTTCGCAACCGCTCGTGATGTTTGCGTTATATTAATTTTCATACACTTGGCAGATACAAAAATGGACCCCTAGTGAACACCAACTTCTGTGGTCAATGGTGACCAGGTGTACCCCTTTACTTTTTTTCTTAAACGGATTCCTGCAGACTATGCCTCTAATTCGAGTCACGAATTAGCTTAAGCTAGAATAAGAAGAGGGATTGTGGGATATCACTGATCTTAAAACCAGAGGTTCAGTCAAATGACATTCAAGCAAATGCCGGCGTACAGACTTCGTGCCCAGAGATTAAGACTTCAGTATTGTTCATAATAAAATAAAGTCTTACAACTTCACGAATGTGTTTGGATCATTGTCATGGGAGAGTATTTAAGTGAACCGTATCTTTCCTTGTACATGAGGTTGAACTCCTAGGAGGGGTTTTGTTATAATTGTAATTGTTCACTTTCTAGAAATACAAAATAGCAAAGAAGGCGACAATATAAAGCAACCAGATAAATCTTCATAAATCTTGTTTTGCTTTTCCTTTTTTTTTATTTAAAATCTAAAACAAGTATCGCAAAATTGCACAAAAATAAACTGTTTGATACTCGGAATTGCGAATTCTTTTATTCAACATACCGTATCCATAGGTTTAGTGGTAACAAAATATTTGCAGGTACTACGTGACGATATTGATCTATAATAGCTACATGTTTTCTTCACAGAAACAAAAAAATGTAATTTGAAGAAACCAAAGAGGAAAGCAAAAATACCAAAACCGAAATTTCATTCACCCAACAACCATAGCACATATCTCGTGGTTTTAAAAAGTTGACGTTATACTGTACAGAAAATTATGTACACAAGTATGTATGCATCAAAGGATACGACTGCCTTCTTTGGAATCACTGCTTTGAGAATTTTCGTTTAGAATGATCGAAGAAACGAGGAAGGACGAAATTTCTTATAATTATTTACAATACGTGGGCATAATTTGTAAGGTTTCGTAGAAATTGATTACTGGCAGGAATGCTTAATTCAAACCTTTCCTCTCCACAAATAGAAGTACATAATGTACAAAAAGTTCTTACAATTACGTATGTGAATCATGAAGTTGCTTCACATAATTGAATTTTTTATTTTTTTTTAAATTAATTTCTTTGGACAATTAATTTGTAAGATTTCTCCTCGTTTTGAACATATACAGCCTCGCTGTGTTGATTTAAACATTGCGCCATGAATGTATATAGGTATCTACTTGTGAATGAAAGTTCCATAGCTACAGGAGCATGTTTTGCATTTTTATTATTTTTATTTTATAAAGGTATAGGCATCTCGAAGAGAGATATGAACTCTAAGGGATTGTTAAAGGATTTTCTTTAATAAAAAAAAAAAAAAAAAAGTTGAAGCACGTATTATTTTTTTTCTTGACTAGTCATGCGGAACTCATTTCAATCAGTTCCAAGTTCCCAAAGGATATGTGACACCATGTGTTTATGCAAACAAGTATCATAATTTACGTTCTCTTATTAATTTTTTTTACAACCGTCATATTTTATTACCCTCAATATAAATAGATACATATTATATGTATGTACGTACGCGTGCACCTGAGTAGCCTTAGAATTTCCGCCCGTGCCTTGAGAAGCAATATATGGGTATAAATAATCCTTTTGGCGCGCGTAAATTATAAAAAATTAAATGCGAAATATTCATTAGAAGTTTCTAAATTAGGATTTATGTGCACTGCATGAACACGCGTAACTACATACATTGAAAGATATTAATGGGTAAGATGTTTGCACCTTAAATTTAAGCAATTGATAAGTTCAAATTACTTTTTACTTATGGTACTTATGCCCTGCCAGGGCATAGGGGGACATAGGGCGTCAGCAACGCTTACGCGCCATCGTCTTCGGAGTTCTGGAACGCGTTTCAACTCTCATCAACTCATCCCCAAAGTCCGAGATTCCTTCTCAACTGTTCTGCGCCATGTGTCTCTTGGATGCCCCGCTCTTCTACCTGATTGGGTAAGCGGATTCTATTGCATGGCATATTTTGCAATGGAACTATCTTCGGTCCGCAATGTGCCATTTTCTCCGACGTATGGTGACTTCAATAGGTTCCTGGCCCATTGTCATATGGAGCTGTTGGTTTAAGATGCAGTTGGACCAGAATATCCTAAGGATCTTCGTTAACATCCCGATGACGGACACTAACTGCAGCCACAACTTTTACCATACTTCTTTTAGAACTTCTGCATATCTATTTATTTATTTATTTATTCGTCTCCAAGTATTATAAACTTTTTAGACTACTTACAAGATCAAATATCTGTGGCAAAAAGGAATAACAGCATAAGTGCCTTTACACATTCCAAAAAAAGTATTTAAAGATGTCTTTATCGTCTCATTTCCCTACCCCTAATTCAGTAACCCCTTTAGATAATGAATTCCAGACATATCGAGGCAATGTTTCAGCGTTATAGGTTCGCCTTTCCTGAGGGAATATTATATAAAAAATTTTAAAAACAAAAAATATTTCAATAACGGCATAAGTATACTTATGCTGTTATGCCTTGTTGCCACAGATATAACATTTACAAACCATAATAATAGTATCCACTTAGGCAGATAAAACATCACGAGCAAAAAGAGCTGAATAATAGATCCTTCTTTTCTTAAGAGGCTTAAGGTTAATTAAGACACATCTGGCTTCATAATTGGGTATGCTATTATTATCCCATGATAGCTTTCTGAGGGCAAATCTTGTAAATCGCTTTTCAATCCTTTCAATACGAATCTCACTGTTGTAGTAGTATGGATTCTATACTACACAGCAGCACTCTAGTACAGGGAGAATTAATGAAATATATAATGATTTCACAGCATATGGATCCTGAAAATCGTTTGAGTTTCGAGATATGAAATGTAAATTGTTCATCAAAAATTACTCCTAGATCCTTTTGATTAGTAATCCTTTTCAGGCAAGAGTTTAGAATCATATAATCAAACATTATAGGAGACCTGATTCTAGAAAATGTTACAATTGTACACTTACCAATATTGAAACTCAAGCCACTATCATTACACCATTTCGCAACATTATTAACGTCGTTTTGCAGTTCTAGAGCGTCCGACATTGACTTTACGGACTTGAATATTTTCAAATTTAAAAAAAAGTAATGCTTTCGCTTATGCTGACGACACCGCTATCATAGTACGACACAAATCTTTGGAGACTGCAACATCAATAATGCAAAAGGAATTCAACGAAGTGGTAAAGTGGTGCCACGATATGGGTTTAGTTTTAAACACATCAAAAACTAAACTAATACACATTCACGGACCTAGATCCAAAACTGGGAGCATTCGCATAAGGTACGAAAACGGGAGCTGTCCTAAGACGTTGGCGCAAGATATAGGGGTTGTAGATGAGTACAAATACCTAGGTGTAATTATCGACAGTAACTTCAAATGGGATAAACAAATTAAAAAAATAAGATCCGAATTAAAAAAGGCGATTTTTGGAATGGTGTATTTGAGTAGGTATTCTACAGTGCAGGTTCTAAAACAGGTGTACTATGCACTTATAGAGTCAAAGCTCAGGTACGGTGTTTTGGCTTGGGGTAATGCAACTATGTACATAAAGGATTTGCAAAGACTCCAAAACTCCGCACTACGAATTATATCCCGAAAAAGACGACCAGGAAGTGAAGATTTCAATGTGCTGAATGTGGGAAATATCTTTAAGCTGACGGCGGCGCTGGAGTATTATAAAGATCAGCGGTTCCAATTGCCTATCACCCACGAGTTCAACACAAGAAGACGTGCTCAAAATCTTCTCCTTATGCCCAGTTTCTACAATGAGTATGGTAAAAGACAATTAGACTACGTAATCCTACGTAAACCTAAAATAATGAATAGTATACCACCAAACCTAAAAAATGTCATAAACTTGAATTTGAGAAAAAAAATATTAAAAAAACACTTTTTATCTTAACCCTTTATTAAAAGAAAAATATGTTTATATAAAAAAAAAAAAAACTTTAGCTCACTACTTTTTAAAGATATATACGTTGTAACACAACCTCCTGCAGATAAGTCTCTGACTTCGCGGGAAACTAAATAATTGTAATGAATGTTGAAGAAATAAAGAAAGAAAGAATTTGAAAAAAAAAAATCGTCAGCATATAAGAGGCAGTTTGAATTAGAAATGTATGAGGGTAAATCATTGATTAATAAGAGATAAAGTAATGGGCCTAGATGGCTACCTTGGGGTACTCCAGAAAAATTTTAAATTTCATCTTAGAGAACAGAACCAACTTTTACATACTGTTTACGATTAGTTAAATAACTACTGATCCAGCTTAAAATGTTTGAATGCAACCCAATCATTTCCAACTTCTTCACCAGGACATTGCGTTGGACACGATCGAATGCCTTGGAAAAATCGGTATACATCGAATCGATTTGAAGACGCATTTCCACATTACGAAGGCAATAATTCGTAAAAATGATCAAATTCGTTGTGGTGGACCTTCCGCTCACAAACCATGTTGATGTTCGGAGATATGGTTGCGAACTGCAGCATACAATTCACTTTTCACTATAGCTTTGAATACGTTGGGTATTAAAGGAAGCTTAGCTATTGGTCTGTAATTTTCCACAGATCTCTGCGATCCAGATTTATAAATAGGTTTAATAAATGAACTCTTCCAGCGGTCTAAAAATTCACCGCGGCACAAGGACATATTGAAAATAATGCATAACGGCTTTACGATATTAGACTTGCATAGTTTTAGAAATAGGGGTGGAACATTATCTGGTGGAATGTTCGTACTTGTCGAGAGCCGACAATTCCATGAAAACTTCATCCTCAGTTATGGATAACAAGCTCAAATCAACCATTTCTTTACAAAAAAGTATTCCACTGCAGTCAATTGATTCATTGACGAAGTTTGATTGAAAAAATACAGCAAACATATCATATACCTACATCTTTTAAATTGTCACTGGAAATGCTATTATAAACTATGTTGGACGGGATTCCAAACGATTTACGTTTAGTGTTAATAAACGACAAAAATGTTTTAGAGCCATGTTTAAGTTTGGATTCTATTGACCATATATACTGCCAATACACAAATTTCTTCAGGAATTCATTTTCATTTCTCAGCTGACAAACATTGCCTCGCAAAGCTATCATGGATTTACTCTTTCTATAAGCCTTAAGCATAGCCTTTGTTAATTTCGATAAAATTTTATTAAACCAGACGGCCCTTTTTGAATGTTTTGGTCGTTTAACCGGCACATACTTAGAAATCGATGATTCTAATATGTTTCCAAACGTAGTGTAGGCTGCATCTAAGTTCGAAGTGTCGAGGATTTCTTGCCAATCAAATGAAGACAAATAAGAATTTATGGAATTATTGTATAATCTCCGTTTTTAAAGTCAAATTTAGGTTCGTAAATAGGATTATCAGAAACATAAGAGTTTAAGACCGATAAATTAAAAGAAACATGTACTGCTTTATGAAAAATGCTATTATTTGACAGCAAAAAATCCGCTTCAGAAACAGAAACTTCGAGCTCCTTATCAATAAAAACTAAATCTAAAATTCTTCCTATAGAATTACGAACTGAATTTACTTGACACAAGTTCATAGCAGACATATTATCAACTACTTCGAATTCAAAGTCTTTACTGACGTTAAGTGGCATATTACATTTTTTATCATCACAAAAAATTCATTTTGCATCGGATAAATTAAAGTCTCCTAGTACTATTGCGTAAGAATTACTGCCTAGTGAATCAACAATTTGCTTAATGTTAGAAACATGAGCTTCATAAATTGCACTAGGTATCAGAGTCTGGTCGGATATAAGACAGAAAAAAATATATGTATTTCAATTTGACTCGCATGCTTAGAAGCAAAAAAATCAATGCATACACAAATTTCCTCAATCATACCAGATGAAACCGAAAGTGCAATTTGTTTGCTCTTAAAGCTCGAGCGAATAGCCAGCAGAACACCTCCGCCTCTACTAAATCCAGTTTGAATGGGACATAGATCATTCCGATTTCCGGTATATGGTACATCAAATTCAGCAGTAAATATTTCAGCGGAGAAAAAACTTTCGTTCAGCCACGTCTCCGACAAGGCAACAACATCATATGGACAGTCAGCTGCAGCGATGAAGAAGTCGTTTATTTTTGTTCTCATTCCGCCCATATTTTCGTAATAGAAAGAGAGAGAGCGACACACATTAGCGGACAACACGTCAATAATTGGAGGAAGAGAAATTTGCGCTAAGTGAGCTTAATTGTAGGTAGATCCATGTCGTTTTTTTTGATGAAATTGAAATTCGCGAATACGAATTCCCTTTTGCTACCAATTAAAGTTGGGGAATTAATATCTATGTTCCCCGGAACACCCAATTTGAAATTTACAAATTTCAGCGACAGCTCGTCAGCCCCAGATTTTATTAATTTGTAAGATGCAATTTTCGATGAATCGATGTTAAACACTGAAGAAACATATTGAAGAATTGATTGAGATGTTGTAGTAGCCTTAAAGGAAGATAAATGTAGTCATTTCAGATGCGTTAGTACATCCAAAGAACAAATGTTATTAGTTCCAATTATTGTTTCTCCTCCAACATTTGTCCGATTCATCTTAGTAGCCTGTGAGGCTATACCATTTCGAATAAGGTCTACATTAGACTCACCAGAAGCAGGCTGAGATGTTATTGTAGCTGTACTAGAAGAAGTTTGAAAATTCGTAGCAGCAGCAGTAATGGCAGAGACGTTGGATGAATTCTCCTCTGAATCCAAATGTAAAGTGGATACAGACACACCAGCAGATGAGCCAGACTTGGCTTTAGCAAGAACAGCATTGGGAGTATTTGGACTGTTAACATTCAGTTGTTTTGCGACGGTTTTATTTCGCGAGTCTTTAACAAGAGATGGGGAAGCACGACCGGGTGCATTGACCTTACTAAGAGCTTGAGAGCGCGTAGTCACTTGCGATTTACCACTAATTGTCAATGAAGACATCGAAACTAGTTTTTTTTAATTCAATGATTTCACTGTGTAGTTCTTCGATTTTAGTAATTAAGAAATCACTGTCGATCAAAGTGTGGTTGCACGAAGGGCAATGAGACGTAACCATTTTAAACTTTAGTAAAAAAAGGAAAAAGATTAAAATTAAAAGCAATGTTGTACTAGGAATAGGAATGCACATCCGATCACGGCGAACGCTTACTGAGACAGTGAAATAGATATTTATATTCTGAATTATCATTACTATTAGGTAGATGTTGTTATTAGTATTATCATTTATTATTATTATATATACATATTTATTTATTTATATATTTTATTAATTTTTCATAGAAATTGGTGCTGCAAGACTGGGCATGAACTTACCCGTCTACTGTAAGAGCTGGGAAGATATAGAAGAGGTAGAAACCATCAAGCACTTGCTGTGTGATTACATAAATCTTCAAAATTGCCGCCTCCGCCATATGGGAAACAGCCTTTTTGACGAACTTAGATATCTCTTCCACTAAGGAAAATGATATGTTCCATAAAGAGCGTAGGTTGGTTTGTAACAGGACTAAACGAAAAATAAAGCGTTTTTGTTATACATACCTAGGTTCCAGATTCAAAAAGGAAAACATACTGAACAATATAGCTCGCGTGAAAAGCACTTTCCTCGAACCTAACCTAACCTAACATGACCTTATCAGTTCCATGTATACATGTTTTTTTTTAGTGTGGCATTAAATACATAATAACTTACCTTTTTGGCTTTAAAAACGACTAGAAGGCAACTTTTGGCATTCCACAAGGTAGTCATCTGGGCCTGTTGATATGTATTTTATTTGTGAATGATGTTCACGACATTTTCTAATTCTGTGATATTTTAACTTTCGCTGATAATCCAAAATTATTTTCACGCATGAGTAATATTGACGGCACCATTCTTAGCGACGTTCGCGGACGATACGGCTATTCTGGCAACGGAAAGTTTAATCGAACTTACCAAATCTACCTTAAAATAATCCACCTACCTGTTTTCGTTAACACGGTACAGTTATAACGACACTGGACGCGATACTTAAGTGGAAGCTGCACGTTAAAATAAAAAAACGCGACGAAAATAAAAAAAAACAATCGAATTAGAGAAATGTATTGGCTAATTGGAAGATATTTCAAGCTAAGTTTATGTAACATATCTGTGGCAATACGACAAAATAGCTTAAGTCGACTTAAGTCATAATTGAGTTAACTATAGCAAAATGCTCCCAATTACATAAGACTGCTGAGTTATGGCTGTTAGAGTAGAGGCTCAATTCAAAAATTTCCCACGATTTTCGCGTGAGCCACAATATTAAACGCTTCTCCTGAAAAATCGTACAAATGGACTTAAGCTAGTTTGTCGTATTGCCACAGATATATAAGTATACATATAAAATAAGCAAGTGCTTAAAAACAAAAAAAAAAAAAAAACAAAGAAACTGCTTTATATAAGCAAGTGTTTAAGCCTGTATGGACATACGTAATACAACTCTGGGGTTGTACCAAACCAAACAATAGAAATTTTATATAATACAATCATTCCAAAATAAAATTATAAAAGCAATCATGAATACTCCCTGGTACATTAGAAACAATGATATGCACATAAACTTAGGGATAGCCACCGTGGAAAACGAAATAACAAACATCGCTCGCAAGCTCCGTGTTCGTCTTGAATACTTTATTTGAAGCTTAAACTGCTTGATAAGGTACTTAACTTAGTTGTAGTAAACAAGACGAAGGGAAGGGTGATTTTAGTCAGTAAAAATCTGGCACTACTATGAGCACCACGGTGTCTCATATTGTCTCATGAAGATTTTCACCTGCCCAAGCAAAAAGAAAAAGAAAAAAAAGCGTATAAGTAATATAGCTGACTGCATTCGAATTAAATCAGATATCAATAAGTTGTCTGAATGATGTAATCATAAGGCTTTGGAGCTTAATACAAGTATATCAAAATGTAAATTCTTTTTTTGCATACCATATAAGGCACAATGCCAATTTTTTATGATTATTTTATAAACGATCTTAGACTTCACCGTTTCGATAAAGTGAAATATCTCGGGGTCATATTTGACAAGATATTTACATAGTATTACTAACTCTATGTTAGGTTTTCTTTGACGTAATAGAAAAGAATTCTTTAGAGATGTGTACAGCCTTAAAGTATCTACTACTAGTCAGACCGTATTTAGAATAAACCATACAGACATCCATCGTTTGGGATGTGGATCCAGTCCAGTCCGACATGTTTTGAGAAATTGAAAGGTTTGCGTTAAGCGCTGTGAAAAATTTTGAGCGATTTTTTCATAACATACTGATAAAATATTTAGTTTATCTAATTTCAAGGTTTTGTACCATGAATGCTATCACTGGGGCGTTAGAAGGACGTAAGGCAATCAAATTTGGACTTGTTCCGCTTATGCTCTAAAAGAAACTTCAAAATGTTCAGTGCGCTGCAGGTCCCAATGAAGAAATTAAAACAGGGTACCATAAGATAGCGAAATAGAACCTTTATTATCGTGAGAATATAAAAAAAGCACAGCGTGCGCGATTTTTTATGTTAGTATGTGATTATTGAATAACTTTAAAAAAAACAACCGCTTTCCATATATGAGGTATTTTCATTTAATTTGGTCCTTTACAATTTGTTTGGACTAGTTTTTGAATACAAGATCAATCAAGTGGCCGCCTCTATTGACCAAACCAAAATGTGCCCTTTTGCTGCGTTTTCCATCACTTTTTTGAGCATCTCGGGCGGTATAGCGATGATTTCGGTACGAATGTTTGCCTTGAGCTCGTCAATGGTCTGAGGCTTGCTGGCGTACACTTTGCTTTTCAAATAACCCCACAAAACGAAGGCCGGAGGGGTCAAATCTGAAGATCAGGTTCAGTGTCAACCATTCGCGCGACTGTTTGGCCGTATTCCAAGCGACGTGGACGGTCTGTCGGCAATATTCTTTGAGCTAATTGCACTTTATACGGAAACAAATGCAAATCATCCTTCAAAATGCGCCGCAAGGTGGTTCCACAGCCGACAAAATGCTGAGCGCGGTGACGATACGACACATTTGGGTTCTCGGCAACACTCTCTCTTACCGCTTCAACCAGTTCATTGGAACGTCTTGGGTGTTGATGAACGGCATGTCGACGATCTCCCACTGTCACATGCTCAAAATTCGACACCAAACGACGACTAGTGTTGTCAGACGGTGCTTGTTGGGCACGATATTTTCGACGATTTGCACGTTGAGTTAACACAACTGAACGACTATTTTCAATGTACTGCGTCATTATTTCGGCGCGTTGTTTCGGTGTGAAGCGATTCACCGTTAAAACTGTATTCAATTGATGTTTCAAAAACATGTCTACTCAAGTCAATCGGTTGATAAAGGTCAAAGTTATTCAATGTTTACATACCGACATAAACGATGTCACACCCGTTATGTTAGGAAATAGTATCATATTAGAAAAACTCTATATTGAATTAAAATTAAACTATTCTTGTCAATGGTCTCGTGAACCATTACGGGAGTCAAGGGGTGAGCGCACTATGCATCCATAGGAGCACAGATGGATTCTCCGATTTTCGATAACGGCATCGACTTAGGATAGGCACATGGAACATTTCATCGCTCACAAGGAAGGACATTGAGCTTGGTGGGGAGGCTGTTAAAAGTCGACTAGACATAGTTGGCGTCTCTTCAACAAAGCAGAGAGGCTCTAAAACTGTGGACCTTTCGGATGGCTCTTTCTGTCAGGAGTCGCACCCTCAATATCTGCACAGGCAGGAGTGGGGATACTCATAAGTCCCAGGTTGACAGACAGAGTATTGAAGTGGATACCATTAGGAGGGAGGGTTGCGATCTTAAAGATCGAGCCTGAAAAATCTACTATGGCATTGGCGCAGGTGTATGC